>JAODJU010000018.1:23692616-23747145 GCA_026776725.1 Gnathonemus echidnorhynchus
ATAAACTCTCTGTATTTACCTGTAATATCGTTTCTCTTAAAATGTTATAGATATATATTTCAGTCTTCAGTGTAATAAAGCCCTTCAGGCATTAAAGGTTTCCTTTCATTCATGGAAATACAGATACAGTACCACCTTTCTCTTCTTGCTTCCATTCTCTCTCACTTTATCTTTACCTCTCTCTAGAGAAATGTTTGGGTCCAAATCAAATGTGCCCATTTCTACATCCCAGTGAACTGAATGTGATAGCATTAGCATTAGTCAGACCAACCATATTATTATGGATTAGCACTGTATGCGCCGGAAGGAAACCAATTTATCCTTTTAAACCCTGGGATTTTCCTCTTGCTAAAATTAAAAAGGGAAGCAATATTTTATAAATAGATATTCAATATGTACAGTTTTGTACAATATGGACTATATGAAGTGAGATTAAAAAAATTAGAACGAGGAGATGTACAGAAGTGCAGTCAGATAGCAATTATTCATGAAAAAAACTTCAGTTCACATTGTTTTCAAAAAATTATTTATATTGCATAGCCACAACTGGTAATTGCATCGAGTCTATCTGAAATGACAAATTCAGTTACATCTTTAAAAATACAAAGAATGAATTTTTGGAAATCAAATATTATGCATGGCTAACCTGAATGTCATGTAAAGTGCAGAGGAAATTCAGTTTTTCCATGTCTTTCACATGACTCAGTTTGGGAATGAACAAATCATCTCTCTGTGTGCCAGAAACAAAAACGTTATGAAACTCACCTTTACCAAAAGTTGTATTATAAAGCCATTTCTTTGTTTTGAACTGCCTCATATGAAAACAAAGATCTATTGTTTTACATTTTGTGGAATGGTTCTAAACCCTGGAACAGCAATCATAACAGCCAAATGTCTGTCAGTTTTGAATTGGTTTGTAACAGTATTGTTAAATAATATATTTTTATGACAATTTGAATCAAAATAACCCTTTTCCTTTCTAGCTTGAAACTTTTGACCTCATACATTGTAAAAATATCTCTGTTGCTCTTCAACATTTGTGTTTGAAGTGTTGTCATAAGTGTCCTCAAAAGAATTAAGGTACCCTTTGTGAATGCATGAAAAATCGTTGTCACTGTTGTATGGTATGTATTGGATCAGCCCTGACAACGTGCTGAAGGTACTATATCTCCTACCTGCTCTCCAGAGACCACAGAAAAGATGTGTCAATAAAATATACGGATCTGCATTAAAATAAAAACAGTTATAAAAAAAAACAAAAAAATGTATATGCTGGAAATAAGCTGCCACACCCTATGATTTCTCAATAACTATATGAGTAATTAGACCGATTTCTCTAATATATAAACAATAAGCTACTAGTTTTTGATGTTCTATTTTTGATGATGAGAATAAGTGTTTTTATATATATGCTTTGGATATTTCTGAAATACTTCCAATGGCTGACTCCAATTTCCAATGCATGATGACCCCTGACATAGATAAAGCCATATTTACTCACCATAAAGTGAGTGTGGTGAGTTTCTTTCACGCTAGTGAGGTTGACAGGGAAGTGTCAGGTAGCTAAGTTTCATCTCCTCCTATCAAAAGTTTCGTTCTCACTCCGAACTTCTTGCATGTTAAAATATTTCATTTTTAATGCTGCTGGGGGTTCAGTGGGTGAAAAATGTCTATATCTGGATTGGGATGGGGGTGGAGCTTAATTATTTTGTACTTTTTACAATAAACTAAATCCACCACATTCAATTTAAAATAAATATATCATTCATAGGCTGCTGTTACTTCTACAGCATGTTCATATCCATAAGAGATGAGTTAATCAAAGTAATTGTATTTTTCTCTATTTAATATCTTTACACAAAATACAAATCACCAATGTATCTAAACCAATACATTATACATATTAGTTAATAACCTTTAATTTGCACATTCTATCCCTTGTATGCATCAGACTGCTTTATTCAACTGTTCATTCTGTTATTATTTCATCATATGGTATGATTTTAAATCTATATAAAAAATTACTGTGCACATGTACTAGCTGTCTGACCCTCAAAAAAAGCAAAAAAACATACAAGTCACATTAGTCTTCACAGAACAATCTGAAAGCGTTATATTCTTGCATTCTCTCATGAGAAACAGTTCCGTAGAGAAGGCCAGCATGAAAACTTGTCTAATATTTACATATACATTTACTTTTACAACAATGGTAGTACTGTAAATTAATTAAAGAAAAAACTTTAATGACAGTTGTTTGGCCTTTTCATAAATTCAGCATAAATATATATGAAGGCAGAGAAAAAAAAAATACAGCAGGCTAATATAAATGAATGAACTAGTCAGCCGTAAATTTTCTGCGAGAGATATGCTTGTTCTGATTGGAAAGGGCAGCCGCTATCTGCAATATTGATAATACTTTTCAAATTTCATCTGCTTTTGTTTGCATTCTGGGCTGCCTGTTTAAACACACCAGGAATTATAATGAGTCCAAACATTATCTACCAGTTTTTTCAAGGCTGAACATATAACTTTATCACAAAAGTGATTTGAATACTTTGGCAGTGTTGTATCTTTCTCATTAAACCTCTCACTATCAGGTTAGGACAGTAAATCAACCATCGGTCCATATGTCATGTGAAGTGGTCTGGTGCCTTTACTGGTCACTATTTTTATAATTTCATTACAAAAGTAAAAAAATATCCAAACATGGTCGCAATACAAATGCATGCTATAGAAGTAATGCTTAAAAAAGTTTTATATGTGGTTATAAAGAATGTGTACTATTAGTTGTGATATAATTTATGACTCATATTTCTAAAATACATGCCTCTCATCTGTCTATCTTAATACAGTCAGTTTTGACACCATACATCATGTGTACTGACTAGTCGCTACATAAATACCACAGCTTCATTTGTGATACATCACAATTTATCATACATCATGTTTACCATATTCTTGGCTTTAAATACTGTTGGCCATAATCTTTCATCACATCTGATCCTGCCGTGACACTTTAATCTCTCAATGCCAAACGAATTTATTAGAAAATATGGGCATACAAAGATCAAATTTAAGAATAATACAAAATAATAAGAGGATTAGCCTTTAGCCAGAATTAAAAAGATGAAACAGGTATGGAAAAATGCACAGCCTGTGACATCAGCTGCAGGAACATTAGCACAACTGGTGAAAGTCACAAGTACATAAGTATCAAATGGCGTTAGCACACAATGAAAACAAATGTACTTCTATTTCTTACTTTATTGTTTAAGCTGCTCTTGAAAGGATACATTCTCATAGAAAAGATGGGTGAGCTATCTTAAAGTCATGATGAACAAAAGTATAAGCACAAAATACTGTGAAACTTGGCAAGTCCCAAAGAAATTACATTGTAGCACACAACACCTAGAGGCCTGGATATTATTGACAATAAAATAACAAGCTATCCCGCTGTATATCTCCCAAAACCCTGGGAATGACAACAGTATCAAAGTGATCATACAGAATTTAAGGTGAACAGGAAATCATCACTGATTAGGTGCATTGCAGACACGTATACTAATTACAAAAATATCAAGAAATGAATATTGTCAGGCAGTGAACAGCATTAAGACTCACAATAATGTAAAAATCATCTCTCTTGATTCACTTAATTAAAGCATGTGGCCTACAGGTATTATAAGACTTATTTACACAAGGGAATGTAATGTCATTGAATAAACCTGACTTGTTCCAGTTGACTCCGGTTCCGTGAAGCATAGGCCCAGGTTTCTACAGAATAATCTGCAGACTTGATAATAAAAAATGATACTTTCAGTAGGAATTTACATCTTAATTTGCACCCATTTTCAAGTTTTTCACCTGTCATTCGTAAGTTTACTTTCATATTTTGCTGAGCAAAGATTATTTGCACAAGACTAAACTCTTTCTTTACCAGATCATGTAAGGTTTAAGGTATTAAATTTCTGCTGTGTGCGCAAATGTATTAAGCGTTAAAATAATTTTTAAGGAGTGCCATTTCATCATGGAATGTGTCATTTAAGACCTGGTTCTTTCTTACCTATTCAAAAAAACTTAATGAGATCGCTACAGAATGGTAATAGATGTTGCGGAAAGTCAGGAATCTAACTATGCTAAAATGTATTTTATGAATATTTTCATTCCTTTAATATTTGTCCTAACTTATCAGCATTCAAAATATTGATTCAAAATCATTTCATCTGTTTAATGACTTTTGCTGCGTATAAATGCAATATTATTTCAAGTTAAGACCTTATGATAAACTTTGTTAGTCGAGGGTCTAATGGTTTTTGCAGTGTAAAATAAGGTTAAGTTAGGGTTCCTTTAAATCAGAGCTAGATAAGATTTTAACAACTCTGAGCTATTAGTTAAGTTCTCCCCAAGCGAGCTTGATGGGCCGAATGGCCTCCTCTCCTTTGTACATTTCTTATGTTCTTATGTAATAACTACAGCGACTCAATACATGTTAAACTGATTTGAACTGTATGTGTGAGAGCAGAACAAAATGGTATAAAATCATTACAAATAAATGCATCTCTTTGTGTTATTTGGTAGCCCATATATCTAAATGTATATTGCGTTATCTAAGAGGGAGAGATTCACACCACTGCTCATCCAGTTCTTTATCATGGTCAGCTTCCCAGGACACACCCTACTGATTTCCATAAAACATATTCTATTGCCATAAATGTGAGTGAACAAAGGTACAGGAATGTATCTAATTAGGGTATTGGAGATAATTCAGGTGGTGAACTTAAAACAAAGCTTCATACAGCCTGTTGAACACAATGGTCGATGGTTTGCTAAGGATTTCATGATCTTTCCTTAGTTCCTTAATTTTTTCCATAAGCCCTGTTATTTTAATTGCAAAATTTTCCATTACACAAGGTTGTATTAGAAATGATCTGCTGCATAATGGCACGCACACACACACACACATACGTACACACTGACTGGCAACTTTTTTAGGTACACCTTGTTAGTTTCAGGTTGGTCCATGTTGACATGATAGTATCATGCAGTTGCTGCATATTTGTTAGCTGCACCTTCAGGATACAAATCTGCTGTTCCATCACATCCCACAGGTGCTCTGTTGGATTGAGATCTGGTGACTGTGGAGGTCATTTGACTACAGTGAATTCATTGTCATGTTCACGAAACCAGTATGAAGATGGATCTATGCTTTCATGTTGTTTACACCAAATTCTGACCCTACCATCAGAACGCCGCAATAGAAATCGAAACTTGTCTGTCACTGCATGATTTTATATGTTGTGCTGCTGACATATCAATGGCTGAATAGATATATTCGCTTCAACGAACAGCTGAACAGGTATCTCCAATAAAATGGCCAGTAACAATGAGTTTTTCTCCTAAAGCAACAGTGTTCTATATAATAACATAAAGGAATTTAAAATAAACATTAAAACACTGTCACAATATATAGACTTAATATACATATTTTAAATAACTTTTATATTTTAATTCCAGAAGGGTAATTTACAAAACAAATATTTTGAAACTCATTTAACAATGGCAGTGATGCTTTCATTTCCTTTTGTGGTTTGTGTTTGTGTGTGTTGTCTGTGTCTGCTTCAATTGATTTGAACAGCTCTGCAGACAGAGGCTGAATGCTTAGACCAAGAATCCATAATTTCATATGATCTGATAGCCCTGCAATATTAGATAGATTTTTTTTTCCAATATTGACATTAACGAACAAGCTGAGTTTGAATACTTTTCATTCTAGCGGAAAGCTTTTCATTACAACTAAGAAATGTTGTAGTGTAATTCAGAGCAGGGGAAATGGTAGTCACATTGTTTAACTGGGACATTACCCATAACAGTCTTAAGGTACAAGGTAACGTACAATTACATCTCTTAGTACACAGTAACCAGAGACCAATTTACCTGGAAACTTTGGCCAGCACTGCATGAATGCATTACATTTCTTGGAGAATGCCTTAAATTCCCCACAAATTAAACTTTGCAATGATTAGCATCCTTCTTTTTTTGTGTCTACCGCCAGACAAAAAGGGAACTTACAGCATCAGATTTACACATTTACTCAAGTTGTCAGTAGTATTATGACAGCCAAACGGATTGCAGGACTGCTCTTTGTGCAAGGTGAACTCGCTTTAGGAAAAGGTCAACAGAAACAAAAGACTGGCATCTCTGTGACACTTTACAACTTGAGAAGATCAAAAAGAGAGATGGTCGAGAAGCAACTTTGTGAAAACACAGGCAGCACCAGACTCCTGTTTCGCTGAGCTTCACCCTAAACTCACACCCCTGCCACTTCCTCCATGTTACAATCAAGAGTGATTAATGTCTAGCACAGATTCAATGAGATACAGGAGAGCACCTGAACAGCATTCATTTTTATAGCAGGACTATTTTTAAACAGACAAGGGTCTGTCATATTCATTGTTCACCATCACCGCCAACAGAAAATGCATTGCCTGGTCTACTGTTCTGTGGTTACTTCCCGTTAGATGTAAGTCGCCTTGAACAACAGTCTTACTGTTTGCTCACTGTAATAAGACTCATGACTCAAGACTCAAGACTTTTTATTGTCATTGTACAGTTGCCTGGACAACGAAATTAGCTGGCAAGACCACAAAGATATATATATATATATATGTGTGTGTGTGTGTATATATGTATACACACACACACATACACATATATATATATTGCCATCTTGAGCTCATTAAAGCTAGTGATATATCATGGCATTACCTGCCTTTTTTATATCAGAGATAAACCAAATGAATATGATCCCACCAGGGACATTTAAATGTTTCCCGTTATCCAAATCCCCAAGCTCTCAGAACCTCAGAACTTATCAAGCACCAACTGATAGCATTTAAACTGTCTTGGTTGCATTGCATTGCATTGCATTAATTAAAAAAGAATCTTCTTTAATGCAATATACATTAAAAATACTACGTTGAAATGAGACAGATGTGCCATAGCACCCACTTAAATCTAAATGTACATTATTTTGAATTGTTTGTTCCCAATACACTTTCAGACAACACAGATAACCCCTTATTACTTATAACAGAATGGGATATAAATCGGTCTACATTATGTTGATTTATCAATGCAATATATATTCTATTATCGTGGGTATTTTAATGCATATTTGTCTCACAGAAATGCAAATAAATAAGTACATAGTTTGAAAATCAGAATGTATTTCTTCCTCTGCCAATGGTTTTTGGATGCTGAAGATAATATATAATATTTCTTATTTCCTTACAATACATCATTCAATTCTCCCTTTTGCCTGCATGAAATTCATTTTCTAATGGAAATATTTGTTTTGTAAATCAAATATGTATTATGCACAGAATGCAAAGCACAAATTAAATTATGTTAATGAAATGAAAGAAATATGAAATGCATATTTCATGGACAAAACATAACCCAAGCGAACAGCAATTTCTTGATAAAATCTTTAAACACAATCTCATTCTGGGAAAGACATATTGCTACAGAAGATAGGGCCTCATTAAATTGCTCTCCTTTAATATCAATGCTTAGTATATGTGGGATTGTAAATAACCACTAGGGATGAGAAACCAATAATGAAATACTGTCTTTAATAGCATGCTATTGATGTCAGCATAAAAGAATCATAGCGGTGGAATATTGGAATTCTGGTGCATAAACACATATAGACAAAAACTGTAAATGATGATATTTAACTTTAGCTGACTGAAGCAAAGATGATACAGCTATTGACGCTTTGCAGAGAATTATGTTGATTTTATATAATACACTGCCACCACCAACAACAACAAAACATTTTAAATGTAGCACTGGTTTCATTTATTGAATAATATATTCTGTTTTGTGGTAGAAACCATAATGCAAATAAAAGTATTGGGGGAAAAGCCTTTTAGCCTGATGTAGCAGCAAAAAATTTGAAATTTCTTTTGATCAAGATGAAGAAGCAGACAAGGAAACATCTTTTATTAGTGTTCCAAAACAGACACAACATATCTTCATGTGCTTAAATCTCATATAAAATAAACATAAGCGATTTAAAAAATGTGTACCCTGCTGGTTTGTTTTTGTATTTAAACCTCTTTATATCAGTTTCTATGTCAGAATGCTGCTGTATCAGTGAATTGGAGTAAAAGTCATTTTTTGGGTAACCAGCCCAAGGCTATGTGTAATGCAGATAACAAGATAAACTATGTTAATATGATTTAATATATTCCATTAGATATTTCTACTGAGATGAAAAAGTGGTATGGACAAGAGCTGACTGGCCATGGCTTGGCATGTCATAGAAATTCACTGCACATCACCTTTCATCACCCTAATCATCACCACAATCATCATCATCATCTTTACTGTTAACATCACTATTACTATTGGCAGTTGCACCATCGTCATCATGAGCATCAAATTCAACATGGGGCTGTGGGGAGGCAGCTAACAAGCTGACTGACCAAATAAAAATAACTTTTTTTTTTTTAAACATATTTTTCACATATATTTTTTTTCTCCCAATCTTATGTTTAATTTCTTCAAGTCAAGTGATTTGCTAAATCTGCCAGATCACTAAGCATATCAAAGAATTTTAAATAATAATAGATGTGGTGACTTTACACTTTATGCTTTGATCATTTTATATGTGTGTGTGTGTGTGTTTGTGTATGTGTGTGTTTATAAACTATATGCAAATATTATTGGACAATATGATCACAATAATTCTCAAAAGTCAGGTTTAATTTAAAAAATGAGGAATATTACAAATTAAAATATGTTCTTTTCTCTAATTTTAAAAAAAGAAAAATAATATAGCAATAAAATCACATGACATAAATATATTTTAAATATAAATGGAATCTTTTTGAATCAAATCATGAATGCAGTATTTTTCCAATATTTTCTGCATGTACTCCATGCATTTCTTTGACTATCCTGACAGTTATTCACAAAAATATAACACAAGAATGATGAGACAATTTGAAAAAAAAATAAACGATTGAGACTAGGAGCTCACAACGGGCGTCAACGCTGGAAGCTGACTTACTTGGCAGAAGCAAAACCAAACACATCAATGTATGCAAATTGCTGAGAATGATGGCAAGGGGCCACAATTCCCAAAACTCACCATTAGGGAAAGTCAGGTATGTGACATGAACATCTCCTTAGTGGCCCAATGGATGGAAGGTTCACCCGAAATCTGTTCTGCTGCATGTTCCCTTTTCATGGCATTCAGTATAATTCTGTGACAAGACCAATGCAATATAAAGATCCTAAAAGCTTCACCTAAAAACCTGTTTACGCCTTTAGTTTGGGATATTGCGTTTCAAATCCCATCTCACTCTGTTCCTAGCATAGCTTCTACAATGCTTATAGCTACACCATTGATTTGATATACATAATTCCACGTGTTACCGTGAAATTGAATGAGAAGATTTTAATATAGCATCCTTACTAAAACTACTTATTATATATAAATAAAAATACTATACAGTGAGTCCCTGGGTTAAGAGTGTCTGACTTACAGACAACTCATACTTACAAATGGACTGAATTAAGCGTATTATTTTAAAAATTTGGGTTAAATACAATGGATAGTAATAATTACTACACACACTACTTTGTGATGCTCGTGAAAACATTGCACAACTTCAGTGGTTTGTTGGCTTGAGGTAGAGTACAGTACAGTACCATAAGTAAGTACTTAATAATACTTAATAAATAATTATTATCATCATTGTGTGCTGTATTATTATGTTTAAGATGTTTTAATGTATTTGGAAAACTTTCTTAGGTGTTTTATATGTATAGAATGTACACATTTTACTAACTGTTTTATATGTATAGAATGTACACATTTTACTAACTGTATGTTCCTGTTCCGACTTACCTACAAATTCACATTAAAGACAGACTTATAGAACAAATCTTGTTCATAACCCGGTGACTGCCTGTACAGAAATAAACAGGCAGCTGGATCATTTTGGTATCTTCTCTGCTGCATATGAAGCTATAAATGAAGATTGGTTGATTTGAGTAGGAGGTGGTGAGTTAATGTTACCTTGGCATTGACTTTAGAAGCCTCAAGTGCGTCTTCCAGTCCTTTAACAACAGAAGAATGGAAAACACCTCTTCCGTGACACTTACATACAATCAAGGGCATAATCTATCCTCCAATTATGTAGATACATTTTTGTCATGCCTTCTTTAAGGGAAAAATATAACAATGCACAAATGAAAAGAGCTTTAATGCAAAAATGTAATGATGTAAAAATACCAATTAATCTACCATTGCCATGTGTCGCTTTGATGGAATACAAGAAGTCCAGTGTCCTCCAATTTTGCCATTTTTATTTTATGCCATCTGGCCTTCTTGTCACTGGCAAAAAGAAAAGCAATTCATGTTCTAATTCCGGTCCCAAGCATGATAAATAGCACAAGTCCAGGTGCTACACTATGAGTTTAAAAAAAAGAGATTAAGGAAAATTACAGATGCATACTGTATAATTTCCTATTGTAAACAAGACCCGCATTAAATTCTGACAATGATTACAAGCTTCCCATTTCACAATACCTTCTCTTTTGCAATGTTAATCATTAGATATTTTAATTAGCTATTCTAAATATCTATGAATGCAAAAATAAATCTACAAATAGCAATTGAAAAGAAATCTTGTAATAAGAAAGGGAAGAATAACATAGTCACAAAGGTCACAAACAGTGTGATTGTATCTATGGGCCTGAATCATGCCAAGTAGACAAGCATTTTTTAACTCTTTACGCCTTACGTCTCCAGGAGGGACAGCTCAAGGAAGCCATGTTCCTCTTTAAGCAGTTTTCTTTTGAAAAGGATTCAATCACCATAATGAATCTGAATCCAGGCAATAATCCTCTCCACAGAGACAGTTTCTAAAAGGTTATAGAACTGATAAAATGAGCAGCTTGGGGAAGTAAATAGTTGTATGTGGGGGAATCAATTATCGTAGGATACGCAGCACTCATAATGTTTAATAAACATCAGACTGCATCTTCGCCTAGGACATGGTGGATATGGGTGGTGTTTGTTTTTGGGCCTTGCTGAAGCGTGATTGTGGTGATTGGGGGTATTGGAAATACAGGATATAACTTTAATTTCATTTCTTGAAAGACAAAAACTCATAGAACTGTTATTAAATCATGCTAGCATGTAAATATTTAATTACTCAAGACATTCTGACATTTCAAAATCCTTTAATTTTATTTATGTGTAATGCGAAAAAAAATAAACAAAAACAAATATCAGATAAACAAAATATCAGAGTAAAGCAGTTGGGTAAATGTCTTAGGTTTAAGTGATATATCAATAAGATTATATAGGAATATTGCGAAGTCTTTTAGGTAATTGTACACTGGAATAGTATTTTGTGTTGTATAATGTACTGATTATATGTTTTTCATGGATTATGGCAATATAGAAGGAACTCACAGCTTAGGCTAAGCTTTCGTTTGGTGAAGAAAGTATCCTGGGATGTATGGGCCAGGAAATCAAAGAGAGATTACATAGCTGACCATGTATCATCCTTAATGTATTGAACGTAGCCTTTGTAGAGATAGGGCAGTTATAAAAAGTGGTATTGTGCAAAACTGAAAGACTGTGTGGGCTCTTTTGCATGACTAATCTGTCTTCCTGCATTAGTCTTTTCAATCCCGTCTTTCTTCGTGCCTTTGACATTTTTTCCACACTTAGTAGGTTTGAGTGAATGGATACTATTAAACATTTTCAAAGAATTTATAGAAGCCGTGGATAGGGACTCTTTGTTTGAGTTTACAGTTCGTCAGGGAAAGTAATGTTTTAGTAATTCCATGAGGTGGGGGGACATTTTGAGAACATTTTAACAATAAACACAACATTGAAAGATTCTCGATTGTTTCTGCCTCTGTTTCCAGCCTGCTGCCCTAAAACAATCTGCCCAACACAAGCATGAGTGTGGGATGACTATGTAATACCCTGCTTATAAAAAAGTTTTGCAATCAATGAGATAATTTTGTTTTATGAGCATTACCGACACTGGCTTTGCATCTGATGCCAAACCTTTAGCACATCGTTTCACATGGTTTTAATTAAGTCAGTGTCTTGCAGGTATAAATACTAGTTTTTAATTTCTCAAAAACTACATAATAATTAGTGACTTAATAAACCAGTTTAGTTGATTGTAGTGACAACAATCAGCAAATACATGCCAGTGATTAGCCCACATGAACAAAACAGAATGAACTGAGGAAAAAGACATGTAACTCAGACAATACAATCATTGTCACTCTAGTGACTTTGGTTCTTTATATTTATCTGCTGATATATGTTTTGCTATGTAGAAATCTCTCTGTGGAATGGAAATTTAACGAGATTGTGCTACTTAATTGCTATTTCATGTTCAAAATGCAATGAGTAAGAACCTCCTGCACAAATATATAGACGTGTACACACATCGACAAAATACTCCCTGTTCACTTCAGGTCCTTGTGAAGAAATTAGACATGTGAATGTTTAGCAGTTATATGTCAGGTATAGCTTGAAGTTGATGAGCCTGTCACATCTGATTATGTCTCTGTCAGCGCTGTTGTCAAACAGGAAAATTCAGTAGTACCATTTATATTTGGTCAGACACATGGCAAAGCATCTGACACTCTCATGGGAGAGGGGGAGACGATCTCCTTCATACCTACAGTAGACTGCTGTTGTCCAAGTTTTAGCTTTTAAGTTTGTGAGGTCTTAGTTTGAGAACCTATGATTTCTCATATGCCAAAATGAAATTCTACATAAAAGGACCAAAATTGCTGGCTCTTCAATACATATTTCAATCTGTAAACTAATTTAAAGTCTCTGGGAAAAAAAATGCATCAATTATATGGGCTTAATTCACAAGGAAGGTTTAAATGTTAATATATTCAACAGACACACAATTCTTGGGCACATTAACACATTGATTTCATGAAACTATTGAGAAGTTTTTGATGGTGTGTTTTAAGCAAAGATTAGCCACTGAACAGCAATGATCATTAATGGCTGAATTAAACAGTAAAACCAGATGGGCTCAGTACTTATGAATACCTTTCTACACATTCTGTTCATCAGTCCTGAATTTATCTTTCAGAACTATTACTTCTTAGAGCTTCCTTATAATTTATTTTTCTTGAGACCATGAGAATGGGCCTCTAAGCAAATCTATTTTTTGAAATGGATTGTATAATAATGCCAGTATAATGTGTCTGTTTTTTTTTCCTCTCTTGCAGCCATTTGAGGTGCTGAACTAAAATGCTGTCTGTCAATTTCCTTTATAATTTAAAAAGAAAAAAAATACACCTGAGATTATAAATAGTACCAATAATCACTCAATGAAAGTATAAAGAGTAACGCTTTACTAATAGAAAATGAACAACGCATGAATCCACCAATTCTATGCTGTATCGTCAGCTTTGTTTTTCTGTTTTAACCAGTTATGGTTAACCGGTTCCTTTAATTTAAGGATAGTGCCGGTAGACATGATAAGGAAGTGATTGATTTTGTTCTTTTTGGAACCGTATGGTATTTTCCAGAGAAAGGTCTTTGATCATTAAAATAGACATATACGAAATCTAAATATATCTATACAACCTGTACATTGTGGATCTACAAGCAGTCCCCGGGTTAAGAATAACTGATTTATGGACGCCTGAACTCATACTTACAAACTGACTGCGGTAAAGCCTATTATATTACAAAAGTTTGCATTAATGAATGCACGCACTACATGAAAACATTACTGCTTCAGTGGATCGTCAGCTTGAGGTACAGTACAGTACCATTTGTAGTTACTTGTATTATTTCTGTATTATTATTATTAGGTACTGTATTATTACTGTTCCGACTATGCTATAAATCTGACCTAAAGACAGACTTAGGGAACGGATCTTGTTTGTAACATGGAGAATGCTTGTATTGTCTAGAATATTGAACGCTGAGTTACATGCTATCCCCCAGGTGAACTGCGTCACCAGATCTCTCAAAATCATCACTCAGCTAGTCTCTCTAAGTCAGTAAGTATACTTCCAGTAAATTTTGATGCATTTTACCTGTTTCACATAATATATTTATACTGGAGGAGTTGATCCTCTTCAGGGGCTTTGTTATGTGATTAGGTGTGAAGGACTAGATCCCTTGACAGTACTCTATGATTTGATCAGGGTCCATTGACTAGATCCTCTCATAGCAACCCCAATCTGATTAAGGGTTCTCTCCAAACCGTAACATGTCATTGTTTTCCATTCCCAGTCAAATTAAAGCATATAGACTGAAACTTCCGAGCTCCTTCCCTGTGAACCAATGGCTTAGAACTAAGCATCATGCTTGGTTTAGAAATAAGCATCGTTCTTTAACCAAATGCATGTAAATGCATTAAAATTATGTTGAAAGATCACAAGGTCACTGTCAAGATATTGCAGATGCTTTATCAGTACTGATATTATAGTCAGATTGCCGTGTCTCTTTCAGAGACACATATTCAAATAGCCCTTGCATAGATAATGGAAATAATAGACCTGGATGATGTACGGAAAAAGAAATGATTTAAAAAAATTTAAAAAAAACCTAGAAGAGAATGGCTTCTCAGCAACAACATTGATTAGAGTGCTTTGTGGCACAAAGAACAATGTCTCACACAAGCTTCCTCCTGTACCATGCCTAAAGCTTCTGAAAGGGCAGCCTGAGAGATTGTCAGGGCTGCCTAATATGCCTTTAGGATTTCAACACTAATCACAAACCCCAACTACATGACCAATTACTCTACACTCACTTGAATCTTAGTGACAGTGCCAACTGATAGACAGCCTGTGTCTTTGATGTGGGTGACCAATATGATATGAGAGACATAAATCAATTTTGAACAGAGGAACAGATCTTTCTTCTCACTGATGACACACGCTCTGTAGCCCCACAAGATGAAACTTTTAAAATAAGGTAAAACCTATTTACATATCAATTTATATTAATATACAGTTTAGTGACAGTAATTCAGCTTCACATTTTTTTTTCCGTAAAGCTTTAATATGCGTATTTCTTTTGCCATTTTAAAAATAATTTCCTTTTTTAAAACATATTCACTTCCAATAATAAATAATCCAAGAAATCCTTGTGTGATAAAGTGGGTATTTCATTGTGAGCTTAGCATGTATCATTTTTTATTGACTTCCCTTGACAAATCAGTGAGCATAATTTTTAATTATGTTTTATTATTTGCATAGGTTACCAAAGTCCAAAGGCATCATCTTACAGCATATGCCTTTCCCAGATGGGATATATTGAACAAGGTAAGCAAACATAAAATGAATATAAAGCAAGCATCTCCTCTTTAGTAGCTAAAGGGGTCTATACAAGATTACTAAACACAGCAATTGGACTATTCATCATTGCACATGTCACATGCTGACCTCAGAAACAACACCCTGCTACTTCTTCAGACATGGGAATTCCAGGATTTCTACGTGTATTTTGGAATGATACTGTAGATGCAATCATTTTTTTGTGTCATAAAATCCAGATGCATATTAGGACTAGTATAAACATGGAACACAATACTAAACATCAAGCTATACCATATAATGTTTAGTATTTTTTCTAGTGAAATACAATTCAGAATTAGATGATATGGCTTACTTCAGCATCTAAGTATTTCAACACATTGCAATATTACAGTATTGCTTTTGGTATTTTGTTTGGGTGACATTTTTAAAGTTAACGTGTAGTTTATTGAATATCTTTCAGTAAAAAAAGGGAGCAGTGGTCAAAGGTGAAGCCGAGGAAACTGGAAAATACACAATTACAGCAAAATAAATTTGCATTTGAAGTTAAGGTTAGTTACTCACAGAAGCGTAATGGTATGCTAATTCTGCACAGGAGGGCTCGCACATGCTCAGAAAGAGCCTCGGCATCTGACTGACAGGTCTCAGAAGAAACAGATGCAGAGAAACATTCCCCACAACCTCCTTTGATTCCCATTTATTCATTATTTTTCCTTGTCACATAATTGTATTTATCATCTCATCCTCCAGGCGTGTTGGATCGCATCAGATGGCCTAATTATTGTACACACTGTTCTCTCAACCTTTGGCTCTGCCTTTCCACAGGCTTTAGATGTGCATGACTGGTATGCTTTGGTAGGGGAGAAGGAGCTACCTTATGTCACATTATCTCGTGCGAGTCTTCGGAGCTTTTGATTTGTATCGACCCACGAGCAACTCATCTGACAGGCCCCGCTATCCATGACATTCAACTGACAAAAATAAATAAATAATGAGCCCATAATCAGAAGAGGGAAAATATCATTGCTTAGAGCGCCATGCTCATAGCGTCCCGCTCCATGTCAAATGCATGCCGACGAGATGGCAGATTGACAGAGGAGATGCATATTCCAGAACCATACGGAGCCAGAGCGGAGATCGTAAACATGGCGAAACCTAGGCTGCAGGAGAAGGAGACCTGAGAACGAGAACGGGCTCTGCTAGAGGACAAGTCTGTAAGCAGCAGTGTTTACTAGAAATTATATTGCCATGTGCCTGTATATTAAAATAAAAATCCTTTTGAGAGCAATCTAAGGTCATCATCCTTTGTGAGTATGTTACTCTGAGTGCATTGGATTCAAAAATAACTATAGAATAAGGTCACATTCCATGCAGAAAAATTACCCAGAAGGCTTTGCATAAATTATATGTCTTAATGATTTGAAGTGGCTCAGATATTTCAGGATGTTCATCTGAGGTCAATTCCATTTAAAACAATGCAAAGACGGGGCTAAAGACAAATGACTTATGATGAACAGATAAAACATCGCAGAGGGCTTCAGAGTCAGCTTTTATAAATAAAAGAAGACGAAAAGGGAAATATGCCAGTTGCAGTGTTTAGGAACTAGGTCTTGATTGGTTAGGATTTATAATAAATAATACATTGTTGCATATCCTCTAGCTGCTTATCCAGTAAAGGATCAAGGGGGGGCTGGAGCCTGTCATTGGCAGAATAGGGCACAAAGATGAACACCTTGGAAGGGATGTCATTCATCAAAGCATACACATATACACACTGCCGTACATACACAGTCATGTTTTATGAGCAATTTAGAGATACCTAACTGTATGTCTTCAGACTCCAGAACAAAACCCACACACCACAGTGGGAGCAGTTCCTGGGCTCTGTATGGCCGCCCCATCTGACCTCATGCCTACCCAAACATCCTCCCTTCCTCCATCTTTTCTCTCTCCCATGTCCTATGTTTCTGTGACAGCACGCCTATCTGTGCTTAGCATCAGTTTGAAAGCAAATTAACAAAAAAAAAAGAAAGTGCTTGAGTAGATTGACATTTACATTTATCTATTTAGCAAGTTTCTGTCAAACGCGAAGTGCGGCAGATAATGTATCAGTGACTGTGCATTTTTTTCATATTGCTTTACTTGCACATTGCAGTCAATTCCCAGAAAGTAGGCTGGTGTTAAACGGAAGGGCAGCAGTTAAAACAAAATTTAAAATTGGATGTTTTCTTTTCATATAGTTTCCTTAGATCTCAAGTGGTTGATTGGTAGGTAAGTTGGTGAGTTGCTGTGATCCTGTTAGGGAACAGGGGAAGTTGGGCTTCCCTGGACTTAGCTAAACAAAATGCTAATGAAAATAAATGACTTATCAACTGCCAGGCAAACATATTTCAGACATTTATCAATGTTTTCATAGATTTTTATAGGATCCCACCTGTGCTTATGTGAGCCAGATCCCACGGCATTTCTCCAAACATTGCCACTGTCGTTGTCATTAATTTTGGCTTATGTGGCTCTCTGTTGGCTTAAAAACACTATTCGCTAGCCACCCCCAGCTGTGCCACCCCCGTGTCAGAAAGCCCACTGATTTGATAAAAAAGAGAGGATCTGGACTGCTGTGCCTGCCAGATGTGATTTGCAGAAATTTAATCATAAAAGTTCTGAAAATAGGCAATAGATATGTTTTGTACTGGAGAAAGCAGTTGTATGGTAATTGTCGATATGTGGTTTCTTGTATTTAATTATGTATTAATAGACACAAAGCATTCATATGTTTGAGAAATCAGTAACATATAAGGGCGTTAGAGACATTTCAAAACTCCAGCACACATCCTTTGAGTATCTGGTGCTGAAGATAGTTATACCCACACGTTATAACAACATAGAACTGAGAACGTAGAAGTACATTTTCCCATCTCTAATTGTTCAATGTCAATGGTCACTGGCATTTTCAGAGAAGACACCCCTACTGTGTCATCACATGGTATCTTCCTTCAGCAGATGAGCAATGGACTGCTGCCAGGTCTGGTCCTAGGTGGTCGGATGTTGTTGCCATGCTATCACTGATGAAGATCGACATAGCAACCCCATGCTTCCTGAGAGGGCATCAGCAATTAGGCCAGACAAGGTGTAAGAAGAGAATAACTGGAGAGATTACAAACATTTAGGCATGATAATATTCTCACAGACACACACACACACACACACACGTTGGTGCACCTATCTAAATGGGGACCTTCTATGGGAAAAATCCTAATCCTAATCACGACACTCTTAACTAACCCTCTACCCATCCCTAACCTTAACCATAAGTAACCAACCCAAATACAAGACTTTTGGCATTTTAACTTTTTTGATTGCATTCACAGATTTTTATAAAACTGAGGTTATCCAAATGGGGACCTCAAAAGATGTCCCCAAAAGTAGGAAAATTTCAGGTTTCACTATACTTTGGGGACAATTTGGTCCTCAAATGTGATCTCTGCAAACACACACACACACACACACACAATAGAGTGCATGTTCTGCTCAGTGGATGCCAAACATGTAATAATGGATAAATGTCAGAATTCTGTAAAACATGCCCAGTCACACAGCTTCTTTAGCCAAACTCCTGAAAAAAATGTAACATAAGTCAAGTGGTTTTACAGCTTCTCAGCACAAATACACTAAATACTGCTACCAATCACCCAAATGTGCCAGGGAGGCAGCGTCTGTGGAAATGCTCCTGTTTTCTAGGTCAGTGTTACCTAGAAATCTGACAAACTTTTTGCCCTGAGTGATTGCATAAGTAGGATACTTTCATCTATCATAATTAATGAGAAAATGCCACGGCCGTCGTTGCTTATCAGGGGCGTCACACAGACCAAAGAGAGTCACTCTAGTTGTCTCCTGTCACCCCCGCATCTCACTTCAGCTCAACATTCAAATGACAGCGCCACCTATCAGCCATGTCTATATATATGTCCAAGGTGACAAGTGAAGATATAGTGCGTGGACACATTACAGCTCTCCAGATTCCAGAGGCTTTGTGTTTTAACCATTAACGCTTGTTGACAATTGATGGAATCTACTATGATGGAAGAATATTAAATATGTGATGCATAAATCTAAAAGAGACTCAGGGTGAGGAACAGAAGAGAGAGGAAAGGAAAGCCTCTTGTCCTGCTCCACAGTGAATGTAATTCTGTCCTTTTTAATGGGTTTAACTCTTCGGTCAGTCTGGCTAAAATCATCACAAGAAAAAGGAACAATTATTTGACCGACCGATTGCTTAATGTATTTATGGCTCCCCTACTCCACTAACAGGCATCAGGTCTGAACTTCAAGCAAACCACTGCCCTTGGTATTGGAAACAGTGGTGATGATCTCAGACACCCCAGATATTTAATTGGATTTTGTTTTGAAATGATGGTACAATCTCGCTTCATTTAAACAAGACCATATTTGATGACATTTCCTCATATTGAGCATATAGGTAGAAAATACAAGAGATTGGGAAGCTAACTGATTACAGGTTTCTCTGTTTTTGGTATGATTTACAACAGACCAAAAAATGACTATGCGCGAGATTTGCCCATTCAGAGACAAATGCATTTCACAAACATTGCAATAGAATTAAAACACAGAAAAGAAAATTACCATTTGAATATATAACCGTCTCCTTCCACATCAAATCTATAATGCACTACATTTGTTGTTTATTGTTGCTTAAAGCCCGGTATAAAGACATAAGGATGGATGCAGAATTCCCCAGCAGTTAATAGTGCCACTGCAATAACAATAAAATGTCATCAATCTGCACAGCCTCCTGCTTCTGTCACACCAAGTTTGTACAGATTAATGACATTACAGCCCAGCTGCAGACAAGCTCTTAAAAGGCAGACTCTTAAAGGGGCCGCGATCCCCTAAACAAACATGTCCGTCACGTGGGGGTGGGCTGACTTTCTCCTCAACGGTTACCAAGAAGGACGACGGTGGTACAGCAAAAGTCAAAAGGGAGCCATTAAATGGGGCCCTCCCCAGAATGTTAGATGAGAAGCAAATAAAGCTAACTCTTTAGTTAAGGAAAGGCTGTTTCGAAGACAAGGGGAAAAAAAATCTCCAGATTGTAAGACAGGGGTGGGGAGCCAATAACTGTGGGTCCCCAGGACTGGAATTGAGAACCACTGCTTTATTATTGGCTGATTGAGAGGTCATCACAAAAACCTGCACCCACACCGGCCCTCCATGGAACAGGTTCCCCACCCCTGTTCTAAAACAAGAAGCAAAATCTAGGAAGAGATTCTAAAATGATCAGAACAAAAAAAGAACGAGACTAAAAAGCTTTAACATCCAAAAGACCAGGCAACCTGCTGCCTTTTATAGTAGAAGAACAGAAATGTATGGGGGGGGGGGGTGTAGCTACAAATGGGTCCAACTTTGTAATTAGCTTGCATTCATATTAGTTGTTCCAAGTGATAAATAAGCAAAGGACCTAAATCAATGGCAGATCCCGGATTGGCACAGAAACAGCGGCTCAGTTTGAACCGTCCACTTGGTCCTGATCCTGTTTCTAATTCCATCCCTTCAAACCCGACGTCTGTTGTGGCTTCTCATTGGGGCCTGTTTATTTCTGATTAGTTTTTGTTTATTAGCCGTTTGCCGGGTGCCATCCTGCCCCCTTTTCCTCTTGTTTTTTTATTGGTTTTGTGGCGCAATCGTGTTGAAGTGCAGCACGAGGACAAGGGGGCGTGAACCTTGCCAGCATCGGTGTCTCCCCTCAACGGCTACGCTATTTGGAGATGGGAAATGAAAGAACACTCCAGTGAGGCTGTGCTGCCTTTACTGCACATACTGCGGCTCCTTTCCTACTGTTCAGCCTCAACACAGCCATCACTTCAACAACAGGCCATTAGATTTTTATTATATCAAATTAGGGCTGCATGGTAATTGCAGCTAAAATTTCATGTTAAACCAAGTGGATGCCAGATATTTTGAAAAAGGGCCTATTGGCAGGCCTAATTCTACACAAATAGGCCAATATTAAACAAAGAAATGCAGATACAATATTGAGAAATCTACTGAACCCTGTAATTCTTGCTTGCTCCTTATTTTTTATAGTAAGGCAAATAAAATATAACCCAAAATTACCTTTA
This sequence comes from Gnathonemus echidnorhynchus, assembly GCA_026776725.1. Lineage (NCBI taxonomy): Eukaryota > Metazoa > Chordata > Actinopteri > Osteoglossiformes > Mormyridae > Gnathonemus > Gnathonemus echidnorhynchus. Next base: position 23,714,099 of record JAODJU010000018.1, read on the forward strand.
ACATATACAGGTTAACCAAAACACTTTTTATTGGAATAGAATATCAGTATTGTGTTGTACAATAGCTCATTTTAACATAACAGCTTGTATCAAAGTAACGAAAGCAGTGGAGCCATTATACCAGCAGTTCACAGGACATGGCACCAATGATCTCTGCTCAGCAGTGAGAAAGATGGTTAAATTACCCCATTTAAGACAGCCCCTGAATCCTCATACACTGGGGCAGGCTGAAAACCAGCAGAGATTACAATGCATCAGACTCGGGTTGAGAACCTCTTCTCCACAGTCATGTTCCTCTTTAATGCCCACTCACAGGAACAGCATGAATGGAGCATGAAAGAAGCCAAGAACATGTTTTAAGTCATATTTATTACTGAATCTGTTATTCAGCATATTGGGTTTTTGCTGAAGATGCTGCTCACTGTTGCCATCTTCTGGACTGCTGGGAAATAATTACACACTATTTCCTATTTACGGTATCCCTCAAAGGTGGCAATTCAGTATAAAAATTAATAACATGTCAGGCTGCCACTGCTCTTAATGACAGCTCCGATGCATGTTGGAAGATCATTTACTAATTGTTTGAAGCAAGTTGGTGCCATTGTGCTTCATTATTCCGTCAAACTATTAATATGCTTCACTAATGAAGAAGGCCGTCTTGGCGTTGCCCTTATTCTGTGTTCCGTTTAATCCCAAACATGTTCTGTCAGGGTTGAAATTGGCTACAGCAATGATATTATCATATATTTGAATCACCAGGACTTGCCTTTCACCATTATGAGTTTTGGAGTCCCTTTGCTTGTGGTACGTAGGATATTTTAAAAGACAAATATGTGACATTCTAAGCAACAACACACTGTATCACTTTTCTCTATTTCCAAGTTTCTTGTCTTTAAATATTTACCACTAGAAATTCCCTAGATCCCATCATAAGTAATCAAAAAGCAATTTAATATTCTCAAGATGAGAAATGCTTCTTCTTGTTGTTGATTTATTATTTGTATTATTTTCTTATTTTAAGAGACAAATAAATTCCATTAAAAACAAACAAAAATACTATGACGAACAGAAAATCTGTGACCTACTTTTCATCTTCAGTTACACAAATAGAAAATTCATCAAGTAAATAAAACAACGTTAAAAACAACTGCGTGAGAACTGAACTATCATCCAAAGGGGAAAAAACAGCAGACATAGAACTAGAATTTTAAAAAAAATCTTTTTAGGAATCAAAATATATTACTGGATTTTAGCTCCTGAGCTTACTGAACAACTCTGATTTACACATAACTTCAATAAGTGAGAAATAGGTGTAGATCGCTAACTTTAAAAGCCTGGAACCCTTTGCTAAAAAAAAGAAAAAAAAGAACCTCTATTAGCAAAATACTGCTTGTTTAAATTCAGTTTTCTTTTTTGAACTAGAAGTAGTTTGATCTGAGTCTAATACATAACAGAAGCCTCAACCACAAGGCCAGAATTGGCAATTACTTGCACACTGCTGTGCCTTAAACCAGTTATCGCATGTAGACATTTCCTATTTATCCTTGTGTTATGCTACCGCCACAAGTTTGGGCTTAAAACACCCTGTCCCTAATTTAACACAGTGTGTTCACTGCATATGTGAGACAGAGGTTCACTAAAGCTAGAATTTGAGGCCATGTGATCTGAGGGTGAGAAATTTTCTCCATAGTTTCATCTTACCAAGAATGTCATCCCTTTGACACTGTGGGTTTGTCAAATTCAATAAAGGGTCGCAGATTTTATTACAGCATTACATTGTATGCACAACTGAGATATCTTTCCCTCAAATACGGGAAAAAATGTTATTTTCATGTGTTTATAATTTTGACAGGCAAGCCTTATTTTGGGACTATAATGATTAACCTCGATTGATGCACCTGCAGGAGTTTGTGAGGCTCTTGGCTAATTTTCTCTTTTTAGTTAACTATGCTTTCTAAGGTTGCTAAGAAATTCTGAAAAAGCTCCGTTCTCGGATGATCAGTTTAGTAATGCTTTAGTCAAAAATTATGTTCATCAAATGTATTTGTTTTCTGCGCTTGGCTTCACTTAGTAAAAGAAATTCCACTTTTTCCTCTCCTTCAGCAGCAAGGTTTGCGTGGAACTTGAAGCTTCACTTCAAATTTAGTATCAAAATATGTAATCATCTGGGGTATTGCTTCATAAAATAATCTTAGTAAATAATTTGATAGATAATTTCTATGCAAGTGCAAAAATTATTTTAACCAAGAAAATCTTTACCAGATTGTAGTGAAGTCTAACTCGCGTAATGTCCCAAAAAAAAAGCAAGATGACATAATATTTCACCCATTCACAGACCAACAAGAGACAACATTTCAAAATATTATGTTACACATAAACTTAAATATTAGACATGTGTATTTAGGAACCCTGGAAACAAAACATAATGCAATATGCAGTTATGTTAAGAATATTACAGACGAAGGACATGCTGTAGTGGCAGGTGGTAAGAAGTTGTAACATGACCTCATAACCTGAAGTTTGCTGTTCCTAGGTTAATGTATATAGAACTATATATATATATATATATATATATATATATATATATATACACACACACACACACAAACACAGATATCACATATATAAACACACACAGAACTACATACACAAAAGCTAATCAAATAAATGTCAAACATTAGCACGGTTAGCATCACATGCTGTCCTTCAGTTGCTCTCCACAGCTCATTCTTCCACAGACAACAAATCTGGGTGACAGACAGTGGAAATTATTTATCTGAGATTCCGTACTCATTGTGAGCTCTTTAAGTCGTCAGACCAACAAAGGTCATCAGAATGGGAGCCTGCTGGCAGTGGACACTGACAGGGCCTCATAATGCATCACTGTGTGCATCACATTTCAAACTTTTTTCTGACCTTTTGAATAGGCTTAGGCAGCATGTTAACACGGAAACTTTCAAATAGATCTCGGGAGCCGTCAGCAGAAACAAATACCAGGAATTGGATTATTATTCTCATTTTAAAGGAGGATCAGAAGAAAAAAGGGGGCTTTTAAATAATAGTTCACGGGTAACTGCAATGAAAAAGATATAATTATCCACAGCTAATTACCTGACAATGGACAGCAGGGTTCATGCTGCATACTGTTCAGCATAATTAAAGTAGCAGACATACATCAGACAATAAAGTGACCATAACTGACCACAGAGGCAGAGGGCACTTATTCTGAAGCATGAACATAGCTGGCTCAGTCTCCTTTACTAGCACCCGGCAGTTCCTTGAGCATATACCTGGCAGCATCCCTTTAGACCCTGAGAAATGCAACATGTCAGCACACACATGGTGTGATCTTTTAGGCACATATATGGTGTAATCTTCCTTATCATGGTGGGAACATTATGCATCAGTAGGTGACGATAAAGGTAGGTGTTAAAAGTAAGCCAGTAAAAGCTGGGTGAGACGATGTAGGTTCCCTTTAAAACATAATACAGAGATGCGATATGCACCGGCCCCCCCCCCCCCCACCCCCACCCCCTGGAGCTGAGAGCCAAGGTTGCACAGATGCAAACTCCCTCCTGACTGCTGATTGCCAAGACACGTTTCCCAAGCTCTTCGCCAGCTGGGAGCCTGCTGATGAGGCCAGCGCATCCATTTCCGTGGTAACCATGTTCTCCCCATGAAATCACTCGTGACCCCCCCCCTTCCCTCCAGCCTCGCACCCAACCTGCCTCTAGCAAGCTGGACATCACCCTGTATAGATACCACCACAAACCAAATGCATGCCACTGAAAACTCTACGTAACTGCATAGGCTTCAGACTTTTCCCCATCAATTTGTTTCTTTTTTTTTCTCCAAAATACTTCATTTTTATGATTTTTTTTCTGCCTGGTTTTACACAGTATGTTATCATGTCTGTCTCTCCCGTCCACATAGACTTCCCTGCCTACTGGGAAGCGGGAAGCAGAATGAACCTGGGCTTCTCAAACACCGTTAGCACTTCTGTCTTTGCTCAGTAGACTCTGCAGACTGTGCTCAGAGACATGTGGGAGAGTTAAGTGCTTATCTGCTAGAGCTCTCGCTCACTGATCCTCACTGCTGACGATCAAAAACTATGAAATGGCTGCCAGGTCCAAGACGCCAATTCTATATAATCCATCGTACCACTTGGGTCCGCTGGTTGTTGTCAGATCTTAACTGACTTAACATTTTTTTTTCTTTTACATAGAAGCTCTTCCCATCCAGTTCCCATTCAACAGAAGTTGGATGTTTGCACATAAATATACATAGATATTAAAAGTACATTAAACACATTTAATAAGGGGACTACATATAAAGGGCAGTTTATACTTTTTAAATAACAGTTTTTATTTTTGCATTAGTGTTTTATTGCAATCTGTTCCAAGTGGAAGAGAGCCTAAATTTAATATCAGTTTTATCATAGATGCTATCATAGATGTCTTGCTGTTTGGGAGAGAGATGGGCAGGATTGAGATAGGCCGGTGCAACATGCTTGGTTCTTGCCCCCAATAACCTTTGATTATGCAAGAGAGAGGACTCTTCAGCTACAAATGAAATGAGAGGAAGAGGAAACTGCTTTTAAAGAGGTTTATTCACGTTAATATTTCCTCATTCCAGCTTTTAAATGGCACACTACAGTCAAACAGCATACGGACCCTGCCAAAAACAAGTAAAAAGGCAAAGAGGTTTGTAATGTAGTTAAATGGCGGAATTATGGTGGACTGTTCATGGACTCTGGACATGAATAAAGGAAACGCAAAATCAAATTGGTGTTTAACATAATTAGAGATCCCAATTCTTAAATAAAGCAGTTAATTTGGATGTAAGGAAACAAAGAAATGGTCACACAATAATATCAGTATTTTGCTGAATGATTAACCCCCACATTCATAATTGCTACGTGCTGACTCATATTCTCATTCATTATACTCAAAATTATATGTTATGTTGAAAACTTCAGTTATGTTTAACCATTTATTCTGGACACTTTTATCCTATCCCAGACAGTGTGCAGCACAAGGCTGAAGAACATCTTGGATGGGATGCCAGTCCATTGCGTAGTCTTTAGTTATGGGAGGTATACAGTACTTTATAAAAGTTTTTTAAAAATTAAAATACTGAAGTGGATGTCTATTTAAGCTTTCAAAGTCATAAAACTTTGCTACAGAATAAGGTTTTATAAACCCACTTTTACAAGTGGAATATTCAATGTAATTTTTTGATTGAACTAAATTAAGTCAGGAGTGGCTCTGTGCTACCATATTGTTGTCAGAGAGCAAAAATCCCCACAGAAAACATTGGTGTTGCTCTATTGATATATTGTTATGTATTAAGCATATAATTTGTGATATATGATCTGTTCTATCACTGTGTATTGTCTGCTACACTGACTACTGATGTTTACCAACATCTCAGATAGTAATGACTAAATATTTACCAGCCTAAGGCAACTGTTAGTTTGCTGGTCAATCATATTAGAAAGAACATAATAATCAGAGGTGGAGATTTCAGGTTGAGAGAGTACAAATCCAGACCAAGATTTTGTTTCAACCAACCAGTTGAGTATAAAGACTCACAGTCACTCAGTACTCAACTGGTTGGATGAAAGAAAATCTTGGTCTGGATTTGTACTCTCCGGACCTGAAATCTCCACCTCTGATAATAATAGTGAAAAAAAATTATTTAACAATTAAAGATTAAATCCCATCATCAGTCAAGGTAATTTCCCATCCTGCACTTTCTATTATGCATTTTTTTTACAATATATCTCATCCATAACGGTGTAGTAAGAGACTTCTGTACACCATAAGCACACCATATATAGACGGAGAAGCCATACCTAACAAGTATCATGCTGTTACATCAGTTGTTTAATTAAAATGCTAAAAGACACATTTAGCAGAAATTACATTAAATTTAAGAACCAAAACTTTTAAAGGCCCCAAACACATGTCTCACGTACATTAGGTGACTCTACATTTTTCTTTTCTACTTTTTCAATTCCTACCATATTCCCCACTAAGCCAAAAACTGGTGACATCTACATTTAAGTTCTGCCAGAATAACTAAACTAGCTTCAATACAAACCAGTTGTCCATCACCTTCTGTCTGGTCTTATAAGTGCACCCACACAAACGCCTTCCATATGCTTTGAACTGTGATCTTTAATGCTTACACTACTACATGAGTCTTTGATTTTTTAATTAAGTCTTTGAACTTGCAAATGTTAAGAGATTTACTTTTCCTTCGGCATATATATGCCTTCTTTCCTGGGCTCCACATTATCTAAATGCACTTCAGGATGTTTTTTTTTCCTTGTCTTAAGGCTGACTTTAGTTATTCTGGTCAGACCACACAGGTAAGTTTTCCCACTAATTACAATTCAGACTGATCTTGTGCCAAAACCAACATCACTAAACTTTTAACTTTTTTCTTACATTTTCCAAAACAGTTGCCAAAATAATGGGAAGAGTTAACTGGGGAAAAATAAAATAAATAAATATATTTGGAAACTGTTTTCTTTTTCCATTTTTATTTTCTTATGTTTCTTAGCTGGCTATATGTTTCTATATTGAAATGATTCTTCTTATTATCATCGTCATTATAAAAATACAATTTTGCAAAAATCAAATATTAAACAACCCAAAATGCTGTCATTTAAAAGCATTAGATTTCAAAAAGATTTTATCGCAAAAGGCTCCACTTACTGAAAATTATCATCTACCTTTAGAGGGGCACCAGGCCATTAGGGATTGACATTAAAACCAACCATTAGCGTATCAGTGTGATGCCGGTGATGTGCTGCTCAGTGTAATGAGTGTGAGATGACATTGAAGCCAGGGGGCAGATCAAGGTTGCCGTGCGTCCAAATCACTTGGCATGACTCTGACAGGCTACACACCACTTTGCAACCATTCACAGTTTTTTTTTTCTTCCCCTCAAATTATATTTAATTAATTTAATTATATTAATTATCAAGAAAGTCCATAGACTTGGTTTTTTAACACAAGTGAGAAAAAAACACACGGTCTTCTGATTTTCCATCTGTGTAAATAATTTAGTTAAGTAAATTATTACAAAATGACTAGCTTCAAGGCTACAACAATATGACTGGCAGAGACAAAAAATAGCCTTTATGTAATGCACAGCTCATCCTGTCTTCCTTTGAGTAAAGGACGCATGCTATCTTAGCTTTCTTTAACAAAGATATGGCAGATACAACACAAATATCTTAATTTGGGAACCTGGAGGCTACAGTTCTGAGTTAATTCCAATTGTAAGGAATAGACATCAATGAATCCTGCAAGAGATGGTATGAGACTTAGAGAATTAAAATGTAGAAGCAAATCAAAAGGGAAAGTAAAAAACAAACTACACAAATATGAGGCAATGAGGCAGATTTACTGTTCATATATCATTTGGAACGAGGTGGCGGTATAACGGAGAATTTACTGTCAGCACGTCTGCCTTCACAGACATGTTCCATCTTCTTTGTAAAAGCTCAAAAGAGTTTGGGATCATTGTAGAGCTAAAATGCATTTTAGAAAACAAAGCCAGGTGTTCAAATGAAGAGAGTTTTTCACAAATCCTACAAATATCTTTCGCTTGTGACTTCAGGGAAGGATTTCAGTTTTCTCTGATACTGAACTTAATAATCCTAGGGAAAATTAATATTAAGTAAAGGAAAAAGATGATCTAAAAAAATCAACACTGTATGTTAAGTTATCTTAAATAATACACTTAAACTATTATGCATTTTATGATTATGATTCTTTTTTGTATCTGAATGTTGTTTGTCACTTATATTAGTGTTGTGGAACAACATGTATTTTAAATCTCCCTACTAGAAAAATGTAATTTTATTTTTTAATAAAGTCACCTTATCTTTAGTGCTGTGCTTTGAAATTTCCCATCCTCCTCTGTCAATCTCCTTAAATTTATAATCAATCTTCCATTATCTCTAGATGGCTTGGTAGTGAAAGGTGCAAGGCTCTGTATTCTAACAAGAGGCTGTATATGTCTGTAATTGAATGATACAAACAATTGAACAGTGAATGAACATATTTCAGGGCAGCACAGTGGCTCAGTGGGTAGCACTATTATCTCACATCTCCAGAGCTGGGGCTCAAGTCTTGCCTCTGTTCTTAGAGTGTCAAGTTTGTATGCTCTCCCTGTTCTGTTCTGTGTAGGTTTCCTTTGAGTACTCCTGTAGACTAAAACATGCAAGTAAGCTAACTGACATCTATAAATTTTCCACAGAGTGTACGATGGCTTGTGTGTGCTGTGATGTCAGCCTACTGACATGGTGTGCTTCTACCTTGCGCCCTATGTTGACTGAAACAAGCTCCAGTTGTGACCCTGACCAGGGTTTGTGGTTAGGAGATGGATTCATGAACTTATTTCAACTGTAAAGCATGCAGTGCTGTAGTTTGATAGTACAAAATATTCATTACTATGGAGCCCTGGAGGGGACATGAACAGTAACCAAAACGTGCGTACAACTTAATCCATTCGAGAGCTTGAAATAGCGAATTGAGAGCACGAAAAAAAAGTAAATCGTGTGCACATATATTTTAGGGATTTTGTGACCTTGACTTTCATTATTTCATTGGGCATGTTAACGTAAATTTTGCACAAAATAGAATAATAAAAATAATAAAAATTTGTGGGCCCTACAGGACTCCATATATTACAGTCATATTGACAATTGAAAGCTTATTTGTACACAGATGAAAAAATTAAATGGTCAGGAAATCAAACCTGAAAATTCAACAGCATTAACAATGAATCCAAATGGTGTGATCTGTGTAAAGATACACCAGGTATCATGGGATAGTACCCCAATACATTTCAGCTGCAGATGGCTGAAGGAAAAGGTCAAGGCAAATTTTAGAGATAATTAGTACAATTTAAGATATTCACAGTCAGCTTTATGACATACAGACTCTCAAACTAATGAGAAGGACCTGGTAAATATTTGCGGATGGTTAGGGAATTGTAGCAAATTTCTGAATTCAAAGTGTTAGATGTTGGGGTAAAAGTGACCTAGAGACCTTGATAATGTTTCACATTTGTATGGATTGAAAAATGTGTGGCGGGGGGGACATTTAAAAATCCACTAAAGACTAAGGAGCTGTTCTCCTGCCAGAGACTGATTCTGTGTAGTAAAACTGTATATCTGTATCTATATATGTGAGAACTCAGGGATTAAGTAGTAAAGAGAATGATATGTGACCTCAGTTCGTATTTTCGGTAACACTTTATCTAAAGCACTCATGTATAATGCATTATAGATACCTTCAATCAAGTATTACACACACAGCTTTTACTATTTTTAAAAAGGCATAACACATTTTAGCCATGTTTATTATGCATTATGAATGTTCTATGAAGCTCTTCTCTGTAATGCACTATATAGGCATGTTTATAATACTTTATGAATGCACTATAATGCATTATGAAAGTATTTATAGTGCCTTATCTAAGAGCTTTATAAAGCATTACTTTTACTCTTAATGCATAATAAACATGGCTAGAATGTCTTTATAAATATATATAGCCATGTTTATAATACTTTACAAATGTATTATAATGCATTATGAGGGTATCTATAATGCATGATGACTGCTTTAAGTGTTACCATGTATTCTTTCATCCCTCAGAGTCCTTTAAAGCATTCATTTTGAAAAAAGATTTTGATAACTGAATATGTATGCATTTAAAGAGCTGAATTTTGAACAATCCATTTCATAAAACATTAGATCTCTAAATTAAAATTATTATACATGGCACTCCATGTCCTTTCAATGCCATTTACCATGATTGTCCCTCAGAAATTAAGATAACTTAAATACTTAGTTTTCCATATAAGGGTTCAAAAACCTGTTGATGTTTATTTGAATTTATTTTAGTTGTTTCACTTGACTTTCACTTTTGCAGCAAACAAAATGTCTTAAGTAGGTTACTGTCTGTGCACATATTTCCATTAAACTGCTATTAATTGGGTCAGGAAAAACAAAAGTGCTTTGAGCAATCTGTCTCCGCTTCGCATCGGTTTGGTAACATATGGTGATGGAACATTCAGGTTGGACTAGAAATAACTACATTTCTTCCATAGTCAGTTACATATTTTTGGGTAACCTTTGCTTTGCAGCTATGCTGGATGCAACCCTATGTGAGCAAATCACATACTTGCAATTGAATGCATACAGGAGGCAGACAGGGCTAAGAAGTATGTGAATAGCCAAGATGCCTGATCTAACAGTTCTGAGTGTGGTATGATTGTTGCCACTATACATGGCGCTTCCTACAGCTCAGCCGCCCTCCTGGGATTTTCACACACTACAGTGTCTGGACTTCACAGAAAATGTTGTGATGAATTAGGAAAAAAAATCCAGTCAATGGATGCCTGTGGGTGAAACACCTTGATAGTGATAGAGGTCAGAGGAAAATAGGCTCATTTAAGACTCATTTAAGCTAACAGGAAGGCCACAAGTGAAAAACTAACAGCTCGGTACAACACTGGTGTGCAGAAAGGCTTCTCTGAACACACAACTGGTCTACACTTGAAGTAGTCCTGGAGGCAAAAGTGGGTCCTACACACTAGGTAGGTGTACTTAATTAAGATCTTACTAATCATATATTTCATTATGCATTTCAATAAATCTCAAAAAAACATGTCATAAGCTAGTCAAATAAACTAGATTGTTAAAATAAATTATTCATGCATCTTCATTAAACTTAAAAAATTGTTTAGCTTTAAAATTTTTGATGCATTTTCCTGTACATACATACATGTCAAAAAGAAAACAATAAATCACATTCACTCTCTCTTCAGAAACATCTGCGTTCCAGAGCTGCTCAAGACATGTTGTTTTGCTTTGTAACAGTAGTAATTTGAGCACTAAAGCCTTTTAAATAGGATATATATTATATCACAGTCATTTGGCACACAAGTCTAATTAATCATCTCTAAAAGTGGGTCCAAATGTTCACAGTAAAATAAATAGCACTGAGCACACTTCTTTGCTGGATGTAACTGAGGTCAGATTTGGAGAGAGTCATTTACTGTTCCACAAATGACTGAATAGTCCATAATAAAGAAGGGAACATGGCTGCCATTTAGTACCGCTTACAGAACAATAATATGTTAAAGTAATGGCTTAGTAATAACTGTTTGTTTTAAAATATTTCATGTTTTGTGCATTTTCATGATCAACCCTTCACTAGATAGTGATATAAAAATAGCACTGACCTAATTGCACACACACTGAATGTCGGAAATACCTTAATGTTATGAGTAAAATCACAAATATGTATATATGATGGCAAAATAAAAAAAAAAAAAAAAAAACAGACAGTCAATGGTAATTTAACGTCTCTTGAACAGGAATTAGCTATACATACGCACAAAAAAATGGATTTCAAAATGTCTTTGCTGTGTGGTTCAATCAAAATATTCTAGTCCTGGTAACAGAAACTGAATATGTATGAACGTCTCAAATATGCTGAGTTTATTTTGAATATTTAATGAGATATAAAGTATAAGTCTATTTCAGCTAACTTAATAAAAATCGCTCTTGTATGAATGTGCCACAAATGGAAACCGAATGGGGAGAAAACAGCAGCTCTGAGGCTCATCAATATTCCATGACAGAATGGCATAGCTATATTTCACCATCATGCACAGTCAAAATACCAACATGCAAATCTGCGATAGAATCTCCCCCCATGTGTGACCAATCACAACTCAGTCCTTCTCAATACAACAAATTAATAAGTATGACATTCTCATCCGAGCTGTGACCTCATTGAATATAATTTCAAATAGTTATGCGGGATATAATAGGGTTGGTATTAAGAAATATATGATTTAAATGACATAAATGCTCTTTTCATATAAAGGTGGGGGACAGTGCTTCATTTTAAAGAGATTAATGGACAAACCTGGTTAGTACTGAAAGCTGGGTGAGGGTTAAGTCAGAAAACATTAACAAAAGGAAAATTACAGCATAAACAGTTCATAAAATCTCACACCCCCGATGACTCTCCAGATCATTAAATTTCTGCAACAATTAGACCTGTTCACATTGCGGGAGGCTGAAATTGTTGCCATGGCGAATCAGAGCCCTTAAGTCATATATCTTTTATTGCAGAAAGGTCATGTGTAGGCAGTCTAATAACTTAAGGAGCTGTGTGACAGATTTCATCCAAGCAAATAAACCACATCCAAAGCCACAGTATGTCACCAGTTGTTAAAAACAGAAAGGGGGTCAGGTAATAGGTTAAGTTAATGGATTTTATATTTATCCTTCTCTAAACAATAGGGATATCGGCAAACAAAATACAATAAGTATTAATAATATTTTACACATTTTTGGGAATTGGTAGGATAGTAAAACATTCTCAGATTTTAAAGCGAATTGAAAAGTTTAAATTGCATACCATGGATGACTTATCTACATTCAAATGTCTCTCTGTACACAGAAGAGAAGCCCTTTGTACAGAGAATTATCTGCAGGCAATCAATTTTTTTCTCAGCTTCAAAATTACAAATATAAAACAAATCCAGTAATTGCACAGACACGGTTTGGGAATTATTTTAACGATAATTCCATGTTCATCTTAGATTGTAATGTGCCATAAATGAATCTCTAGACACCAAAAATTCTTGACTTGCAAATGACCTTGACACTATGACACTACTAAAACACATTGTTCTTTCTTATGTTTTGTTAAGATGTCTTTTTGGAGCAAATCTTTATAGGCCTCAGGTGCTTGATGACGATGGCTAGGCTTCTGCACTGCTGGGAGAAGCCCCCACTAAGGCCCCAGAGTTAGACATACGCGCTCATGCCCTTCATCTGCAGATGCCAAAACTATCTGCCAGACACAGACGAAATGCTGCCTCATAGGGCTGTGGAATGACTTGCATCTGCAGCGGAGAGCAGCTTTAATATCCGCCTGCTCAGCTGGAAGGCAGGTTTCCTCGCTCTCGGTAGGTTGACAGTTTCCAGCATAAGGTATAGCTCTCCAAGGATGCTAAAATCTTTAACACCACATCTTCCCTGTACTCTTCCTGCTACCTTCTAAAGTGGGTGCTAGAAATAACAAGGATATTTTGAGAAATCTGCATCTTTGGATGAGTAGAAGGCCATGAGAAAAATGTATATTCAGTTTTTTTTTTAATAATTGAATATAGACTAAAAAAAGTTGGTATGATACTTCTGGTGCATTGCAACTTTTTAGGCCCTGTATTTAATAGCAGAGATGGGGGCAATGGTGCGTGAATTAATAAAACGCACTTAAACTGTTTTCACCAATTCCCAACTTGGGAGCAATAGGAACCTTTGATAAGCAGCGTATCAAATTCCGGCAGAAAAAAGGTTTCAGCACAGTATTATTAATGCTTTGGGTTTCCTTACCTCCTGCTGCTCTCTCACACAGCTGACTTCCATATCCTATCATTGCTAGCCCATTGGCCCCATTTATTCTGGGACTGACTGGCTGAGGCACATATGTGAGCTTTTATACAGGTTCTAAGGTGTCTGCAGTATTAAACAGGTGAAAGCAAAATTCTGTGCAACAGTAACATGCAACAGATCACAGACAAAGTTCATTCGAAGGGCTTCTGACAACTGTCAAAAAAAGAGGTTCTTCATCATTCAGATCGTGTCTCGCTTTTCTTTGATGACTCTCTGATGTCATCATGATTGTCACTTCCTTAAGCCACTGGTACCTTTATAGTCACCTACGAGTATGTCTCAGAAGCAGGGGAAAGAAAAAAATAACCGTGACCTCATTTGTCTGGTTCAGTAATTAAACATATGATTCAATAGCTTCATTACAAAGTCACATGGCGTACTATTGTGTCCTCTTAGTGACGTGTAGATGGTCATAAGTCCAATACTCAAAGACAGTAAATCATTCATTATCAAAAAAAGCAAAGAGTAGGATAAGTTTGGAATGGTTTTGGATGTGTCATAGAAGGATAGGAACATATAAATTAAATATGACACAAAAGACACTTATCGCTCTATTGCGCCAGACTGATGATGTTAGATCTTGCCTCACTCATTTGCCCCAGACTTGTCAGTACTTTTCTTTGTCTTAGCAGAGCTTCCATATAAGCTTGTACCCGTATAAAACATTAATAATGGATAGTAACACTCAAAGGGGAATGAAGTATGTTATAAATTATTAATAGAATGTATATCCAAGGCGTTTCTTTTTTGGTTTGTACATTAATATTCCAAGAATCTTGCTGTTCAAAGAAAACAATATTTCACAATCTTAGCTTATCTTTCAGACAATATGGTGGCATTTGTTTAATTTTGCTTCCGTGAAACAATGTTCATACATACATACATTAACAGATAAATACATATATGCGGTGTATAAGGACGCTCGGGATAATGTCTGTATATCCATTTATCCACCTGAATTTGACCCATAAATGGATTTTAAGATATCTCCTCATTAAATTAACGTCTCAGTACTCAATAACCCAGACACCTTGCAGAATTCAGGTTTCAAAACAGCAATTTGACACCAGGTCATTAGGGAAACTGTTTCGAGAATACTCATTTTACATGAAACCCAACCTACCATGATTGATTCAGGGCTGTAAAAAGTATGTTTAGAGTTAATCATGAACAAAGCTCTCATAATTAGTATACACTGTGCACTCCACATCTACTGATAGTGACAAAATAAAATGAAGTGCTGATGAAAGAAGATGTTGGCTTTGAAACAACATCCAATTTACTGCCCTCTATCTATTTCAGCTCTATTTGTGATCAGCCAGTTAATATTGGTTTTATCCAGTTGTATGAGCAGACGAAGGACAAATTTAGTGTCAATTTACAGCTATCTCTGAAGCATAAAGAATATGAGCGCTTCAAATTTTCAAAGCTATTTAGTTTTATTTTACCTTTCTATAAATTCTAAGATGTAGGAAGTGGATTGTTCAAAATCGCATTAGGAGGAAAAAAAACCTGTTCTTAAGATGAAAGGATGCAGCAGGATAAAAGCTAGTGAAAATAAGGTTAATTTTCTGCCTCATTTCCTGAAAGGATAAATGAGATGAGCACTCAGTGCAATTCAGATCAGTCTCAGCAGAGCCTCAAACAAGAGCTGGCCACCAGCCACCAGGACAGTGATGTTATTTAAAACTATCTAACGATATTCGCTCTCAGTACACGTACAGCATGTGGCAGTATTACCACTGCTAATGTCATATCATTTATTTATTTAACAAAAGTATCAAAAAAACACACAAAAAGATTTCAGATATGTGAACCTTTTCAGATAACATAAATTGAATTTTAGTAGGAAAATACAATTTATAGGGTATAACTGGTAACTGGATTAAAAAAGCTGTCCGTAAGGGCAGCACGCAGGCTCAGTGAATCACACAGTTACCTTATTTAAAGGAATTTGGGTTTGAATCCCACCTCTGTTGAGATTGGATCTTCTCCCACTGTTGTGACTGGTGTCTGGTGTCTTTAAACTGCCAGTAGAGTATGACTGTGGATGTGACCTCTCACAGACTGGTACCCCAGCCTTGTGCTCTGTAATGGCTAGAATAGGTTTTAGTCTCTCTCCCTCACTCACCCTCCCAGGGGGCTAAGTCTTTGTGCCCGTGATCGGAAGATCACCGATCCGAGCCCCAGCTTCGGCAGAACACTTGCATGTCTGTGGGCCGTTGAGCAAGGCCCTTAACCCCCAGCTCCTGAGGTGCCGCATGTTGGCTGACCCTGCGCTGTGACCCCCCCCCCCCCCCCCCCCCCCAAGTTATGGAAAGCAAAATGGGGGGGGCAAAGAGAAGAATTCCAATGTACTTGCACTCATACTTGCACAAATGGCAAATAAAGGATTAAGGTGGATGGAATTCTTTCTCTCGAAGAAGCAAAAAAAAAAACTGAAGACTTTCTGGCACTATGGCTGGACCTAAATCTACCGAGCACAGACAATTGTAGTGGAGAAGTACTAACCTGGATTTACTGTCATCAGAATGGTGCTACTAAAATGAAACTCTCTCAATGTATGTATCATTAGACCATCTGAGTGGAACAGAATCATAAGAAAGCTTTACTGCTGTCCCACCATACATGGCCGGTCAATCCCAAAGGCGACATAGGCTGTTGCCTAGGGCAGCAACTTCTGAGGGGGCGCCAACTTGCCAGCCGATTCCAATTTGTCGCAGACGGGGGGGCCGGTGGTGATGCTTGCCTTCAGCGCCGCATTGGCTGAGACTGGTAGTGCATCCACATACATATACAGGAAGAACCGGAACCAGATGAGATTCCTCCATGACCACAATGCAACATATATACTAGGCAATACATTAACAACAGCAAGTGCGGAAATGCAAGAAATCAGATGAATAAAAAACAGACTGGACCATTATAGGTACATAAAAATAATTATGTCGCAGTTTGTGAAAGTAGCCTTAACTACGGTCATATACTTGGTCTACGTTTTTCTTCTTAACAGAGAATGAACCGTTTTAGGGCAAATAGAAGATATTTCCAGGGAATAGGGTCCAGCAATGCATGTGCTAGCGGCCAGGATTGGGTCTCCAGGCAAGTGGCAGCATGTTCACAGAGCACTAAATTCACCCCACATGACAACGAGAAATATATGATTCTCTAAAGAACATTGACAAGCAAGTGAAACCGTATACATTGCAGAGGGGCAACCGCATCCCAGCCCCACCAAATTCACCAGCATTACTGACTCCTAGAAACACACCACACCAACATCCCAGCTCATGTCTGTTTACAAAAAGCAGAATCTAGAATAAAACTATGCAACTTTCACATTCATAATTGCTCAATATGTGTATAAGTATCACAAGAGATTAAGCTAAGATCAGGTTTCTGATTAAACCAAGACACAAAGACGTGAGAATTCTATTGTAATGCTCCAAGCATTTAAAACCATCTAATGCACTCCCCCTTGTCCTTATCTCTCACTTCCCCATGAACAATAGGTCATGCCAGATCGAAACAGGCAGCTTCTCCCAGACAGACATTTCTGCCTGGATTTGGGATCAATACCAATCACTAATGTCTTAAGCTCTTTATTAATTATTCAACAAGACAACACAATGACATCATGCATTGCATCAACACAAAGTCATGTGCACGCACACGTATGAATGCAATACTCACAACTCGTTAGATAGATAGATAGATAGATAGATAGATAGATAGATAGATAGATAGATAGATAGATAGTATGGGGAAAACCCTGAAATACCTAATAATCTTTAATAACCATTATAAAAAACACATTAAATATTACAATATGAATAGAAAACACAATTACAGTATGCTCCTCTTAAAATTATTTGGGAAATATTTGACAATAAAAGCATATGTTCTACAATAGAGGACAGCATGGTTCAGATTTAGATTATAAATTAAATGGGCAGTGGTAACAGGTGGTGTGAGTGAGAGTGAGATGGTTACCCTGGAAACACTACTTAATTAGATCCATTTAGGCAAGACACACCTGGGGTTTGTTGTTAAGACCAGTATAGGTGGATGGGTGTCGCCCATCCAAACAGAGCAAGAGAGCTGAGGAGGTTCTGTAGAGCCAGACAATCTGCTAATGTGTGCTCTCCGATGCGGCAGAGGTGTTTATTGCATGTGGCCGCTGCCTCTTTATGGGTGTTTTCATGAGGGTGGGGAGCTGCTGAAACGGTAAGCCAGATCTGCATGGGAACAGGGACGTTGTTGGGGTGGTGTGTCACAAAAACGCCACTCACCAAGCGACAGGAAGCACATCTACTCCACAGACCCATGAAGGGGCGACCTTAGTGCTAGAAGCAATGACGTATACAAGCAGTGATTCCGCTCATTTCATTCCAGCAAGTCGTTACCTTTACTACGTGGCTGCGATTAGAAAACCCCTGAGGTTAGAAAAGAGCACAGAGCATTACCTCAGTGAGATATTCCTTTAACTCACCAGTCAAACATCTGCCCGTGACATCTGCACGTCATTGTCGACTGCAAGGCAGATGCGGATAAGGACCGGACATAGACACTGTCTATTCCAGAATTTTAATTTTAAATTTCACTAAAGGAAAAAAAAAAACTCCTAATTATTTGGAAGTGATTAGGCAAATGGCTGAAGTGTTTTTGCCAGCAAACGGATGTCAGGGCAGCTTAATTTCCTCAGCATTAGATACACTGAAAAGACACTGAGCATCTGTGGGCTGTATTGAATATCACTGCAAACCAATCGCACTTGTTTGTCTGGATTCAGACAACAGGTGGGACGATTAGGACTTATGACTATGAAGCCACAATAAATTAAAAATTATGATTTGAAATGTACACACTCTACTCTGCATTCACTTACCAGGATTATTGAAATATTTTTAAACTCATGACCAATAACTAATTAAAAGTATTAATTATCTAATTAATAAAAAAGTTTTTAAATAAAAGCAAAAATACACAAATGTTGTACAATTGTCTAAAAACATCTTGCTCTAATATCAAAATTATTTTAATCTACATGTAAATGTTAAGTGAAAATTGACATATATAATTACATAATTAAAATAAATGAATCGATAAAATTGATCCATGTGCCAGTATCATCACAATCAAGGGCCAAGAATTGCAATCTATCATTGACATCCTTAGAAAACTGTATGAACTGTTTGAACCACGCCCACCCCCTTGTGCATGTTCACATGTCCCCTCAAGTTACACAGGATTCATCCCACAGTCCAAAATCGCCTGTGGTTTGAGAGTGGGCGCTCGTGTGTACCCTGGACTGGCAACTCACCCTGGGTGCAGCCGTGCCCTGTGCCCCTTCCTTACTCTGTGGGATAAATGGTTGGTAGATCGATGGATGGCTGGTGGCTCCCAGAAGACATGTAAGAAAAAGTAATGTGGCTGTAGCAGAAGACGCAAAGCCACAGAGAGGGCATATAACGAGCAGTGTGTCTGAATAAAATCAGCTCCATTAACAAACACTCTACAGAGAGAAAAGCGCATAGTACATGTAAAGGGAAAACTAACAGGAAACTGAATTTATTTTTTTTCTTCCTGATTGCTTTTACTTTAAATTCAGTTAAAATGTAACATGTGCATCTAAGTAATTTATACGTCATAATTTACCTTTTATGTAAAGCATGGTTACGTTCGTCCAGGATTCTGTGCCAGAATTAAAATACATATATTTAACCCAGGTACAAAATTGCCAAATTATATACCCCTGTTTTCTTACATGAGCTGCTATACTACGGTCATAATGAGCCTCACAGTGGCATGTACTATTCTAAAACTAACCCAGAATAATTTACAGGAGGAACCACAAGAGGGCAGCATTTGAGCACATAGCAGAGGCTTAAATTAGAATAATGACAAAGACAACATATTGACACAAGAATCTGAAAGGATTCAATCACATATACTGCTACAAATGTAAAATGATCATATAGATTATTAATCTACAATCTGTATTATTTTAAACACTCTTCAAGAAGTTGCCACATAAATGTTACCTATCTTTTGTGCACCCACTGCAACAACTGGACACCATCATGGTGAATTACATAGCACCAATCCTACACTGAGATGGATTTAGCATATTTTAAAATTGATTCCTTTGTCAGCTAATCTGTATATTACAAATTTTTTTTCTGTACTTTTGAACGATTTTTTTCAGGTCAGGAATATCGGGGAAATATATGTCTGTCCCATCAAAACATTTTCAAAGTTTAAGTATAAAAAAGATAAGGTATGTATTACTGGATGTACTGACCTGCTCACTTGTCCTCTAGCCAAGGTGAGGTGTAGAAGGACACCCTGGTGACCACCGCTCCAACCTTCACCCTGTGCCTCTTCTGCACCAGCAGTCTCTCTCGATCACAGCAGGCCGTAACCGGAGCCATCTCTGACTGCTAGCCAGAATGACCGGCTGCTCTCTTTGGCCCCGCTGTGCTCCTCATCTCTGGCTAGCACCGGCTCAGGCCACATGGGTAGATCTCTTCCGCCTCATCTAGCAGGATGGCTACCTCATTATAAAACTACCGTAAAGTATTTGCACCGTGGAACGAAACAGAGTAACCTCCCCAGATCGGAGTGTGGAAGACACATCAGTGCAATGCTTGCCGTAGGTCACAGTGTAATGGCTACCTCATATTCATCTCAGAAAATTTAAGAACTCATTCTTGATTCACTGTTGTGGCATAGATCTATGATTGTCACAATGTTTGGGATAAGACCTATATGTTGTGAATTCCACAACTTGTGGAGGGCGTATGCCCTGAACTGCTTTACCAAAACAAAGAAGTGCAATTATTTGAAGGCAATCACACGACGACTTTCAGATACACAGGGTGAGAGGTGCCAGGACGCCCACGGAGCGATGCACAGGCCCTGAGACAGGAATATTGCTTCTCTGCTGGATGCAGCTTGGAATGCAACTCCCCATATGAGACAACAGGGGGAGGAAAACCAAAAGAGGCTTTTCAAGGACAAACTTTAAGAACCACAAACTGGAGATGCAGGGATAAAGCATCCCCTTTATAAATGTGGGGATACTACTAACTTCCCTTTGCTGTCCCAGCACACTACAGTAAGTTACACTTTGCGCTCAGTTGATGAAAACTACGGTGGCCACAAAAGATCATAAAAGGGGGTATCACAAACTTGTCTGCATTGGAACCATGCAGTAGTAAAAACTACTTATGCAATTAATCTAAACAGGTGTTAATATGTTTGAGATGGTGTGTTAACAACGAAAAAATAATGTCGAAAATATCAAACTTTTTGAAAGACTGTTCTTTACAGTAACATTACTATGCAGTTCTGCTGCTGATATTTATTACTGTGTTTCTTAAACACAGAAATTTCATAGAACTTTTAAAAGTCTGGTTAAGGGTGATGTTACTGATGTGCATAAATTACTATAGATGGAACAAAAGTCAATTATTTAAGAAATATATACCTCAACAGATGTATTTTTGGTAATACGACCTCAGCCACATAATTTATGTTTGTTTCATAGTTACTTATGTTCTAAGTGACATATAAGTGAGGCAGATTACAAGCATGTTGTCATAGGTATACATGCTGCTAGGATGAGCTTCCAGTTCAAATGAGTGGCCAGTTACTAGTGCAGGTAAGCAATGGAGCAAGAGCTAAACAATACATTACAAGACGTTTGAATAACTTAACATTGGAACTGCTATAAAAATCACCACAGCATGATGCTCTCTGGAACTCAGGAAGAGCCAAGGCAACAACACATTAGACCAAGTGAATTGCACGATTAATATTATTGTACATTTCACAAAGTTAAAATAGAGGGGGGGAAAGCGTAGCATTTTTTTCGTAGAAGTGAGACAAAAGATACTTTAGAAAGGATTCTGGGATGTTTCACAAATATGAATTTCATGGATATCATATTCTTACACAAGGCTGACATCTGCTGTGAAGGCAACTCAAGAGGTACACTGACACCTAGTGGCCAATAGGCAGCACTTTCTTCATGGTAATTGGGGCTGTGTGTTGACTAACTGAAGGGAACATACATTATCAGACAGACTGCACATAAAATGTTCCATTCAGCTTACTTTAAAAAATAAATCATGGAGCCACATCTTCAGTGCTGCACCAGAACAATGGAAGAAAACTTCCAGAATATCATCTCACACTTATTCACCTGATGATGATAAAATATACATAAAATATTCTTTTTATACCGTATCTTCTTGCACTTTTTTCAATTGCCTATTTTAAGCAAACATGGGGGAAAGTAATTCAGAATTCAGGGATTCATCTGTATAGTGAATTTTTTTTTTATCAAAATCTACATAGTATAATTGTTTCTTTTGGACACTGTGACCCTGATTACACAACTTGTGTTATTTCATTTGTGCTATATAAAAATAAAATCAAATGAACAAAAACTGGCAGTTCTATGAAAGATAAAAAGTCAAATGTCTACTTTGAGAGGATATAAAGAGGCAGATATCTCACTGTTCATTCTGTTCAGTGAACAAAAATTCTACAGTTTATTAATACGAAAATTTCTAAAACGTGTATATATAGCTTCAGTAAAATATAACTGAATTAATCGGCTATTAATTATTGTTTACTTAGTAAAACATGGTCCTCACACAAAACAACAAAAATAAACTAAAGAAAGTTTCTATTTATTAATTAAATACTAATACAAGTACTTTCTTATAAATGCACATTATTATACATACCATACAAATAGGAAAGATTCTGCAGATACAATAAAGGTTCTTGGCTCTTAGAGAACACGCACACTCTTATTTGTCAATAATGAAAACGTTCCTTGTTTTTAGCCTGGGGCCATACGTGGCCTAGCTTTAATGACTTGAGGTCCGTACGTAGCTCTGGGGGGTGTTCAACAGAGCTGTAGCCTATACTACGAAGCGGGGTTACTGGCTTATCAGGGTAACTTGTCGGATTTAAGGTAGTCTGGGCAAAATGTAAGTGAACGAATATCGAGTCCATTTAAACTGTGGTACCTCGTTACCCCGGTAAGCCAGTAACCCCGCTTCGTAGTACAGGCCACAGGATTCCTCAGTTTGCTGGGATAACTTAAGCTAGAAGTCAGGACTGTCCAATAGTAATACTCTTTAACTAAACTCATATTGGACAATCATTACTTCTAGCTTAACCCAGCTAAAAGAGCCCCCAACCCGGTAAATTTTAATTAGTAGGTCCTTGGTTTAAGAAAGGTTGAAAATCCTTCCTCTACTACGTAACGTAACAAAATCCCATCATTACTTTTCAACTTGGCACCCACCGGGGGACGTTCAGATAGAGTAGCAGGCATAACCCAGAAACAGATATAGAGCCCCCGTGTAATATTCAACTCTCACAGGATCCGTTCATATTAATCTTTGTAAAAGATTATACTGGTCTAAAAACGTCTTTTTATTTATTTTGTTATTAATATTCATATAATTTCCGATACTTAATACGAGGATGCAGTATAGGCTACTTGTATATAAATACAGTTTTCTGCATCACGTATTTCTTTGACATATCTTATTTAAATTACTCACTGAGGACTACACAATTTGGGACTAGCAACAACAACATAAAGAAAGCTTTAAAGTTTAAACGAACGTACATGAACCAGGGTTGCCAACTTTGGTCACGTATAGGTGCACACAAACACGTACACACATTTACATGTATGCTACCTTTCTATTGCCTTGTAAACAGATGTACGGTTTGCAAACTGCCCCAACACTTTTGATGTGTCAATTTTAGGTTTATAATGAAATAATATAGATTTGCCGTAAGATTTCTTGCATGAGAGTCTGGAGGAGAGAGTCTCACACCAGATGCGTGAGATTTGGCAACCCTGATGAACTTTGATCAGTCATGTGATCCAAGGAAAAAAAACGAATCTTACCAACAGAAAATGGGGGAAAAAACTAAGTTTTTAAATTTGTTTGGTCGAATTAGATCTGTTGTGATTGGCATGATTCACGTTAAGTCCTTACCAGGTTAGGTCTACCTTAATGTTCAAGTGTTTAAAATAGCTTTTGTAAATAAACTACGCTTATTGTTTAATGCTTAAACAACAATTTTCCCCACAGGAAGTCCTTTTAACAAATCAAGTGTTCCTGCAATAGTTGAAGATGCATGTCGTGAAGCAGAGATCTACAGTTATGAAAGAATCGTAAGGATTGCTATTTTGTTGTGTATATACAGTATCGTCATATTTGTCACTACAGGATCTGAGTCAACCGTGTATTTGAGTCGCGCATGCGCTGTTGATCTGAATCATCGCAACAACTTAAAACTATTTCAGTAATAAAGGACTTTAGATCATCTGCCAAATATGCACCCTTTTCAGTTAAAAGTTTAAAGTTGAGGCCCAACTCATGTATTTGCATAAATTTTCATAAAATGGCTGATTACCTTTAATTATCTGTATTGACACATTTCACGGGAAATTGACATACGTTTTGTTGTATTTGGCTTGCTTTTTGTTAGTTTTCAGTTTTAGTTATATTTAGTGAGTTTTAGTTTGTAGTTGCTTTTGTATTTGACTCAACGCTGGCGCTTGCGCGACTCAAATCCACGGATTTTGACTCTGATCCTTCAACTGCAGCATTTATTAGTGAATGATACTTATATTGTATATAGTCTGCATATTGTAACTGTCTGCAGCCTGGTAAAATTCACCGCTTTTCTGCATACCTACTGCCGTATATTCACATTACGATCATCATGAATACGCGGGTTATAGGACTGATCGGTTGTATTTCCCTGACACCCACGGAAGTACATGAGCTGTTTTTGAACAGGACGGGCTCATCATTGAAAATATGCACGACCTTCCCTACACGCTGGCGGTGGGTCCGGAGGTGTGCGCTTCCATGACAGCAGTTTGCGCAGAAGTCAGACGGACCTGTCCGTCTCTTCCCCTGGGGATACAGATCCTTTCTGCAGCAAATCACCAAGCCTTGGCTGTAGCTCTGGCATCAGGTGCATAATCTGTCGGCTAAGCTAACATACAGCCAAGAACTTCAGAGAAGGTTGTGCGCATATGTTTACTTAATTTTTTTTCCAGCTCTTCTCTTTTTAACATTTTAACGGGATATGAAAATGAAACAGCCTGTCAAAGACCATAAAACTAAATATTTGGAAATAGTTTTACAAGGACTGATGAGCACATTACAGTAGTGGCCGACAGCCTTAAATCTGTATTCTTTTTCTAATAGGCCTTGATTTCATTCGTGCTGAAGGATATGTCTTTTCTCACATTGCTGACGAGGGTCTTATAAATGGATGTGCGGGAGAACTGCTAAGGTATCGCAAGCAAATAGGAGCTGAGCACATTCAGATCTTCACAGATATTAAAAAGAAACACAGGTAAGCTGTGTCAGCCTTGTGTATATGGAACAACCACTCTGATCATGCTTATTATTTGCAAATTACTTTTTACATCGTTATGTTCAGGAACTAAGGTCTTAGGGACATTAATAATAATAATAATAATTAATAATAATAATTGGGATACTGATTAAAACAGGGGTCTCCAGCTCTGGTCCTGGAGAGCTAATGTCCTGTAGGTTTTCTATCCTACCTGGCTTCTGATGAGCCACACCTTTTCTCAAGTAACCAGGAATAGTTGCAACTCATTAGAAGTCAGGTAGAATAGAAAATCTATTGAACAGTAGCTCACCAGGACCGGAAATGGAGACCCCTGGATTAAAGTGTATGAAGTAGAACAGGGGTGTCAAACTCCAGTCCTGGAGGGCCAGAGCCCTGTGTAGCTTAGTTCTTTCCCTGTTCCACCACAAATGATTCAGCTCAAGAGCTGTGTGGTAATTAGCACAAGGAGTTGAATCAGGGAAACCAAAAACTGTGTATGGTTCCGCCCCCCAGGACTGGTGTTTGACACCCCTGAAGTAGAAGTTTAAAGACAGACAGATGATGGAAGTGCACTTGTTAGAAGGAGAAATCTTCTCCTCCACCTTTTCCCTCCAGCTCCCACGCTCTTACATCAGATGTGAACGTGGTGGAAACAGGAAGAGCAGCAGAGTTCTTCCTCTCAGATGGATTGATCCTGACAGGAACAGCCACGGGAATACAGGCCAATCCGGCTGAACTCCAAGGCAATTCCTGCTACTTACCCATATTTATTAGTCCTTTTATTACAGACTGTATACATCTTTTTCAGTTTCATTTTTTGATATTTTCCCATGATGGGACTGGTGGTAGACATTAAATAGAGACAAATTTCCAAAGTAGTCCACTTTGAGGACTTAACACTGCATGGGTTTCATGTGGCATGACGTCACCGTTGCACTATGAGGGGAAAAATACCAATTTGTAACTTAAAGAGTAAAATTGCTAGTTACTAGGCTTGTACTGTACCCTCAAGGGTCTGCTAACTGTAGTCTAGCTATAGGTAAAGGCACCTTTTAGTCTAATTTAAGACAGAGTGGACTCTGAGGAACATTTTTCTACCATTGGGGGTACATTCATGTTGTTTGTACCTTGGGGAACAAAATGTACCAGGGCTGTACCATTTTTGACAGTGTGGTTCCTCAATTTCCTCCAAATAAGTTTGCGCAGGATATTTTGCCGTACCAGTTTAGGTTAAGGACCTTATTTGAGAAATCTACAGCAAGATAGCTTAAGGTTCAATTTCTATCCTTTAGATTAATTATCCCTAATTGGTGCTGTACCTGGCAAGGCTACAGTAGCTAGGTGTTGATTCAGAGGAAAATCATGAGATACCATTACAAAAGTCAGAGGGCAGTGCATGCCATTATACCAGTCCTCAGCATGGTGACATTTCATTAGCCTGCATATAACCTGCAGTCTTCACTTTGCTTCATTGCTGCAAGTTTCACCAAGAGGGTCTCCCTCTACCTTCATAGCCTGTTTGTTATGCCTTCTCTAGGTTTTTGAACAAAGAGCTGTTTAAGTGCCTTAGAATGGAACTTTATCTGTTCTGATTGAACAGCAGTGCTCCACAGAAATGGAAATCTGTACTAGAGACTGTGCACTCCTGAGATTTTCTAGTTGGTTCTAATTGATCAAGAGATTTTGCTTCGTATGACAGCTGTTATACACTCACTGGCCACTTTATTAGGTATGCCTGTTCAACTGCTCATTGAAGGAAATATCTAATCAGCCAATCATATGTCAGCAGCACAATGTATAAAATTATGCAGATATAGGTCAGAAGCTTCAATTAATGTTCACATCAGACACCAGAATGGGGGCTTACAGAGAATGGGCCGGAAAAGAAAAAAAACATTCAGTGAATGGCAGTTCACTGATTGAACAGTCACCAGATCTCAATCCAGTAGAGTTCCTGTGGGATGTAGTGGAATGGGAGATGTGCATCATGAATGTTCAGCCAACATATCTGCAGCAACTGCCTGATGCTATCATCTTAACATAGATCAAAATCATTGAGGATTTTTCAAGTACCTTGTGGAATCCAACCTGATATTAACATAGTGTACCTAATAAAGTGGCCAGTGAGTGTATATGACAGCTGAAGAGTTGTCAGTGGCCTAAATTCTAAAATACATATTTATGTATATTTATTCTGAAATGTATGTTATATTTACTTAGGTCTTATATGTAGCTAAATGTTTTGTTTTCTATGCTCTATACAGAGTATACGTCTTTGAAGGATGTAACTGGCATCTCAACAACCAAAATTGGCCAAAGATTACTGTCCTGCCATGCTTTGTTACATGCTAGATGACACCTATTAAGTTTCTTTAAAATACCTTTCCAGTAGTCACAGGGAAGACATTGCACAGAAGAGGATGAGGCCAGGAATCCATGTTACCCTGCTGCCTGGATTGGAGCAGTTTCTAGCAGTAGTTCTTTTTTTTTCTCAGACTATTATATACTCATAATTCCATATGTAAATGGGCAGATTGATCTTTGCACTGTTTTACTGTATGTAATGTGCTTTGATATTTCTTTCATTACCTTGTAAGAATTATTCTGATAGGTTATTATTTTAACTGTCTGGTATCATACTTGCATCTTATCAGACGCACATTGTCTCACTTTCTTGCAGAGGTCTCGCAGGCGGTTAGAATCCCAGTCCTCATTGGCTCTGGAGTGACTCTGTCCAATGTGGAACACTACCTGGATGCAAGTGCAATGATCATTGGCTCCTATTTCAAGAAAGGCGGTTATTGGGCCAATGATGTCGACCCAGAAAGAGTCAAGAATTTCATGGGGAAGATTCATGAACTCAGAGGGTGAAAACAAGTAGTTTGAAAAGATCCAAAAAGGTCTCAGCATCTATTATGAATAATATAGCTGAAATGTGTACGTTTTGTACAGGTCTTCAAACACATTGTGTTTTGTTTTGGATTCAGTAAACTATTGAAAAAAAATGTGTCAAATGCAGATTTATGGATGAATCATTAGTTCCATATAAATGTCAGTATACAGTTATGTAAATACAAACCTTTTTTTAACTTCACTGACAAAATTTCACAAATATTACAATGGATCTTAATTATACAGTATAAATGGGATAGAGAAGGCATTTTTAACAAATATCGGCTGATATGTTAACCAATATGCCGTTCACCTCTGAGGCTAACATTACTTTTTAATAAAAGATGCGATTCGAAGATGCGACATATACAATCATAATGTGTTAGAAACAGTGAATCGTTGAATAATCATCCAATTCAAATACATAATCTGTTTCAACAGTTTTGCTTTATTAGACTTGTTTCCTGCTATTAAGTCCTGTTGTGTAACACAATTGTACCACATGAAGCCCGATATTAAAAAAAAATAAAAGATAATCTGAATAGTAATTGTTGTTGAGCTGGAGCCCCCTTCAGAGATACACACTATGTCACACAAGAAGGAATAACTAGTTACATTGTAACATTGCATTTCTTCTTTTATTTTCTTGGCTCACACTTACAGGATCAGTTCAACTTCTGTATTTAACCAAGGGTACCAACACCAAGGGCTCCAGTGATTCCTACCAGCAAAGTCCATAACTGCTTAAAAACTATTACCTGAACCACTACCTGTGCTAATTAACCCACACATTATTAAATACATCTTTAGAATTTTTGTATTATACATTATTGCATCACATTATATTTTAATTCACACAGTATTAGAAACATTGAACTGCGAAGTTCAACTCAAAATAGTCTTAAAAGTCAAAGGACTGACCAGAGAGGACTGCAAAATACTACTTTTCCATGTAAACAAAAATCAATAATTTAGTAAGAAAAAAAGTGTAATCTTATCATCCAAAGAAACAGGAGAGGTAACAGTACCCATTGGACAAAAGATAATTACTACAGATAAAAGGTCTCTATATCATTTTTCTGAAGAGGTTTATTTCTTCCAATGGCTAATCCAGAATAGGGTCACAGGAATTGCCCATAGAGGTGTACCTGTGTGACTGAATGGTGTGTGAGTGTGTGCCCTGCGATGAGTTGGCGCCTGGGTTGCTCCCTGTCATGCACCCGTAGCTTCCAGGCTAGGGAATGGACCCCCCATGTCCCTGAATAGGACAAGTGGGTACAGATAATGGATGGATGGATGGGGTCACAGGGATGAGAATAAAAGCCAGAGGCTGTTGAGAAATATGTCATGCTTACTGACACTAGAGGGCACCATACTTTCATGATTATACTTCAAAAAGCAAATTCCTGAGCAGGGAGAAAGCAATGTATACAACTTCAATTAAATTTTTAATGCTAAAATAAAATATAGCTGACTAACTGCTTTACATTTAATTAACGTTATTTTATTGAATAATTTAAACATGAAAAAGTATGCTGACTACTGTCCAAATCAGTTTAATAACACTTTTAAGAAGTAAGGTAGAGTGGAAAAAAAAGCAACTTCTTAAGTGTTATTTTTTAAGGACATGGCTCATCAGCAGTTTCTTACTAAAGTAATTCCATACATTACAGACAATTTCAGTTAAATGAGAGAGAAATGAGAAAACTACAATAAGATGGGCATTGTGAACCTTCATATGATAAAAAAGTTATATCACAACAAAAAAGCAATATTTATAGTAGTATTTATAACGTTGTCTTAATTCCTTTAGCCCTTGTTTGCAATTCTTTCTGGTCACATTATTGTCCCAATTAAAGTGTTGCAAGAACAGCTCTGTTGGTGGAAGATATCGTGCAGAACCTAGAAGATCAAGGCTGCTTACACGTATTCTGCTGTCGGAGCTCTGACAGCTGCTATCGGAGCCCTAATGCGAGGCCTGTTTTTCAGTCCCTTTGGAATAGCTACTGCTAAGTTACTCTAAATATAATTCCAATGAAGCAGTCCTAAACCATTCATTACTACATACACTCACTGAGCACCATAATAATACTGGGTAGAGCCTTGCTTTGCTCTGAAAACAGCCTCAGTTCTTTGTGGCATGGATTCCATAAGATGTTGGAAACATTCCTTTGTGATTCTGGTCCATGATGACATGACTGCATCACACAATTTCTGCAGATTCGTCAGCTGCACATCCATACTGCCAGTCTCCTGTTCTGTAACATCTCAAAGGTGCTCTACTGGACTGAGACTAGGAAGGTCACTGAAGAACACAATTCATTATCGTGTTCATGAAACCAGTTTGAGACGACTTTTGCTTTGTGACATGATGCATTATCATGCTGGTGTAGCCATTAGAAGGTGGGTAAATTGTGGCCATGAAAGGATGCACAACAATGCTCAAATAGGCTGTGGCAATAAAGTAATGATTGATGACATTTTCTACACCATTACACCACCAGCAGCCTAGTCAGTTCCCACAAGGCCGGTTGGGTCCATGGACTCATACCATTGACATCAAATTCTGACTCTACCATCTCAGTGCAGAAGTTGAGTCTCATCTGACCAGGCTACGTTTTTCCAGTCTTCAGCTGTCAAGGTTTGGTGGGCCTGTGTCCTTTGCAGCCTCAGCTTTCTGTTTTTGTCTGATTGGAGTGGAACCCGACATGGTCTTCTTCTGTTATAGCTCACCTGCCGCAAAGCTTAACGTGTTCTGAGATGCCTTTCTGTAAAGAATGTTTCTCATAGTGACCATAGCTTTTCTGTCACTTTTAACCGTTCTGGTCATTCTTCTGTGACTTCTTTCATCGACAAGGTGTTTCCATCCACAGAACTGGATGTTTTTTTCTTGTTTTTATTTCACACCATTCTGAATAAACTTAAACATTGTTGTACATGAAAATACCAGAAGATTTCAGTTACAGAAATACTCAAACCAGCCCGTGGCACCAGCAATCAAGGAAAGGTCAAAATCACTGAGATCACTTTTTTCCCCATTGTGGTATTTGATGTATAAAACTCCTGACCTGCATCTGCATGGTTTTAAACATTGTGCTATCATGTGATTGGCTGATTAGGAAATTGCATGAATATGCAGGTGTACAGGTGTTCCTAATAAAGTGCTCCAGTGAGTGTATATGGCAGTAGGCCTGCTAGAGGGCAGCACATGCTCATGTTTTGAAAAGTACCTATTATATGCATCTCTGAAAAAAATTGAGACCACTGTATATTTCTGTTTTTTAAATCTGCATTTTTAAATCCTGATTTAACCCTGGTTCTGCTGACAGAAGGCTACACCTTCTGCTTCCAGGCTCAAAGTTTCTAAGACAGCAGTACACAGGAACAAGGTGACGCAGGAGAAACTGGCCAGGTAGAGGGCAGAAGCTACTTCCTAAAGCCAAGGATGACCATCAAATTATCTGGCAGTGCCTCATAAATTGGAGGATGACCTTAAGTGACTTTCAAAAAGAATGGGAAACATTAAATGGTGTGAAGTGCACTGCTAGGACAATGATAGGAAGTACTGCTAGGAAGAGCCAGGCTGGAGTCAAACACACATATACCCATAAATAGAGTAACTAAAAAACTAAAACTGAAACTAAAAATTTTGCTGTGGTCTCTAATTTTTTACAGAGCTCTGTGTGTGGCTGTGTGTGTGTGTGTGTGGATTAGGTTTATATTAAAGTGTAGGGACAATGGGATAAAAACCTGTTACTTTGACTTTATGGGGACCATTTTTCAGATCTCCACATAGATCTGGTAATGCAATCAAAAAACTCAAAATGCATTTAGTTTAGTTACCTATGGTTAAGATTAAGGGCTAGGTAGGGGTTAAGGTCGTCTTGTTGGGATTAGAGTTTTCCCCAGAGAAATAGGTGGAGAGTGATGAGTTAGTGATGTATTCTCTTCCATATTCCTGTGTTCAGCTGCCAAATTCCAAAATCATGCAAGACTTGAAATCATCTGTCAAACATATTTTCTGGGCCTGCATGTAATAATTTCATTTGGTTAAATAAAAGCTACTTCATCTTATTTTCAAAAATTCTGATGCAATCCTCACTACTGCAGTGTAATATTGATGCAGAAAGTCATCTTTCACTTAAACCACATCCTCATCATCTCAGTCCACCCATGAAGACCGTGAAGTTGAATATCTTCTAGAGAATGGGTTGGTAACAATGTTTGGTCTTGGTGTTCCTCTTGTTCCTCTGAAACTCAATGGGGCGACACTCTACTGTACTGATTATAGCAAAGTCGTGATGCTTGCCCTTTCCTCATATGGACTATTGTGTAAACAAGGTTGACTATCCCTATTATGTGACAAATCTTGATTTGCTAATAGGCTACTGGCAGGTTCCTGTAACATATCACTTCCTACAGTATGCTATTTTGCTCTTCAGGCTTCAGAATACCCAGCAACATTTCAGACTTATGAACCATGTTTTTACTGAGATACGTGACTGTGAGGCCTTTTTGGATGGCATGGTTGTATAAATCCACATGGGATGAACATTTATTAGCTTTCCATACAGCATTAGAGCAGTTATTGAATTCACCCTGTAAGCGTCGCTACGAATTTCCCTAACCCTATTTCTCAGCACCAATTGCATCAGTTCTTAGGAATGTATTACAAAGACCTTTGTATGATTTTTTTCTGTGGTGGTATCCTCTTTAACCTGCCTCTTGTGTACTGATAGATGTGAGGTTGATGATGGCCTGTAGATATATTACAAGCATATGGATTTTCTCCAAACACATGACCTCATTTGAAGTAGCAATCCATATGCTATTAAGCACCTTTTGTAGTGCTTGATCATCCAATGAATAAGTTATTTCAAGAAATCACATTTTATGAAGAAAAACATATTCAAAGTTTTATTGGAGTTTTGCTGAATGATGCTCTGAAATATTACTGAGTAGCTTTATTGTCCTTTAGGTTTATGCTCTTTTTCACTGAGCTCAAAAGAGTCATTTTAGTTCCTTGTGTTTATAATATTGAGAAGTTTAGTCTATATTTCTCACAATGAGTCATATTACTGGACTAAATGACTACAGACCTGTAGCTCTAACGTCTGTGGTCATGAAATCATTTGAAAGACTGGTGTTGGATTATCTGAAGGACTTCACTGGACCCTTACTGGACCCCCTGCAGTTTGCTTATAGAGCAAACAGGTCTGTGGATGATGCAGTCAA
>JAODJU010000018.1:23747245-23761067 GCA_026776725.1 Gnathonemus echidnorhynchus
GTTCTGTCACTAAAACAAATTCCTCGTATGTGTTAACATACCTGGCAATAAAGCTTATTCTGATTCTGATTCTGATTATGTCATGCAGGAATCCCGGGAGACAGGATGTAAGTGCGAGTGTAGATGTTTTAATCAAATAACAAAATGAAACTAAATCACTGTACTTAACACAAACTTCCATAAACCAAATATTTTGCTAGTGCGGTGGACTGGGCTAGAACCAGAGATAAAGAAGAGCAAGGAGGCACTTTGGTTTGCAATAGGAAATAAAATGCTAGACAAAGAGAGGGAAGACTAACTTAAATATGAATCTACACAGGTGGAACCCATGAGGACTGATGAGGGATATACTTAATGGGGAAACATATTGGGTCTTGGGAGAGAGTAAAGCCTGGCTAGAATTCAGGGAACTGGGAATGTTGGAGGGATTGCACCAGCGTGACAATATTAATCCAGTTCTGTAAAGTTGCTAAGATAAAAGCTGAAGATATCAAGACACAATACAAGACCCAGTCAATTTCTCAGGCCTGCTGTCTTCCAGTTCCAGTCCAGTTCTGCAGATTACAGAAAAGTGAATGTTCTTACAGTGTCTAAGAATATGCATGGAGAACAGTTTTAGGGGATAAGGGATGTTCAGCAAAGTTTGTGAGCAAATTCATCTTATTGGCAGGTTCCATTAACCTCTCATACTTTTCTGCTTTTGTTATACCTGGATACTTTTACCCAGTACACAGTACAAAGTACACAGTAATGACGTTTAGCTTGTGTTAAATACTCCCAATATTCCTGAGGTATATTCCTGTTGCTCAGACAGTGCTCCAAACTGAGAGGCTTATCTCAATGACTTGGTCATCTGTTTACAGAAAAGCTTCGCCGCCTAGTATTCAGGCAATTAAGTGATGCTTCAATGACACTTACCAGAGTAAAGTTGTTAGCCAAAATCAAGTTTATCCAGTGGAAGCTAAAGTAAAGGCAATTTGCTGCTTCATGTGCCTGAAACAAAACAACATCTGAAGCAATTCCTAGGAATGGCTGGTTATTTCCTGTGTTTCTCTATTTCTCACTATTTTGCTGAGCCCCTCAGTGCTCTGGCTGCTACAAACTGTGATAAATATTTTAAACTGAAGATAGATGCCAGTGCCCATATCAACCCTATCTGTTATGTCTCCAGGAAATTTGATAAACACCAATGAATTATTCTACTATAGAAATTGAATTGTTGGCTCATTTATTAGTGCTGCGACACTTTCAGCACTCTGTCTGTAGTGGTGCTAACTGACCGAACTCCTATCATTTCATGCAGAATCAGAACCAGTGCCTGATGCATGACATTCATTACAAGAAGGGATGTGGCAACCAAATGCTTTGTCCCGTTCATCTGAATCCCGGACTACTGTTTACATCTGATGAGCTCTTGTGGGTGGGGGTTCTCTGATTTTTTTTCCCCCTCTACATCTTTTTCTTTGTTTCCTCACCTTTTCTACTCTCTGTTCTGAGGGCGATTGCTCTGTTTGGTCTGCCAGCCCATCACTTTTGGTTGCCTTTGGTTGGAGCTTTTTTTGTAAGTAGTTTATATTTTGCAATGAATTCACAATAGGTTCAAACGCAACACACATCACATTGCAGAGCATGATGAATGATGGTTGATGGATTCACATGAAAATCATTTTGAAAGCTATCCAGTGATACAATACTTCAATATATGATAATGTACTTGATAAGTGTTTATTTAAAAAAACACAAAAAACACACATATGTCTGGTACTGGCAACATAATGTTTTTAAAAATGAATATCTTGCCTGAATCACCATTATTTTTAATTGAAATAAACATCATGGGAGGCATACAACAACTATGACACAATGTGCTTTGTTACTTAAAATATATAAGGTCATATTTGTTGACATAATTATAAAAAGAAACGTGTGAAATGACACAGGTATAGTTTTTCTCTTACAGAACTTTTACAATCTATGATGACTGGAATATAACAGTGTTTAACTGCTCAACAGTCTGCAATAAAACAAAAGGTATATATCTAAAAAAAAATGTAAAAAGTTAATTGCTGCAGTGCAATCAGCGGGACAGATGCTACTGAGAAACTTAATGCATCACTTTGAGTATGGTATATGTGAGAGCAAAGCTCGTATTTATGGATTCATTATGTTTTGCTATCATGCTTTTTATACAGTCCATTGTATCCATTGTATCTTTTAGACGAGTCTTTGTAAGTCCCAGGTAGAATGTTTTTCCCCTACTGATGGCCTTGTCTTTTAAGCCTTTTCCATAACTGCCATTTGTATAAGTCCTTTGCCTTTTGTCGTCATGGTTATAAAACGTTCCAAGTTGTCATTTGATTGATGTCTCTAGGCAACACACAGGAAACGGACGGTATGCAGTATCAGCAGGGCAACACACAGCGCTGGGTCAGTGGCTTTGACGGCTCCAGAAGCTGGTGGGAGGGAAGAAGAAAAAAATCACCAGTCCAAACTGTAGCCAAGTCCACTTCTACAAACACTGCATATGTTACATTGATAAATAATTATATTTAAACATTATAAACCAAGCTTATTTCAAACATTACGTTTTTTGTTCAGAAATTAAAGATCAATGTTACTCTTCAGTTGCTGTTTTTTTTTTTTTTTGCATTTCATTTCCAATCCAATTTTTATTGCTTTTACTATAATTTAAAAATGGATGACTGACTGAGAGGTTGAAAACGCTGATAAGCAATCTTAACCTCAAATCTTGACATAACCCTGAGTACACATGAAGAAAGGTTCCCTACTGCATGCCTAAGAAAAAAGCACAACGAGATGTATTCTTCTCTATTTCCCTTAGTTCTGAACTGCCCTTTGGCAAGAGAAGAGATCTGCCTTCTCTCATTGGCAGGGATATCTCCCTCATATGACAGCAAATGGGAAGGGCTTTTACCCCATGCCGAAATAACAGGTGTATACCTGACAGGCTCAGAGAGAGCTACAGCTTAAGATCTGTTTATCATCAAGCCCTTTGGAAACTCTCCATTCCCAACCTTCTCAGGATACCATCATTTCTGCTGCCAGTGACTACTGTGAAAATCTTGAAATATGTATTGAAAATCTCCCAAAGGATATGTTTCAAATTTTATTTTTTAAATCTACCTCATTTTTGCTGCATTAATACACAAATCACCATTACACTGCCTCCGTAAGTCAAGTTTTCCAACAACAGAACAGCATAAGAAATGTTCCTAAGACAAAAAAAAACTTTCTTTTAAATTATGAATTAATTTGACATTTCGATTTTTCTAACAGTAATTATATCTTGTTTTTTTTTTAGTTTTAGTTCAATATGTCTATTGACATTAGTTCAATGTGTAATTTGACTTTAGCCTAAATGAATTTCGGTCTCATTTTCTCATATAACTGTCAATGCCTGAATGAATCAGAGAAAACAATCAAAGGCTCTAGTTTTTCACCAATATTTTTCAACAATAAGTATTTGTAGCAGATTCACATTTACTGTGACACATTTCTCTACTGAAAGCAAGGAAGCACATCATGGTTCAGATGCAGTCCATCTCTAAGTCTATCCAACAGCATAAAGGTGCTGACAGCAAAATTTAGCTCATCTGCTTGACATCAGTTTTTAAATCAGGTATTAAGAAAACGAGAGTAGCTGAGCATTTCATTACTCTGAGCAGCCTCCTGCTGTCTAAGCCCAGTGACATGGGACCCATTCATGTAGTTATGGTTCAGTAACAGATACAGGACTTTATTTTATGTCTTTATGTCTGAATTGAAGGAAATAAACTCATGCTCAGGGGCAATTCTAGGATTTGACCCTTAGGGGGGCTGAGCCCCCTGATGAAATACTGGGCTTCATCTCCCCATGATTTTTATTTTATTTTTTTCCAAAATTTGCTGAGAGGACGGTGGATGCCCACAATGAAATTTGCTGAACGTGGGGGTACAAAATGGATATGAACATTTGGGACAAATCACTAAATGGTTAAAAAAAAAAAAAAACAATTTCGGGGGGGCTGAGACAAAAGATAGGGGTTCTAAAGCCCCGCTAAATGGAGTAACTGACCCTTCCCTTGCTCCATTACTTTTGACAACGCTGGAACTTCAATCACAACCTGTTTAAAAATAACTTACTACTGATTTAATTTAAACCAACAGGCCACTGAAACCCAGGATCAACAAAAGTTTTATTAGTGATGGACTTCCAGGACCGTGAATCAAGTAAATTATTTAGCAGATTAAATTGATGAATTATTTAACATCTAAAATTATTGAAGTTGGTCGTATGTACAATACTATGTATATATTTTACAGCAGGCTACCAGGAAAATGATGCCAGATTCCAAAGACGACAGGTCTATGCTCCCTTCCCACTCAATATACATCAGGACACTAGTTCACAGCTTATATAGTTGCCCTAATGACTGATAACTTCAGCAGAAGCTGTACCACGGTGAAACTGCCAGAGAACAATTTTGGCACATAGTTTTTCCACATCATATTTAGACATAGTTCAAGTCACGCCTTTTCCTGATATCAAACATTCATGTTCATCAGGAATGTATAACTGCTGGGAAATGTGCCAGCTAATATATGGTGTCTGGGAAATGCTAACGGGGTCACACTGAAAGGAGCGTGATTTCTAGGGATATTCCATCCATACATTCATTTTCTGTAACCACTTGGGTCCAGAGCCTGTCCAGGCTAAGGGCAAAAAGCAAGGGAACAAGCCAGGCACCAAACTATTCCAGGGCAGACTGACACACCATTTGCTCACACATGCACACTTATAGGCAACTTGGTAACTCCAATTAACCTCAGCATGTTTTTGGACTGGGGGGGGGAACCAGAGTACCCGGAGGAAAACATGCAAACTTGATCTCCTAAGCTTATTAGCCATGGCAGAGACATGAACACTGGTCCCAGAGTTGTGAGCCAGCAGTGCTAACCACTGCACCACTGTACTGCCCCATTTAAAGGCTATTACTAATCAATTTGTATTTTCTCTTTCAGTGTAAAGTCCAATCATATTTTTAATACTGTTCACACCTCAGAAATATTTATTTGTGTATTTTTTTCCAGCCAAAATCTGCATTAACATTTAGGATCATAGCACAAATGTGTTATAAGTAGAGACAGACATTTATATAGTACACTGATTGTCATGATCGTCTCTGTCACACCTGCCGTGTTCCCATTTGGCCAGCAGGGGGCTTTGCTCTTTCCCATTTCTTCCTCTCTTGGTCCAAATCACTCACATCTGTCCCTTGTCTGGTCCTTGTTACCAAAGGTATGTTGTTCCCTAATTCAGTCATTGTTAGTGCTGCAGATGTTGCTGGCGCTTGGTGTTGATTGCCACTCATGTGTAGTTAATCCTAGTTTTTTCTGTTACTGTTTACCCAGTTTACATCAGACCTGATTCCACCCGAGTTGCCCTCCCTGCTTTCTCTTTTGACACCTCACGCTCCTTTTATTTACTACTCATCTTCAGTTGTGAAGCTGAATCATGGTCATGCTGGACACCACATTTTTAAGATAAGGTTAATGACAGCAAATTTATAATGTACACAGTGCTGCTCACCCTGGGTAATTTTAGTGGGTTTTAAAGCTTTTTTAATGCTATAAATGACATGAGGCTTTTCCTCAGTTATATCATTGCTGCCACATGCTTGATAACAAACAGGGCTCTACGCCTGAAGCTAATACAAATTTACAGAAAGAAAATGTGTTTGTGCTAAAATAGCTCACATTGTTTTGTCTAATATATCTTAACTGTTATCCATTTGCTTTTAATTACCCAACGAAACATAAAAAAATGCCTTCACACTCCTGGAGAGCGCTTGATTTTATAAATTCCAACAATTACACAAACACTGCAACCCACTGCAGTAATGATATTGAAACGAAGCTACAAACGCAAGGCCAGGAAAATATTAACTGCAATTATTCCAGCGATTAGACATAAGCATGAGGGAATGTAAACATAAAGTTTCTGCCTGGTGAACAAGTGACACAAGTGACAAGTGTTACATGGTAATAATCTAGTGGACAGACTACTGAGATAACAGTATTAATTAAAGCGCCAGTGATGTGTCACAGAGAGTCATGAGCCCCTTCAGCTAATGTTTTAAAAACACAAAATTAAAGGTTCCGATAAAGGAAAATAGTCAAAACTAAATTGTAACAATTCAAGCAAACAAATATCAGTAACATTTTTACACTGCACACAGAAAGTTAACAAGCTAGTGTAGCATGTAAAACTACATTGGCTTAATGAAAGACCTGAGGTGTGGGGGCAGATTTGTTCTGCAGTACGTGTGGTCATCAAAAAAGAAAAGAAAAACCTGTAACATTCATATTACATAAAATATCATTTTAATGCCAATGTATCTTCAGAAACACTATTCCCATGTAAAACCAAAAAAGCACAGCATTTCAAAAAATGTCTGACAAAGCATTATGAAAAACAGCACCACCCTTAGGTTTATAAAAGGTATAAAGGTATAAACTCCAGTGAAGCAAAACATACTCTATTTCACAAAGCTAATAGACTTAAAAGTATTTCTTATAACCTTCAGTTTAGTAGATAATTTGATAGTTATTGATCGTGACACGTTTTTAAACCTACCAAGTACCTTGTCTTTCCAGTTATGTGGTTCATGTCAGTTGTCAACCCAAAGATGACTGACACACGTTTAACCATTCAGAACATGAGTTAAAACACTAGGAAAGGTAAATTTACTTGTTCACCAGTATTCCTTGTTGGTTTGTGGTCAAGGCATTAATATACTCTAAGTCAATGGTCTCCAAACTTTAGCTTTACAAGGAAAATAATCTAGGAAGCTACCAAGTCGCAACAGGAGGGTTCTTGATACATTTTGCCAAATGGCACAGTTCCTTGATAGATTTCACTGACTGGGGGGGCATAGCGATCAACTAGAAATGTCTCACTGATTGATTGGTAACCACTGGCATAAGTTTAAAGAGCCACGAGCATTATGTTTTATTAGATGAAAGGCATACATGATACACAAATAATAATAATAATAATAATTAGGATAAGAAAGAAAGAAAAAAGGCTCTGCTTTCCAAAAGAGAATATTGATAAAATGGTTATATTCTTCTCATTGCCGTATAGCATGTGCCTTCATTTTAGTCTTGAGATATAATTTCTCTACCAAGTCAGAAAGGGATCCCCATATGTTATAAAATGTATGTCTAATTTTTTTCAATTTTATGAAAGAGAGAATGTCTCCTATCAAACGAGGGACAATTGGATACTTACACCAGAGTAAAATCACACTGGGATAAATGTAAGAATATCAGCTTTATATGAAGAAAGTACCATTGAGGATGGGAGGGTAACAAATAGAGATGTGGATCACTAATCCTCAGACCCAATGACCTTGGACCAATATTTATACAGGGTTGGGCTGAACCAAAATATACGTGTTAGGGTTGCAGGGACTTGACGGCAGTGGTCCCAAGTGGGATCGACATTGGGAGATATTT
The DNA here is from genome assembly GCA_026776725.1 of Gnathonemus echidnorhynchus. Lineage (NCBI taxonomy): Eukaryota > Metazoa > Chordata > Actinopteri > Osteoglossiformes > Mormyridae > Gnathonemus > Gnathonemus echidnorhynchus. The sequence continues at coordinate 23,754,767 of JAODJU010000018.1, forward strand.
TATTTAATTTAACTTGGGTCCAGTGGATGCAGTGAACTTTTTACAGTTACGCCATGCTGTGCATGCATTGATCAAGAATTCACGCAATGTAGGGCTGAATCCCATAGTCCCTCAAGAGTTTCCTTGCTGAGTCTTTATAGTGTTAAGGGCTGCTGGATGCAGAGAGTGAATTTTATTATAGATATGTGAGATCATACCCCTCATATTTGGCAGAGGCATGAAGAAGAAGTCTATATGAGTAATGTTTGGAGTATTAGACAATTGAGGATATGAGATCAGAAGATATCTAAGAACTATCTGCAAATGTCCATATGAGCTTTTGGAACAATGCAGATGAGTTACAATGTACAAATCCTTAAATGTCCTAATATCTACATTTGACTGAAATTAACAACCAATGGAAAACGTCAAGGACTACAGTATAATGAATATTTTACATTTTATATAAAGAGATATATGATTTCTTTGTCAAATATCTCAGAAAGACAGAAGCGTTACACAAACGTAAATAATATTTTCTTTTATTGAGATGGGAATGATGAGACTGCACTGTGTTACTCTGATATGGACCTGCACCCCTCTGCTTCATACTTTGCAGCCGTTCCTAGATCATTCACATATGTGCATAACCCATTCATCTGCTGGGACCTCTGGTGTAATAGAAATACATGATTTAAAGTCCTCTTTGAAGGACCAATTGCATCATCCATTGTAGGATTTCAGCTGACGACGTGGTTAGATAACGAACAAGAATCGAGCTGCACATATGTGCAGGTATAAATGCTCTCAAATATCAGATGGGATTCTGCAATGCAATTGGGTGATGGGATAAAAAGCTGTAGAAAAATTAGAATGCAGGAGGATCCAAAACAAACAGGACTGGAGGAAAATATCCCAACAAGAAAGAGAGCAAATGAAATATTAGCAGCATGGTTTGGGAAGATGTGTACCAGCTGCACCAGACTAACAAAGGCAAAGTATTTATACAGGCAAATGGCTTTGTCCTGCCGTTTAAATGATGAGGGAAAACAGTTTGTTAGAAAGCAGGGCACAGAAAAAGAGAGGTCCTTATCAATACTCCGTCAACTCAGCTGGTTTGTCTAGGGAGAATGACACTATAAAACAAAAAATGGCCACTTCTGAGATTCAGCAGTTACAGTAACCAAAATGAAAATAAGTGAATCTAACACACACTGGCCATTAACCCCAAAAGAAAAAAAGCCAAATCAATCAATATTCTAACTACGTCAGATATGGCACGTGGTGATCCCCAATTAGCCAGTCATAGCCATTGTAATGAAACGGCCTGCTGTTACTGCTTGGTGACTATTTTCCCGTCCTTTGTGACTCTGCTGCCCCCTGCTCACTCTGGTAAATGGTGCTCTCTGGTGAGTCATCCCGCAAACAAGAGCTTCACTCGCATGAGCTGCCGTGTGCCGTGCCGGTATTCTCCTCACGGATTTGCTGCCTCTGTCACTTGTTCTCGCTGCGCGGGGGGGTAACTGAGTGTTTGGGGGCTAGATGTGGGGGTGGGGGAGGTAAACTGGCTCCCATATCGCTGAAGCGCTTGGATAGTCATCTGTGACTGTCGGTCGTCGCTGTTGAAGGTTTGCAAACAAATCCCTCTGACTCCATTCTAATATCATTCCACCTGCAGGCTTTGTCAGGCTTGCAAGGGAAACACATGCTGTCACAAATCTGCTCTCTCCTGTTTTGTGAATAAATGGAACAGTACAACACACACAAGCACATGCCCACCTTCTGAAATGAGACCCTCAACAAGATGGTGGATCCTGTTACTTCTACAGCCATATGTTGCAAATTAACCAATGGATCAATGTCATAGAGACTCACACAGGTTGAAACCATGGTAGTGGCCCTGTATTTGTGATAAACTACACACACAGACCGCAGGAGTACATTTGAATCCTCAACCCTACAGGTGTGAGTTAGCAATGTTACCTTCTTAGCAATTGTGCGACCGCTTTTTTGTGACCCTTTTCGGAGAAAAATATGATGAGTGTCCACAAGAATTTGACACAGAGCACTCCACCAGGCTAAACGTGTAACAGCCATGCTCAAATTTGATATCCGATCAGCAAGTGGAACTGCTCTTTTCAGATGGTTCATGTGACCATACAATGTGAGGTTCCATCCCCTAAGGTTAAGAGGAAAGGCAGTTTTTAATCCTCATATTTGCAATATAACTGACAGCTATGCAGGCATCATCCACAAATAAATCCTCACCTCACAAACATTTTTTTCAGCATAGAGACAAGCTGTTATCAGAAACAAATATGAGGGTAATTTGGTTTTTATCAGGTTCTTATATGTCAAATAATGTTCTGCAAGACTTCCATTTTGAAAATAAGTTTCACACACATTTTCGCAAATAACGACAACCAGCAGTTTCTGATGTCGCCACTAGATGGCAGCATAGATCTTTCACTCACCAGTCCCGTGTTGCTGCCTGAGTATGGCCACATTGCCAGGCTGTGGTGACGCTGAAGATTTCGTTGCTGGGGTTGCCGCTGTTGTGGTGGTTGAAGCCAGACCATGTCCGGCTGGCAGAAGCACCCGAACTTTTCCTTGACCTGGCCCAGAGGTGGCCCGACCACTGCCCACATTGTTGCTGTTTCTCAGAGGCCACCGGTTCTGAATGTGGGAAACAGCTTCCTCGGCAACCATACCATCACGTGGAGTGACGTGCAACGTGGCTTGAGCTCTGTGTTCCTGAGTCTCATCCGCGTTGTTCCCCAACACCCGGCACTCATACATCCCCTCGTCCACCTTTCGCACATTAGAGAGACGAAGTCTGTGGGATATGGCATTTCCCTGGACTCGGACAGTCTGCCACAAGAAAGAGAATAACAATTTCTGTGCACACTTCTGTAAACACACTGGTGCCGTACTTTCTGCTTTTGTATCTTCAGATATAGGCCTATTTCGCTAGTTAGACAGCTGAAGAATGAGGATGCACTTATTCTTTGAAGCTGAACTGCATAACAATATGATAATTAGCAAAATAAAACAAATTCTGTCTTTCCCCTTTGAAAATGAATTGCATAAAGTGAAATTTTAATACTCATAAATAAATTAATAAAGCAAACCATACATAATAAATAACCACAGCAGGAGGTAAAAATCTAGCATTATTATTAAAGTATTACATATAATTGATATATTTCCATATTTCAATGCCACCTAATACCTAGATGATAATATCAAAATGATGATGATAATAATAATAATAAACTCACGCTTATTTTTGTAGCATCCTTGGTAGCAATCTGAAACAGTAAGTTTGAGATGTATTTTGGTCAAACAAATACCACAGCATGCATCACTACATCTTTGTCCTTAAAAATACCGTATAACTTTCCATATTTCACATCCAAGCTGTTTTTTCTGTACTTTACAGCCTTCAGGTCCGAGTAGCGGTATAAGGAAATTATGCAATTGGTTGTAATCTCCGATACAGAACTATCAAGTTGCTTCAAAGACTAGCACTGCATTGTGTGATTTGAAAAAAAATCATTTCACTAGTTGTGTAACCATCTGAAACCCACCTGCAAACACATAGGCTACGTAAAGTACAAAATGCCTTTTTTGCATTTTATCCAGTGTAACTTTATTAAAAATCACTATTAGGTTGAGTTCTAAGTTGCGTAAATCTGTTCATCCAGCTGTAGAGGTACCTTGGCTCGGCTTGCCGGGACGCTCATCTGTACCTCGTGTGCAAGTTTTCTAGGTGCCGGTTCCTTAAGATACCACCACTGGATCTCCAGTGAAAACGGCGTGGATCCCGTTGTCCGAAAAGCACAAGGCATTTCAATATCTTCCCCTTCGCCGACATTTACATCCCTCGGGATTTCAGTAAACGTCGCTATTCAGGGCAGAAAATCAAATGGAAATAGTATATCAGCCACCTACAAGTTGTAATTTCTGTGCGCTTTTTGTTAGATTATTTTTATGCAATGGAAAGCTGTTTGTGTAATAGGTATTAATGTTTAAAAAACATGTCCCTGTCTGACTAAGGTTGTTATATTTTGTTCACCATATATGAAATACAACATGTACTGATATAGGCAACGCATCTAAAGTAGCCAAGAAATCTGCTTTTTTCTTTAAAGTTTTACACACGTTCTATTCTAAAATTATTTTATACTATTAGCGTGTATGGATAATATAATCAGAAATGCCACGCTTCATTCATTTTTATGCGTGTGCCAGATGTATTGCAGCATCAAACATCCATTTCATTAATATAAAGGATTTTGGTAAATAAAGCTTTCAAACTCTTGCAACCTATATATTTCATATAAGAATCATGCAAATTCAAATATATTCCACAAATGCATATTTAATGCATCGACATTGAATATTTAAGAAATGTTGGTGTTTACAGATTACACAGAGGTAGGTCCTGTATACTTACCGCTTACGAATAACAAGAGCGGGGCATTTATCACGAGATAGTAAATCACACCGTGGATTCCCCGTTTTTCCATCTCATACATAATGTAGTCCGATTAAAGAAAAAGCAAAGAATAAGTACGGATGCTCATCAGACTCCTGATGTTTGTAACACTGACGGCACGGATGGATCTTGGTCTCATTTGTTTTGATTGCTTTTTTTTAATTGTTAAATTATTTCCTCTGGATGAAGAAGGTACTCGATCCCCATAATAGCAGTAAGGTACTCCCAGCGTCCCGTCAGCAGGATAAAAGCAAGTAATATCCGAAAGTCACAAATACTCATTTACCTCCCTGTAAATATTATTTCCTTCAGCATGAAGAGCTTATTTCCCAGATTTGTGTCAAACTACAACTAAACTTATTTTCGACCGTGCAGAACATGCATATTCTGATTTCTTGCAGACGACACGGTTTGCTGGGATTTTCTCCACTACCCATCACTACAGCTTGACACAGAGGACCCGCTGAGGACAAAATATATCCTTGTTCTGATGGAGACCAGGAGATCAGCCGACGGTTCCCGATTTTGTCTAAGTGTTTGGGGGAATCGCAGTGAAGAACCGCGTCGGCGCGCGCGCGTGCGTGCGTGTGTGTGTGTGTGTTCCCTATATGGTGTGACACTTCCATAAGTTGAACAAGCACTGAAAAATAATCAGCGAAATAAATCAATACACACGTTGTGGGGAATCATTCCAAAAAGACCAAGTGAGTAAGTACATAAATCACAAGAGAGCCTTGTCTGCATATGTATCTATGAAAAACACCCAGCTAATCTATTTCATCTGTGCATATTACCATATTATGCAACAATTGTGTGTTGAGCGACAAGTTATGTGTGTATTTATCAGTTTCCTAGGATTTTTATCCCAAGATCAATCTTAGCAGTGATCATTGTGTGCAGACATACTGACCACAAACTGCTGCCTCCTCTTGTCTGATTAATCTGATTGTTTGTTTTTATTAAGCTTTCTTTCTATTTGGAAATGTCTTTTAACTCAGTCAGTTTACCATCAGTGTTTATATAGAAGTATTTGCTCATGGGCAAATTTACAGACAGGGAGAGTATGAGTAAACAAGAGTTTAAAAATACAATTTTAAAGCAATGTGCCACAGTACTGGTGTGGTTAGCTGAGGGTATGTCATTCCTCATTACCACTCCGATAGTCACCCAGTGTCATCCAGGAGTGTCCATGTAATTCAGCAGACAAATTAGCTACGGTTTCCTAAACCAGCCTCCCAACATCTGTGCCAAGAAATCATCAGTTCGTTGCCCTTCATCTATTCAACAGAACAGCCTGAGAGTGAGGAAAAACAATCAATCAATGGAGCCACTGAACATTCAGCATTCAAAGACTATATGTTAACTTAAGTTGTGAAGCTATGGGTAGCAGTCAAGTATCAGCTATTGTTTTCACTTTCACTTGACCTTGATAGCGAGATGGGGCTTTAATAACACAACAATTTCCTCTTTAATGATGTCCCCAGCCCTGTCCCCAGACAGTGACAACATCAGACACTTTAAAACCACTGATCAGAAAATCACTTGCCCTTTGTAACCAAACAGTAATAAAAGTCGTGAATAAATATTTTTGTTGTAGTTCTGTATTAACCCTATAGTGTCAAGAGTACAAGTGATATTTGTATCTATCTTTGGTGGCAGCATCGATGAGAGTTAAGCTCAATCTAATGGTCATGGGTCATGAGAGTTAAACTCAATCTAATGGTCATGGGTCATGAGAGTTAAGCTCAATCTAATGGTCATGGGTCATGAGAGTTAAGCTCAATCTAATGGTCATGGGTCATGAGAGTTAAGCTCAATCTA
>JAODJU010000018.1:23770299-23784691 GCA_026776725.1 Gnathonemus echidnorhynchus
CCGCAAGTGGGTCGTCCACCCTTTTTGTTCCCGCCATGCCTCGTTCCCGTGTCCGAGCTGCCCGCCACCATGACAGAGCATGAACCACAATGAATTTCACATCTACATAAGAAATGTGATTCTAGCACAACAATCATGTATTTAAAAAATGATGAAAGGACATTTTTCCATTGTATGTTGATGTTGCAAGAATATGAGTCTGAATAATTTTTGCTGTCTTGTATAATGAACGACTCACCTAATGAGGTTAATTCCATTATAATCTCACTTTGTTGATGAATAACTTCACAGCAAGAGTTTGACAATGTTTAATTATATACACACATGCAATGACATTGAGCAGTGCAAAATTATTCGCAGGTTTTGAACAATCATACAGCAAAACTATAAGTTGACTATTATTCTAATTCCATTGTATTCCACTTCAATGTTGTATTTATGAATTTATTAGAGATGGCATGAAGAAGCTGCAAGCATTCTCCAGATGCATTCTATTATGTATGCGGATAATTTATCAAGACAAGAGCAAAAATGTACTCTGACAGAATCTGCTAAAATTTGTGAAGCCTACAAGGCATATTTCGGCATGCCTGTTGGGGATCAAGGCAAACCCTGGGCACCTCATTTGCACCTCAAGTACTGCAAAAAAAACTTTGCTACAGTACACTAGTTTAAGGGTGTGCACACTTATGCAACCAGCTTATTGTACGTTTTTTTCTTTTTATATTTTTACCCGTAACAGATTTGTTTGTTTTCAATTGAATTGTACAGTATGGAGCCACTAAACGGACTTGTATATAAAATGATGCTTTCACGTGGGCGGAGATACTTTCGTGTGAGCACGTGAAACTATCAGTTGGCACACAAATGCAGAATCTCCTCAATTCAGCTTTAGCCATCCACCGCAAAGCTGACACCCGCAAGCTCAGCTTTTCCACATACTTAGTTCTCATATGGCTAATCTGTCGAGTGCAAGCTTATGTCTACTCATCAGAATGTACTAATATCAGTAAATCTTAATGTGTTCCATTCAGTAAAACTCATCTGTTCTTGTCAGTTAGGACCAATGTGTTATTTTAAATGGTCCGTGTCTCTGCTTAAAAGCTTTCATCATCAATCATAATTGTGTTCTGCATGGCTGCTTCTCTTGAATCTCATTTAAGGAAGTTTTAGAGAAGAATTGTGAAATTAACACATTTAACAGGTTTAAGACAGTCATCTTTGTTCTTGTAATGGGTGCATCCCCATATAAACTGTGTGTGTGTGTGTATCCCCCTAAAAGGGCAGACAGGTTACTTTGTTTCAACAAACAGTAGTAACACAGAGCAGTGAGTTTAATAATATTTAATAAGTCAGTACTTCTTATTCCATATACTCTCTTGAGTTCGTCTTAAGTTACCAAGGATGTAACACAAGCTGAATGCATTGTAAAACATGTTGATATATTCTTCTGGGTTTTTATTTGCCCAGTGTTTGGCTTGATGACTTAGTCAGATAAATGCTAATTACTCAAATAATATTCTATTTAAAAACCCTGCTAACTGCCAGACATATGTATTGTAAATAATAGCAGCATTGCATCCACCTAATTAAGAAGACAAAGGGAGAAGGGAAAAATACTGTATGCATGTATAATTAGCGCATTAACGGTGCTCATTCGATATTGATTTTGCATTACAATTTATACGTATGGCCACTGCTGTTTTCAAACATCCAAAACGCATTCTGAATAGAAGTTTACATGCCGATGTTTCTGGACATCATACACCATTCTTTACGACTTTACGTGTTGACGTCACGTCAACGTCACACGCACAGCTCGTTTTTCCGGTTCCACATCCGAGAAGGTCGATGTGACCGTGTGGGTGCCATTGTAGCCGAGAAGATGTTGTCAATTGCCGCTCGTTGTGGGTCACTGTCACCGTACTTACAGGCTACAAATTATGCCGTGCCGGGGCCGCTTAAAGCCCTTGTTCCAGCATTTGTCACCAAAGTGGATAAAGTACCGTTGGACGTGAAGAAACCCATCCTGTGTCGCGAATCCTTAACAGGCCAGAGTCCAAGGACGGCACCCGCGATTTCAGTCGGCATCAGCGGTGAGTTTATCGCTGTGGCATTTACTTCATTGTCGGGGATGGACAGTTTTGGCTTATGCAGACGTTTAGTATTCTTTCTGCATGTGTCTGACGTAACCTTGCAGTCTTGCGAGGATGAAAAGAAAGCCACGTCTGTGCCGAAGATAGCTGGTAGCAAATGGAAGCGATGTATGGGCAAAATAGCTAACTAAGAAGCATACGTTTTAAATGTGATCTACCGTCCAAATAGTCACGTCCACTGGATAAATAATAAACTGTGCATAATGCACTATGGATTATGAAATTTCCATACTAACAATTCAGATCGTAAGTTTAACTAAATTAGCAGGTACCCGTTTAGCAAATAAATGCCCTCAACATGTACTGACGATATGATGAAGATCGAGTTGCGTCGTTTTAAACTAAATGAACAAGTTAATAAACAAGGCAGTCAAAAAAAGTTTTGACTGCCTATAGCATGTAGACTGAAACATTGGCTGCCACTTTTTTCTTTCCCTCAGTGATGTTGATAGGCTGTATGACATTATACACAAAGGTCAAACAGTAGAAACAAATTGCACTACTCCAAACTCTTCTGATTTATGACATGAACTTGCTTGTGACCATCTTGTTTAATTTTTGTCCCTAGCTCCCAGTACAGTGCGTTTTGCTCACACAGACATCAAGATCCCGGATTTCTCTGATTATCGACGGCTCGAGGTGCAGGACTCCGGGAAGTCCTCTCAAGACAGCTATGAGTCAAGAAAAACCTTCTCCTATCTGATGACCGGTGCAACCGCCGTGGTGGGCGTCTATACCGCCAAGACTCTTGTCACCCAGTTTATTTCGTCTATGAGTGCGTCTGCAGATGTCCTGGCCCTGTCCAAAATCGAGATCAAACTGGGCGACATCCCAGAAGGCAAGAACATGACCTTTAAGTGGAGAGGCAAGCCGCTCTTCGTCCGCCACAGAACCGGCAAAGAGATCGAAACGGAGTCTGCAGTCAACCTTTCTGAGTTGCGGCACCCAGAGCATGATAAAGATAGGGTCCAAAATCCCAAGTGGGTCATTGTGATCGGGGTGTGCACTCACCTTGGCTGTGTGCCTATTGCAAACGCAGGGGATTATGGTGGCTACTACTGCCCCTGTCATGGCTCCCATTATGACGCCTCAGGTAGAATTCGGAAAGGTCCTGCTCCCCTTAATCTGGAGGTTCCCTTTTATGAGTTCCCAGATGATGAAACCGTTATTGTGGGTTAGATGCATGATGCTTCTCGTGCAGTGCTCTGTATATTGTGACCTCAGTACCTTTAACAACCTGTTCTTCAGACGAAACATTTTGGGGGCTGGAAGTGAGTCTGATGACAGTTTGAAATAAAGTTCAGTTTTACTTGATCTGGAGCAATTTTTTGTGTAGTTATTTGAAGTGAATCAAATCTGATACTCGTCCGAGTATTACAAAGACTGGATCTGTACTTCTGAAATGGGTAATAGGAAAGCAATAAGTTTAAGGGAAGTGGTATGTCTGATTGGTTCACTGTAATCTTTCAGTTCACATGTAAGGCTCCACTGTACATTTTTGAGCATCCTGTTTTTGTGTGCGACCTTTTTGACTTCTTTTTGTGATTTAAGAAATGGATTATTTAGGAGCGGTTCTGCATTGTCAAGAATTATCTAAATTTTTCTTGGGCTGTCAAGAAAGAACTACATCATAAACACATGCATCTTTATATTACATTAATTGACCTTATACATACTAAGTTGTGTGTGCTCTTGTATCTAAAACTAATAAAAGATGCCACAGTAGATCCACCTGAAGTAATTTCAGTTTTCTCAGAAATGCTACATTGACAAGTCATGGCTTCTTTACACACACAGACACAAAGCATTTTACCTGCTTTTAGAATGAAGGCAGGCCTTTGTTTCTCAAATATATTTGCAGTGGTTTCACTTTGTTCTTTCCTTCAGTTTTAAAAGTTGAAGAATCGAAAGGCAGCATTCAAGTAAGCATTCTTTCAGGTTGGTGCTAAACCTTTGGATTTGCTATTGAGTATTTTTTACTCTTTTTTTTTTTAATGAAAAACCGAAGTATTACATTATTTTAGCATTTAGTTATTCATCCATCCATTTTCTGAAATTGCTTATCCTATTCTGGGTAGTGGAGTGTCCACAGCCTATCCTGAAGGCTGCAGGCGCCAGGCAGGGAACAACCCAGGATGGTGCGCCAACCAATCGCAGGGCCTATTTAGATATACGTAGTAGAAAATCTATGTTTAGTCTATTTATAAAGGTCAGAATGCCTTGTATCGGCTAACTGTTTTGTGAAAGACACATTTCAGTGCCTTATGTTCTAGCTTTTTATGGGTCATCTTTTTTTTTTTTTTATGAACTTGCATTATCACTCATATTGGTACGGCCCTGTGGGTTTAAAATGTAATACTTACATATCGCTATTTCACTGCTGCTTTTTGAATTTGATACCTAATATATCTTACATTTCAGTGATGTCATGTGATTTGACGTGTGATAGATGCTTTTTTCAGTTCAGCCACATGGGTTTGATGTGTTATTATTATGGGGATGTCACGTATTTTAATGTATGATATTCTTACACCATTTTCATGTTGGTCTGTAGTCTTTATTGATGCCGTATATCAAGCATGTAGAGAATACACCAAGCATGCAATATGCCACATTTTATCGCGTTTTTTGTCCTGTGCCCTGGATGACATCGACAACATAAATGCACGCGGAACAGACTGGTAGTAAGGAAGCGTCTCACTGTCCTAGCTTTAGGTTTGTGGTACAAACAACTAACATGGAGTTTTCAGTTACGTCTATAGAACTGACACTTTATCACATACTTTCTATATTTGTTTGATGGAATCTGGTTCAGATTATTCTTCAGTTATTTGGATGCAGTGAACCTTTTAGCATAGCCAATTATTAAGATTTTAAATACCATGCACAGCTGGTAATTTATCTCAAACTATATGATGTCAGCTTAGTATCAGCTGTTAGTAAACCAAATGTGCTATTACTGTATTTGCATAATGATGAATATAAACTTTTCCTTCCTACAGCTTAATGATGCAGCCATAGCTACTGTGCAACTCCATATTTCATGTGTGTGAAGTCACCACTATGAAGTAGGACAGTGTTTTGTTGCAAAGGCAGTTTCAGATGAAGGAGGTCTGCACCTCAAATCTAACAGCTGTATTAATATTTATCCCTGCTTGGATGCCACAATTATGAATGCACAAATGTGCCAAACTATAGCACTTTTATGGCATGCCCTCTATGAATTAAAATTAAGGTCTCTCTGAAATTCAGATAAATATTGTAACATTTTTTAGGTGTCTTTTTAGCAACTGTAGCTATTTTCAGCTATTTAAAGTCTTTGTCAACCATTGTCTGCTCTTGTAAATTATTTTGGTACTCATTTAATTAGTATTCATCTTAAACAGTAATTATGTATGCTTCTATATTGTAACAATGAGTTAATAATACTGAAACACTGTTTGGTGTAATTTAGTGTTTAATTTGTTAAATGTTCCTCATGTTTTTTGGTCTGTTGTTTTCAATGGTAATACTACCATAGACAGAGTTGTAAATGTCTTAAATTTCTGATTCACAATCAGAAATATCTTATTAGGTAATTTGCCTTGAAAGATAATTAAATGCATCTGAAAGTAATTTTTTTCTGGTTCATGAAAATAGACTGTAATCTGGTAACATCTATGATACTGTGATATCTTTTTTTATATGTTCTTGCAAGCGTATGTGCTAGAAGTGTGTAAGTCATCTGTGTGACTGTGGAATGACACAGCCAGGTCGTTTATGTTTTTTTGCTACCAGTAAGAGAACTTTTAATATTACATCCAAAAAAGGGTCAGACGAAAATATTGAAAAGTCTGGATTTTGTGATGCTTTTTTCCCTCTTATAATGCATTGATACTTTAAACTTCATGTTTATAATGAATGTATTATGGTTTATTCATTAGGTGGCTATATTAAGAAATATGTCAGCAGATTGTTGATTCTTCCTGCCAAACTTCTCCCTTCCAGGAGAATAATCATCCCCTAGTACAGTTCCACTGGTTCGTCCATGGCATGTCATTTAGTAAGTCTGCGGTTATTAGGGTTATGTATTCAGATTCTGTTGAAGGGTTTAAACAAACTCTGGAGGTAACATCAGTCTTTCTGTTAATCCTCCACTACAATAGTCAGTGTTTTCTATGATGCAAAAGATGTTAACATTCTGTATAGAAACAGATAGAACGGTGAATCACAGGCTTTGTTATTGGTGTGTCCAGTTAGGCCCAGTTAGTTTTGTCAAGTATTACTGAGCTTATTCATACTTATCTATGTGTTTAAAAGCTGAAAACATGATTCAGAGGAACTATGTCAGTGACATACTATGCTCCTTATTGGCCATTGCCATCAATATGACAGCTTTTGTACAGGTTAATAAATTTATTCTGATTGCTTGATTGGCAGAAACCCCATTTAACTGTTATTCTATAATTCAGAGCGCAACGGTTAGTTGTTCATGCTGGTGAAATATCAAACTGTCAATGCTCATCCATCTTCCTAGGGAACTAAACCTGTCATATGTCTCCTTTTTGCTGTATCTTGGGAAAATTCTGCAGTATCTGCTTATGCATTTAAACTCACATCCAGACGTCCACAAGTAGGAAAAACTGCAGTCCACAAGCACTCATGGAGTCATGTTTCCAGAATACTTAACACCTTGGAAAAAACAGGTGTTCCTGCTCACAGCTTGACTCAGACAGCTCAGTGATTTTCACCTGCAGCATCCTTTCCTCACCCTCCTTTCTGTGGGAATTTCAGGTGAACTTATTTGCTCTACCTGTGGTTAGTACAAGATAAAGCACAATGACAAGTGATAGACATTTAGCAAAATATTGTCCGTCTTAAATTATTCAGTACGAAGTTTGAGAACAATAGGGTCAGAGCAGGTACGCTGTAACTTGGCTAGAGAAACACCCACCAGATAACTCACCAGTGGTTTACTCTGGGCCATGTTCATCCATTATATTTACTAGTGCATTGTCAAACTCATTACATACTACTGTAGTACTTCATCAAGTGGTAGTGTGAACCTTACCTAGGAAATTAATGTTATATAAATAAGAGCAAAAAATGTAAGTATAACAACATCTAAGTGTTACACAGTTAATCCTGTTAATGAAAGGAAATTTTTCGCATGTACTCTTTTTGAGATATGTCTTGGTCTCAAAAATATCACATAATTAATCCCAAATGGCCTCTGTAGTCTTTACTCTGCCAGAAAGTATTTCCATTCCAGGAGATTAGAAACCTTAACTGCTTTGTGGCAGGGAGTAACAGTTAACTATACAAATGCAAATTTGCATTGTTTGATAGTGAACTATTTTTGTGTACACTGAGTGTTCTAAACCTTTGAAACAAGATTTACCATGGAGAAAGGGTTGGTTGCCTAGTTCAAGAGCTCAAGGAGATGCTAAGTCATTTACCCGATATGTAATGTGCTGATTCATTTAAATCATTTAGAGAAAATGGGACATTGGGAAAATACTTTAATTTGAAAACATAAAATGGCAAGCCTGTTCCACAAAAGTAATTTTTAGTTTTCTTTGTCTGTGTTGCAGAACAAATGTGTCCTCTAAACATCAAAACCAGACTCGTCTGTTAATCCACAGACTATATTGTCTAGCATGGTATGTCTAGTGAATTTTAGATTGTTTTATGGCATTTGCAAAAGTAGCTCCTGTTGTTCCTTCAGTGGCCTGTTTCTCTTTCCCATTCTAATCAGAACCATATCAGTAAAACCCTGTTCCATTATGTACATCCTTACATAATTCAAAGCTTCAGTAAACCCAAAACAGCATTGGTCATACACGGAACTTGGTGTTGATTTGACTTTTATTGTCATTTGTCACTTAACATAGACGTGAGAAATTCTAGTCGTTCTTGGGCAAAGGTCTTGGTTGTGTATAATACTGTATAATGGAATGCTATCTCGGATTCTCAGCTCCAATAACTGGTGATACGTAAAATACGTTGCTACAGATAGACATTGGGAAATAGTCTGGGTCCTATGCCAGGCAGCATGGGCCACCTGTGTTTTGGCCTTTCTACTGCATTCTGCTGTTTATTTGTGTCATTACATAGCATGACTAAGTTTAACAGTTTAACACGTGGTACCACATTCTTGAAGCATTTACATTCAGTGCCATACCCTGAATTCTATGGGAAATCAAATGCATTAATCTGGAATTTAAAATATAGCCATAATAGCCAAAATACTTGCCTCAGGCTTAAATGTGTTAATTTAATTTGTTACTATTAAAATTGGAGGAGTTCTGTAAGAAAGTACCAATTAAAAAAACCCAACTGAACTGTCCATGCAAAAATAATTATGATCATGCTGTGTTAAAACACCATGTTTTAAATATATGTAGAATATGTTATATATGAGATATAACCGGCATCAAAATTAATAGTGGAAATTTAATTTCATGTTATTCCTGTCAGATAACTTCATTCTGTCATTAATTCTGATGTAATTTCCTCCCATAACTTTTATGGAATGCTTGTCAAAAAGGATTTTGTGTTATTGTACTTATTCCTTTCTCCTCACAACTGAAGATCAGCTTCAGAAAAAACTGAATTTGTTGTCCACCTTATGCAAGTTAATTCAGTTCCATTCAGTTTATCATAATTAATCACACCTTATCAGTATTGCCCAAATATATTTGAAAAAGCATTTCAAGCAACAAAATATCAAACAGTATCTCATTTAGGTACAATGCACTCTACGCATATTTGTTGTCTACTGTGCTAGTATACAGTCAAAGTTTGAACCTGAATGGACCTGTGCCATTTAATTGATGATACTTTCGCAAAAGTATCACGAGATATTTTCGCGTGTGCGCGTGAAAGTAAGAGCATCTTATTTTTTTGCACAGGTCCCTTCAGGGGCTTCATAAGCAGCTATGTGGGTTGGGACTCAGAAGGTTCTCAGTTCAGATCCTGTGGTCAACAGAGTGACGCCACCATTGGTCCCTTGAACAAGGCCCTTAACCCTAAGTGCTCCAGGGACTGGCTGACCCTACTGTCTCCTCTACGGCAGATTCATGAGGTGGCCTCCTGGGATGCTTTTCCAGCTGTCCTGAAGGAGGTCCCACATATATGCTGAGCACTTATTGGCCGCTTCTCCTTCACTCTCTGGTCAAGCTCCTCCTAAATCATTTCTACTGTCTATATGTCAGGTGGCCAGGTCATGTGATGCAACACTATCATTCTCCTTTGTAGGCAGCTTGGTGTGTTTCTAAAAGATACACAAGTAAATCCACTCTCCAAAAAGGTAAAAAAGAATGTGTCTCACTCACTATCTGAATGCTAGAAAGTGCACTGGCTTTGCGTTGGTTGGTAAGACATCTAAAATTTCTTTGGACTAGGAGATTCATTTCCTCTCTCGATGGAACAGGGAAGATCTATAATGGCAGTCTGTTGTGATTTATTGGACACTGCTTTATGGAATAATGGTGTAATATACCCCCCCACACACACAGGTTTGTAATGATATCATTGTGAGGACTCTCCGTTCATTTCTATGGGGGAAACTTTAACCCCTACCCGGCCTTAACCATAACCATAAGTAAGCAAATAAAATACGTGACTTTTGGCATTTTTATTTTTTGATTTCATTCACAGATCTTAGTGGGGACCAGAAAAATGGTCCTCATGATGTAAAAAAAACAGGTTTGTAATCACATTGTAGGGTACATTTGGTACCCGCAATGTAGCATAAACATAATCCATACACTCACACACAAACACACACACACACACCTTGAAATCATGTACGTCTATACTATTCCATGACCAGCATTTAGGGTGATTCAGATGCAAAACTGTGGGTGTGAAATGTCACCATGGCAACTCTACATGCAACAATAAATACCTCTGCATAGAACTGCTTGTAAGTTTAACACCCAAATATATGGTAATTATGGTAATTATTCATCACAGAATAATCACTTCAAACTTATGGCTGAGGTAAGTTCCAAAAATCAAGCATAAATCCAGTGTTCATGCTATTGAGGATAAGTGTTGCAGTCCATTCCCCAGTATAAATGGTTTTTCCCTTAAATATAACATGGGCAAACCATAGTTGTAAATGGAATAATTGCATAATTACATTAATCTCAAAAGAAGTATGTCATGTCGATATTGAGCTATGAAGAATGGAAAGACTGCATCACAAAATGTTTCTCTTTCCCAGTACCTTACAAAGAAAGGCTTTTCTGCCATAATTACGTATCATCTAAAGCTATTTAATGCTACAGGGACTTATTTGTTGATATTTTCCAGGACTGAAATGTGGCAGAATACATTGCACTTTTTTAAACAGAACATTATTATACACAATGTTAATATATCTTCAAATGAAGTTTGCCCTTATTAAAGATCCATT
Source organism: Gnathonemus echidnorhynchus (assembly GCA_026776725.1). Classification (NCBI taxonomy): domain Eukaryota; kingdom Metazoa; phylum Chordata; class Actinopteri; order Osteoglossiformes; family Mormyridae; genus Gnathonemus; species Gnathonemus echidnorhynchus. Next base: position 23,780,860 of record JAODJU010000018.1, read on the forward strand.
AAAATGTGCAATATTTACTTTAAAATAATATCACTAATCCCTAATAACATCAGGTATTTTTTCTATCAGTATTATGGTAGAGATTAAAATGGTAAAATTATATTAGTTTCAAATTTTATAGTGTATATATGGTTGATATTCCAGTGTACAGCAATGAAATTTAAATGAGATTCATTCAAAAAAGTTTCCAAAATCTTAATATCTTCCCATTTTTTCCTCAAAAACACAGACCATGCAGTAAAACCAATGCAATGAATAATTGAAAGAATAAACACAACTATATTACTGAAACATTACTAAAAATGCTGAAATGCTTTTTTTCTATATATGTATGCCATTTGGAGACTTAGGAGAAAAATATTTTTCCCTTTTTTCCGACTAAAAATCACAAAAGTTATTCTATTTGACATAATTATGCTCCTACCAATTTCCAAGGGCCCGTGAGTGCCCAGTGAGTAGTACTGTGTTCTCACACAGCTACTGTAGGGCTGGGGCTTCAGTCATACCTCTGCTTTGTATGACATTTGCATGTTCTCTATATTGTGCAGCTTCCTCCAGGTACTCAGATTTCCTCCCACAGCCCAAAGATGTGTATTCGGGTTAATTGGAGTCTCTATACATTTCCCTTGTGTACTGTGATATGCTGTTGTCCTGTCCATGGTGCAACCTTGCCTTTTGCCCTATGCTACCTGAGATGGTTGAGGTCCTCCAGGTATCCCTGAAGCAGAATCCCTGCTTAGAATTGAAATGCACGGTTGGTTATAAACAGCATCAAAAAGCATCAAAAATTGTTTGATTCCCAGTAATTGTGAATAAACTCAGTCTTTTATTGTATTTATTGTACTATAGTTAAAATAACTGAGACAGACAAATATAAGATTTCACTTGAATGTGCGTGCAAATATGTAATTTTTCAGTATCTGTTTTCAGTTTTCTTACCATTTTTTCCTTCCTTTTATCTGCAGAAGACTCTTGATCTTGTGAACATATGGAACTTTCACACTGCCAGAACTTTTTTCTGGAACAGAACCATTTTCTGGAACCAGGGACGTTTGTCATGTTGAAACAGCAAGAACTCTGCCCGATTGTGGTTCCTGAAAGGCAGTTCCAGAATCCTTTTTTAGTACATACTTTAGACTAGGTACTTTTTATTTGAACACAAGCTACTCCGGAGGCACTTACAGTGATAGCTTTCTGATTGATTGACCATAAGCACCAGTGCTAACTTGGAAGTTTTGCAGAAGTGCAGAAAAACAGATGTAGCTGAGCAAAAATTGAGGAGCTATTTTTGCACCCCAGTTACATTTAATGTTTCAGTTAATACATTTTTTTTACTCGTGTATCCATATTTCTGCATCGGAAAATACACTTTTGTTTTTAGTTTAATATTGCAGGTTTTTGCTGCAACTCCCTAATTAGGTCACTAATTAGAGGACTGATTGGCTGAAGAGTCCTCACACCTGGGTTTGAACAGCTGACCTACAGATTATCCCAAAAAGCTGCAGACACAGCGGCTCTTTGCGGATAAGATTGGCCACCCCTGGTCTAAGGAATACATTGCTGTCATTCTGACAGAATCTACTTTCTTTAAATGTTTCACTGATACACTTGGTAGATCTGTATGTTTGTTTCTCCATTGTTTTGTAAATCACTGGTGTGTCAAAAAAAATGTTTCACTGGTAGAACAATGCAAATTATGAGCTCATTTTAGTCTCCTTCCAGATGTTTTACCTGCTGAGCGACACTTATAATGGATTGATAATTGATTTATCCTTTAAGATATTTAATGTACATTTTGTTGCCTTAGCACTTTTGCAGTCAGCAGTGAAGCTTTTGCTCTTTCACGGAAATCCTTTCTTGCACTTTTGGACAATAATAAATAATAAATGTTACTGGAGGACATAATGAGAAACACAAGAGGACAATTTATTTTGGACCGTCTCCCAGGCCTTGTTTTTATTCACTTTAGATTTATAAATTCTAGATGCAGAGCTGGAAACAGACATGATTTATCTGGCTAATTAGTAATGCACCTGAGAGCCTCCTAAAAGCACGAGTATCCCCATCCTGGTCCTGATTTGCATGTCACCTCCTGACACCAAGGCCTTTTCTGGCACCGTGTGTAGGTGTAACATTTATGGGAATCACTGCTGTTACATCATACAGGTCAGACTGCACCGCTGTGAATATACCCTGGAACTAAACCACTATATGCCAATATAGTATCATATAGTATAATTTTTGTTCCTCAGAAAATCCTACGTTAATCCTGATACTTGGAAATATTTTCTCCCTCAGGGATCTGACTGTGGCAAATGGAAAGCTAACTGTACCTATTATTTCAGCAGCAGAAGATCCTATATGCTTGAATTTCATAAAATGTTTGAAATGCTTTGTATTTTTTCTCTGTGATTTGCTTTTTGAATACTGTTAACATTTTGATTCCGTGCAATGATTAAAAAAAGGTGTTTTTCTTTTTTTAATTACGGCATCTTGAATAATTTTAAAGTATGCTGACATGAATGCCTTGGACTGTCATCTCATTTTGCCATCATTGTTTCAAAGTTAATTTAATGTGTGAAGTTGTTCAGCTGCCTTAAAGCTCCTGGCTGTTATGAGTCAAACTGTAGACTTTAATTTGTTGTTTGTTACTGGGAGCTTTAATATTCGGGTGTAAAAATCAGCTGGGATTTCTTATGGGTTTCCTGGAGCACACAGTTCCACAAAGTCTGCCACAGAAAGGCGAGAATAGGTAAATCAATCAATCAATCAATCAATCAATCAATCTATCTATCTAAATAAATCTAAATAAATATGAACACATTGCTGAAGTAAAGAATTTAAAATATAAATGTACACTTAATTGAGGATTTTTGTCAAACTCTTGCATGCATTACAAAACATATGCCTTTAACATCTGATTAGCTTAGTTTTTTATTTTTTTAACTGACGTGAAGAATAAAGCAAATAAAATACAGACAAATATGTTAACAACAGTCTTCATATCATGTGATTCTGTAAGAAAACTGTGAATGTTAGTTAAAGCATAGTCCCTTTGCTAAACTTAATAGTAATAAAAATAAAAATAAATAAAATGAAACTGAAACAATGTAATATACATCAAAGCAGTATGCGGTCTTTTTATTACATACTGTTTATTTTTATAGAATATTTGCAGTCTAAAAATAGACTGAATAGGAATATAGCATCATATTCATCCTCAGACTGACATGAACAAATCTAACCTTATCATCCTTAAATATGTGTTAATGATGACTTTGCTAAATCTATTCAAGAAATAAATCAAGTGAAAACACGGAGGTTGTTGCTGTATTTTGCAGCTGGCAGATGATGGATGTGATTCTGGCTTTCCTGAAGTCGTGCTAGAGATTGGTCAGCAGTCACAAAGGACATCATTGGGCACCTTCAGAAGATCCCAAAAATGAGAAAGTGTGCTTTTGCTATTGATTGATTACTGTCATTCTACTCGTATCCCATTGGCTGCAGAAATTTTAGCAGCCTGTGAGCTTCAGCAGGCCAAAAGTCGTTTCATTATCATTTGGCCTGCAGCCTGGCCATGGCGCGGCTCTTTGGCAAAGCCAGACTCTTCAGCAGCTGCCAAATGAGAGGGGGCCCCAGCCACATCCTCTGCTCTCCACATCCAAGCTACGGCTTATGAGGTTTCTTGCTTTTTAATTGTTTAGTGGTCTTACCAAGCTAAGCATAGCCATTGCAGTCAAAACGGTCATTAGAAAGGGGCAGTACAATGGCAAGTAACTTTAGAAAGGGGCAGTACAATGGCAAGTAACTTTAGAAAGGGGCAGTACAATGG
>JAODJU010000018.1:23784791-23795687 GCA_026776725.1 Gnathonemus echidnorhynchus
CAAGTAACTTTAGAAAGGGGCAGTACAATGGCAAGTAACTTTAGAAAGGGGCAGTACAATGGCAAGTAACTTTAGAACGGGGCAGTACAATGGCAAGTAACTTTAGAAAGGGGCAGTACAATGGCAAGTAACTTTAGAACGGGGCAGTACAATCAGTTGTTAACTTACCAACCCATCTAGGTTTGAAAACTTTTGATTCAATTTGTAATAGCCACTGTCTCTCCCTTACACAACATTTTTTTATATTTGTTTTAAAAAAGTTTGCTACAGAACATGTTAGTACACAAACCACTTTATTAATATACTCCCGTTCTGAGGGTTAGCTAATAGAGATTTCCCAGTATTCTTCTGCTCTCTGCCATTTCCACTGTTGCATGTAACTTTGTTCTTTATTTTTGAATGACACTCCAAAGCAATTAAATGAAGATGAACTGAAGGAGTGAACTAAAAAGATATTCCCTCCATGTTTGCTTATTGTTAGAAGAGTCATGATTCTCACACTCCTGTTGAGGTAAGGTTAAGAGGCAGTATATTACAGTCCATTAAAAGGGTGAACATTAACTATGGGTGGCCAAGAACTGTATAGAGATTATATGATCCTCTTGCAAGATGATTCCCAGAGAATGATAAAGGTTTTAAAACTTTAACAAATTCCACTGTGACCATAATTGATCTGGGTTTAAATTACGATCTGACTTAGAAAAGAAGAGATGATCCAGGGAGCAGTTTTCAGACAGCAGGGAAACTTTATTACAAATGGGCTATTGCAAGAAACAAAAGGACCAAGTGGGGTCAAAACAAATGTATCACGTCATCATTGACTTTGTGTTTGGGTAGATGATGTCATGTAATAGCCAACAGTTATTTATTTTGAGAATTTGCAAAATACAATAATTGTTCTGTTCCATTAATAAATAATGAAGGTACTAATGAATAATGCATTTTAAGATCCACACTTTATTAGAAGGATTGCGAAATGTAACATGCTTAGCATAACTAAATACATGTTGAAATATTTAAAAACTCAATGATGCCATAAACACACAAAAACTCCCTTTCATACTTACTGCTGATTGCTATACATACGAAAACAAAAAGTCCTAGGACTCAAACTGAAAATGCGTTCACAGTCAGAGAAAGGCTCTTCAGTAGTGTTACAACAGTCAAAAAAGTGAAGAAAACTGAAATTAATTGAATTGTTGTAATGGGGGGTCTTGCCTTGTAAGTGATAAAGTGTCTTCCGTGAATCGAGGCATTTTCATTTGGTATCTATTGTAACAATGTTTATCAATTTGTACGTGTTCCCTTTGAATTGCATTGTGTGAATTGCAGAGCTTTAATGCATTTCCCATCTGGTGGTGGCTGAAATGTAGTTTTATTTATTTCCTCTTAAGTGAATTGGTAGCTTGATTTATTTATTATAGCTGTTGCTGCCATAGTGTTTCCACTTGACTTGTTATCTTTTATTTGTAATTGTGTCGAAACAGTAGGATGGCTACTCAAAGGTAGTTCGCATTCTGGGTTCGACCTGCGTTATCTCCCCTTCTTTCCAACATATGCTTCAACTCCCGCTCTACCTGACCGTAACTACATGAAGGCAAAATGCATGGAGAGATGCACAGAGGAATTGACCTCTAGCTGTTCTCCTTACACCACTCAATAAAATTCTCCACAAGACTTCTGTACTCTTCTTCATTTCCTTCAGTGACACATCCCATAATCACAGAATCATTAGAAGAACTTCTGAAGAAAGCGTGAGCCAGAGCTGAAGTCTGGGATGTAGAATGTAAACAAGACTGCATGGTAACAGTATTGTCCCTTGGGGTATTCCATGCTGCCCAGCACCTCATCAGATACTGAACTTGCTGATGGAACTGAACTGTGGCCTGTATGTGGCAGGCAACCATGCTGTCTACTTGCAATGCCTTGAGCTAACAAACAAACTAACAAATACATACACACTACAAAAAACTGATATTTTCTTCTGGCTGTTTAGCTACTGAAGGCAGGCAGAAAATAGTTGATTCCTTGCTATTCAGTTTTAATTAATAATAGAACTGAATAAGTTTTATACTGAACCGCATGAAGAATAATAAATACAGACAATTAACAACTGTTAAAAAAACAGCTATACCATAATTTCACTGTCTATTATGGAGGATCCTTAACTCACATCATTAATTGTACAAGGCATACTGTTATTCTCTTGACCTCCTGATTTGGCACAGTGACTTCGGCTTAATAAAATGATTTATTTAATCATTGTAGCCTCTGCATTTATTTCAATATCGTTTTATCATGCCTTCAGACTTCATAATGATTCATGCGGCATGCACAATGAATTTTTGTTTGAGGCATGCTCCACTAAAACAAGAATGATCAAAGCCCAACTATGTTAATGTCTATGGATTTGTTGTTACTAATTTTACTTGCCAAACACTCGCCACGTGTATTTGTGCCCTTACAAGCACATGACTCTCATAGTTCCCAATCACAGTTACAAATGTGTAGAGGGAAAAGCTGGGGGGGTGGGGATGTTTACATTCCGAGTAAGAAAAATGAGGTTATTTACAGATCTGGCAAATCTCTCCTTTAGAGAGTGCTCTCTGCTGAAGGATGCATGCAGTCATGTCTTCCTGATGTATGATCCATCAAGCTAATGGCATGCTGAGCTTCCACATCACTTGGACCAAACAGGATAGAATGAATGCTCGGAAAGCACATAGTTACCATTATTGATTTGCACATAAATATGAAAATGATGATCAGGTGCAATATATATATATATTACTTATATTTATGTTTTTTTCTCCTTTTTTCAGTCCAACTCTGGGGTGAAGCCATAAAAATGATTATGCAGTGATTTATTTTGATAGTAAACACTACCTTTTTCATTGTGTCACATAATGCTTACAATTTTTTATGTTATTTGTATTTTTTACATCCTCTAATCCAATTATAAAGTCTTTCCTTGATATTTTATAGTAATTTTGCGTTCCACGTTATAATTCAAGATATGGGGGAAACATATGGATTTACAATATTTGTTATGTGGGGTGTATGTTTACCTCTTCCCCACAGTCAATAAATGGATTCTACCACAGTGATTATATATTCCTGTACTATTGAATAACATGTATACACAATACCAATAAAACAATAAACCTCAGTCTATGGGAGACACATGCAATAAAACAGAGTAAATAAACAGATTCTTCATTTCATGCATCTTCACTATGCATCTGTATTAGTGAAATCAGACAGTCTATGATCTCACTAATCCTTTCAGCTTTATTTGATTTAATTTTATTTTTTAATTGCTGGTATTCTCTACTACCACACAGCCTTACTCAATCTCCTCATTGCAGTAAAAATGGAGAAACATCTTTATCATTTAGATATCCTTGTGCTGGAAAACTGCAAGGAGATTTCATTCAATAATGGAAATTTACTTTCACCGACTTGAATGTCAAGCTCTGTCAAAGTGAAACAGTAGTTAAAGCTGTGGATTCAAGGATGTTCTTATATTCTGTACAAATCTGTCTGCTTCCCCAACCAGGACCATAGCACTAGCTGGAAGCACTGAACACAGATCTCCATAGAGCATCTTTAGCATTACTAGCTGTTATCTACCTACCTCCAGAAATTGCATGTTATTAGAAACATGACAATCAAAAGGAGACTATAAAGTTTCTTTACAATAGTCCAATATCCCAAGACATTTTCATAAGCAAAAACTATGCCATAGTGATCCCTAGTTTTAAGTAGGGTTATTCCAACCAGTCTTTTTTGCTTATATTGTCTTTGAACAGAAATATATCTGCATTGCATTATAGCTGAAAAAGAAGACACCCACACAACAACACCTCCCCCACAGACACCACAGCAACACCACCCCCCCAATCACAACAATTTTAATAATATGTCTGTGGACATAACACTTGTTTACCCCACTTAAGGGTCTTAATGTTACTTTCATTTTTAACTAATTATTTTGATCCAAAATCTAAGCAAATTATTATATTGTTAAAAGACATCATTTGTCTCCTCATTTAATGTATACAGACATCCAGAAAATGGATAGGGAATGAAAACAATGCAGGAGAATCAGAATTTCCAAAAGTTTGCTTTTGGGAAATAACGCGGCAAATGAATCAGTACCTGGTTGCAGTATAACCCTGGGGGGTCCCTCCCTTATGTCTTCAGATTAAACGTGGCAACCATACTACTGACTGTAAAGACTGCACAGACCTGAACTTCAGGTCTATTTCCAGACTTGGGATGAAAGGTTGTACACAGTGTAATTACTTTCTTAGATTGACAGTCAGTGGTGTAAGATGTGTTTATATACATTTGTTAAATTCAAAGACCACACATTAAAGAATAATGTGTGACACTGCAGTATGTTTCTGTGTATAAGCTGAAATAGGCCTAATACCTTCTTTTGTGTGTGTGTGTGTGTGTGTGTTTACAATTTAAGCTTTAGTATCTAGTGCAATAGTGGGATGATTGCAGCAGAGGAGGCTCTTTGTAGCATGCTGATGGTTTCAATACATACAGTAGGACATTATTCTGTTAGACTGTAAGAATGACTTGTTAGAGCTGCTGTGCTCTCTGGCAGCATAATATTATGCAGCATAATAGATTATCGCAAAAAAAAAAAAAAACACCTAAGCAAAGATAATTTGTACATTGTGATGTATAGTTTGCCTTATGTGCATGCCTGTGTGTTTATTTGTTTATTTATCAGACATCTCATTTATTTAGCAGATTTTATTACAATAATCAGTCATTAAATAGCTTATGCAGTACAGGGTTACAGCCTACCCCTGGAAAGACAGGGGAACACCCTGGACTGGTTTTTGGATCTTGGGAGGAGAAACACACCGCAGAGAGAGGACGCATAAACCTAAAACGAACAGAGAAGGGGCTGGATTCAAATTCCCAGTACCAGAACCAAGAGACAGGGGTTCTACCCAGCATATCACTCAACTGTGCTACATTACCCTGCTATATAACCCTTAATCATAATACCTTATTGGAGACATATTTCTCCTTTATATACATCTGAAGGGGTGAAATCCTCAATTTCATTTGATTTACTCTGCAAAACTATCAAGAATATTTTATCAAAACTATCATAATGTGCAACTTAAACATCTGTGCTTTAGTAGGACAAGTTAAAAAGTGCTTATAGGCAGATCTACAAAACACACAGAAGTATCCGAAAAAAGCAGAATTCTTGTTTCCTCCTTGAGGGACTGGAAGTTGTATTCTATTTTAAGCCGTGTCCCATTTTTTTAAACAAAACTGTGCTCATATAAACATCAGCACAACAACACACTCTTCACAAAAGAGAAATTTTAGCACAAGCAGCAATGCAATGGCCCATAATCCTGATCAGGAAATGTAAATAAAGGGAGTTTTAAATGTAAATATTTTGGTGTGTTTATGTGGAAAAAATATAATAATAAGATTATATTATGCATCCATTTCTGTACATTTCCTGTCATAAGCAATAGGTTCACAAGGACCAATAAACAGTGATGGATGGATGGATGGATAATTGCCATCTTATACTGTTAGTTGGAACTAGTTGCTTTTCTATCCTCAAGGTAAAATAACATATACATTCACCATACTGGCTATTGTGTTCTTAACACTAAAAGCTGCCTACTTCAATTTGAACATAATGGGATTTTGAGAATAGTTACCCCTTAAGTAAAGAAAACACATTATAAGGAAACATCAGTACAGAGCAGAGTATGTTTTCTTTTTAAGTTCCACTATGTTATTATTACTCCTTTGTACTTTTACTTCATTTTTATAATGTGTTCTGAAGCAAAATTAAAGCAGCATATTAACATTTTGTTTCCCATTCATCCTCTAGCCGCTTATCTTTGTCAGGGTCATGGGTTCCTGGAGCCGGTCCCAGGCAGCGTAGCCGGCGTCTACCGTGGGCGAGGGGCCATTGCCAGGAACATACAAAATTATAAGCTGCGGGCAACTTCGAGACACCAATTAGCCTTACTGCATATCTTTGGACTAAGGGAGGAAATCCATGTGAAATGGGGAGAAAATGCAAACTTTACATATGCCAAGGACAGGTAGGACTTGAACCCCATCCCTCAAATGGAGGCATGAAGTAACTGTGTTGACTACTGAGTCTCCTAATATGTCGTACTTTAATTCTGCAATACAGAAAAATATATAATTTCTCTGCTTAAATAAATAATTTATCTGAGTGATGTATCTCTGAGGCGAGGAGCTGGCTTCCTGATAGCACGAAAAGGCCAAAAGCTACAGATTTCATCTGGAGTCAGTCAGTGTGAGAACATAGAAGCTTTTAGCTAAACGTCAGAGAAACAGAATAATGGTTTTGTTCCTATAAAAGTACACTACATCTTTAATATATGTTAAGTAATATTATGTTTGTGTGTGTGTCCTGTGATGGACTAACATCTTATTCTGGATTTATCTGCCTCTTGCCCAAGGTTGGGATAGGTTCCAAGGCAGAGAGCTCTGCTGTCAAGGGCTTTTCTGATTGGTAGTTCCGTGTGTGTATGTGGGTGTGACCCTGAATCTCATCTAAACTGGAAATTAAAAGTGTTACTCGGTGATACAGTTGGTACTGGGATATAACTTGTTCTAGCTCCCAGCCGGCACATTATTTGACCTTTTTTTATATCCCATATCACATTTAACAATTAAAGTCTATTGTTGTTTTTTGTTTAGTTCTGCAGTTTCTCTAAGTACGGTTAAAATACACAGCCTGAGTTTTTTTGTTCCTGTATGCATGAGCGGCCAGCGTGTAGTAAACATGCTGCAGTGTTTCTGATCAGAATGCAGGGGATTAAGCAATTTGGACAGATGTTCACTTAACAAGTAAGAACTAATATATCATGTATATTTCTCTGCCACAAAACAGATGCTAACAGGTCTGCTGTGTTGTCCATTAGCATGGACATGCTATGCTTATGATGCTGCCAATTAAAATCAAAATGCTCCTCACAAAAAATCGGAATGTAATATTAAACAGTCACTGAACATGCAAGATTTGGAGATCTAGAATATACCTGTTACGGAATTCTCTCTTGTTCCTCACACTAGTATCAGCACTGGAGAATCAAATAATTAACACAGGAAGACATACTTGATAAATCACTTCCCAAATAAGTAGCAAACAACAACTTTTAATTAATGTCTAGTTCATTGGTCCAAGTGAAATTCTGAGCTTCTGTGGAATATGAAACGCCAGCCTGGAAGAGATAAAGTACGACTTCATTTTAAGTTCTTTTGAGAGTCTTTGGATTTGGGGATTGGGATGACTACACTTTACAGATTTCATGGGGAAAGATACTGTATTATTGACAGCTGCCAATTGTTAGTATACGCTATTGGAATGTTTAAATGCAATGGAAATCAGGCTTCATTTCAAGACTTATGCATTGAGTGATAATCAGAATACTTTATATACATCCATCCATCCATTTTCCAAGCCGCTTATCCTACTGGGTCGCGGGGGGTCCAGAGCCCATCCCGGAAGCAACGGGCACGAGGCAGGGAACAACCCTGGACAGGGGGCCAGCCTATCGCAGGGCATACTTTATATACAATGTATGTTATATATTTATTCCTATTGATATGTTCTTGTAAAGTAATATAAACATTGATTTTATGTTTTATAACATTTAATATCCAAGAGGGTTTACTGTCTCTCTCACCAGCTGAACATGAGTCCGAGGTACTTGAAAGGATGCTGTCTACAGACTCTGTGGTCATACTGGGATAATTTAATGTACAATGTATGGTGCTTTGGACAACAGCATCAGCTACATAAATAAATGTAAATCGCAACAAAAACACCAGTGATTCTGTCACATTTAATGTAGTCAGCATAAATAAAGATTTATTTACTTATTTAAATTCTACCTGAGCCCATTAAAGCCCAAGGTTTTAAATCTGCATCAGTGCCAATACAATCAAAGCCACATCTTCCAAAACTCATTAACAGAGATTTAGAGTTAAAAGCTAAAAAATAAATCCATATTATATGGGATTTATGTACATATCTCTCTCTCTTTTTTTTTAACAAAACATTTGTTTTTGTATTAGATCAATTACTTACAAATTCTCTAACAGATGCAGGTTAAATATTTATTACATTATGGGGACCAAATGTCCTCACAATGTGATAAAAACCCCTTATGTACTTGATGTTGTGGGGACCATTGTTTTTTTTGGTGGGGAAACAATTTAATAAAAATCTGTGAATGCAAACAAAAAACTAAAAATGTGAAGTCTTTTATTTTGCTTGCTTACTTATGGTTAAGATTAGGGCTGAGTAGCGGTTAAGGTTGTCATTGTTGGATTAAGGTTTTGCCCATAGAAGTGAAGAAGCTGCCCATAGAAGTGATGGTCCCCACAAAGATCTGAATACAAACTTGCATGTGTGTATTTTTCCTCACTGAATTTCTGAAGTTGACTGTAAAGATTGTTGAAAACTCGATTTAATTCGACATGAGACCTATTGGTTAATCCAGCATGTTTGTATCTATGTTTCAGGTGGCGGGTACCAGTACAAAGAATGTTATAAAAGAGGCAGCCATGTCAAATGTTATAATAGCAAACTAGTTTAAATGATGAAAATATCTATTTATTAGTCACCATAACTAGGCAAAATAAAACATTTAAAATAGGTTCTGTTCCATTGATGAATTATTCATTTGTACCAAAACACAGAACCACATGCTTTGCTGATGCGACTTACTGGAAACATGGTAGGGTTCAACATCAAAGCATTCAGAATCTACATCCATCCATCTTCACTCTGCCTGTTCTGGGCAGGGTGATGAGGGATGATTATAAAAAAATTCTAAATGAGGATTTTCATGTATACACTTTGTTTATATTATGTTACCCTAAAACCTACATTTGTCTAATGGGCGGATATCCGTGACATGCTAGCACCGCCTACATGTCATGCAAAGGGCATTCATTTGTATTTAAATTAGCTTTATTAATCTCTGTTCCTCTAATCATGATGAGTTAAAGCATTTGACAGAAGATTTGTGTAATATCTTCATAATCTGATCAGTGACATCACCATGGTAATTGATCATCATTCCTCTAACAAATATGACAGGTAATGAAACCCATCTGACCTCGATTAGTTTGCTGGTTTCATTAAAGTTTGAGGGCTGTGTGTGGCTCTCTGAAAGAGGGAGTATGAGATGTGCTTGCAAGTCTAGGCCTCCTGTTTTGGTGAGAAGGGAGTTTTTGTGCTTTTTGAGAGGTTGTTGTATGTTAAGTTAATTTAAGTAGGTCCTGGCCTCATTTCGTGCTTTCAGCTAATGGGGTCTTTTTGCGTATTTAACCCGAATGACCTGTCCAGCAATGTGCCAGGGTGCTGCCATACTAGATTAAGCAAAATCTCCTTGCTATTATGCATACAGAGCAGTGTGTGGATAGGCAGGTCAGGGAACTGTGCCCGCGGTCAGAGGGTCACCGGTTCAAATCCCAGCATCTGCAGAGTGGTGTCACTGTTTGTCCCTTGAGCAAGGCCCCTATCCCCAGTTATCCCAGGGACTATATGACCCTCAAAATATATGTCACTTTGGATAAGAGCATCTGCCAAACAAATAATATATATTCTTCACAGCTGATCAAAGGAAATCAGTTCCACATACTGAATCCGATTCCTTCAGAGAACAATGCAATTTTATTTATATAGCGCATTATCACAACATTACATTGTCTCAATGCGCTTTACATTTCTGCCACGTAAAGACCCCCCAGTGAGTAAGCCAAAGGCAATTTGTACAGTTAGGTTAAAGGAGGTAATTAAAGGCCCAGAATTCAGATGTCAGTGTGAAATCTGAGGAGACCCCTTGTTCTCAGTCAGTACAAGTCAGTCATTTGATATAGAAATCAGACAAAATGTTTCTTTTCCTGAAATGTAGTGTTTTGGTATCATTCTACATATGAGATGTGACTCACCGCTGTTTTTTCTTCCCTTGAGCCAGTGAATCCTATCAGTGAATCCGAAATATTTAATTGTTATTTTTTAAAAGTACATGTGTTGTTGTTTGTTTAGATCAGAATATTTTGGCAAGATGTTAGGCTGTTGTGACAACTTCCATATTTATGTATTTAATCTCAGTTGCTATGAACCATGTATATTCTGTGTTAAAGTATATAAACTCAGGAAAAATTAGGTTTCTAAGCAATGGGATTATCACATGCTGCAAGACACTATCTAGCTTAACCCAACTTCAATCAAGTTAATTTTCTTCTAATCTAAAGTTCCCAAAATGGCTCCATCTCTGTGACTAACATGTGATGTATGCCAGTTTGCTGGGCTACAATAAACACTTTAGATTTTACACTGATAGCAGAGGGCTATTATCCCTGCCCTTACACTGATGACAGAGGTTATAATCCCTATGCATAATCATTACCTTTATGTTGAAACCAGTCTGAATTGTAATGAATGGGATGAAAGGAGGAAAATATTAATCCAGAAGAATGGCACTGAGGTGTCATGAAACTGTGTATTTTACACAGGGTCATGCGTGTAATGACAGCTTGTAGTGGTAGCTCAAGGGACTTTTCATTTCAAAGACTCTATAAAGTTTATCATGAGGGGAGGCGGGCATGTGCACGGATTTTACATAACAAAATTAATTCCTGAAATTAACGGATTGTGTGGAGCAAGTGGGTCACACTGGAAGGAAGAGGAGTGGTTTGGGGGAGGGGAGGCAGTGCTGTTTCAATGAACACCACTGCTGTCCCAGTGGCAGAGGCAGTGCTGTTTCAGTGAACACCACTGCTGTCCCAGTGGCAGAGGCAGTGCTGTTTCAGTGAACACCACTGCTGTCCCAGTGGCAGAGGCAG
>JAODJU010000018.1:23806090-23829032 GCA_026776725.1 Gnathonemus echidnorhynchus
TATCCCTCCTGAAGCTGCTACCCCCGCGACCCGAACCCCGGACAAGCGGACGATGATGGATGGATGGATGGATGGATGTATTTAATTTTTTTTCTAAATCTGGGTAAGGATAATGTTACTGGGCATGCTGGCCTACCCAAGCTTCAATCGGTTTGCCCAGAAAGAGCCCTGTGATGCATTGTGGGATGTGCCCACCATAGTCTGCAAGATCAAGGACCAGCCTAGCACCTGCCTGCCATCAAGACCCAAGTCACGGGCTTTATAGGACTAGCATTCTATTATTTCTGCTCATCCCTAGTACTAGTAATCAAGCCATCATAGATCTCGCATGGCAGAAAGCCACAGAAGGTGATTTGGGACGTAAGCTGGTTCCCCTCCAGTGACTGACGTCTTCAATTCCTTAAGAAAGCCCCATGTTCCAGCATTGTAAATGGAGAGGCGAGCACTGTGTCCTGCATGCTTCTCATCTGTCACTGTGAGTTGAGACAGGGAGGTGCCCCCAGGGAGATCAGCTTGGTTGGTAGTAGAGAGGGTGAGCAGGACTGCTCACAGATGTGATTACATCCCAGTAGCTCAGCTGCAGCTTCATTCCCATAGTATTTGAGAAAAAGAAAAGAGAGAGATAGAAAAAAGTGAGAGAAAGAGATTTTATGTCTACATACACAGTACTGGTCCTCGCCAATGCGACACTCTAGGTAAGCATCAGCTAGCAAGGCTGGCAAGACGGCACCCTAGCAGAAGTTAGCGCCGTCACCTATGTTGTCTATAGGATTCACCAGTCTTGTAAATACAGTATATGGACAAAAGTATTGGGACACCTGGCCATTACACCTACAAGCCCTTTTATGACATTCCATTCTAAATCCATAGAAATCAATATGGAGTTGGTCCCTTTGCAGCTATAGCAGCAGCCCCTCTGCTGGGAAGGCTTTCAAAAACATTTTTGAGTGTATCTGTGGGAATATTTGCCCATTCATCCTGAAGAGCATTTGTGAGGTCAGGTCAGGATGTTGGATGTGAAGGCCTGGTTCACAGTCTCCATTCTAGTACATCCCAAAGGTATTCAGTGAGGTTGAGGTAGGAGCTCTGTGTGGGCCAGTCAAATTCTTCCACGCCTAACTCACCCATCCATGTCTTTAAGGGCTTTGCTTTGTGCACTGGGACACAGTCACAATTGTCCAAAATGTCTTGGTATGTTCAAGCATTAAGAGTTCCCTTCACTGGAACTAAGGGGCCTAACCCAGCCCTGAAAATCAACCCCATACCATTATCCCTCCTCCACTAAACTTAAAAGTTGCCAGAATGTACTCAGGTAGGTACTGTAATGTTCTCCTGGAATCTGCCAAACCCAGACTCATCAGACAGAGAAGCTTGCCAGACTCAGAACACATTTCCATTGCTATAGAGTCCAGTGGCAGTGTGCTTTACACTACTCCATCTGACGCTTGGCATTGTATTTGGTGATGTGAAGGCTTGCATGCTCGGCCATGGAAACTCATTCCATGAAACTCCAGTTTTAGTGCTGAGGTTAATTCCAGAGGAAATTTATAACAGCGGTTATTGAGTCAACAGAGTGTTGGCAACTTTCTGTTGTTCCTAAAAGCTTCCACTTTGCAATAATACCACTTACAGTTGACTGTGGAATATCAAGCAGGGAAGAAATTTCAGAAACTAGCATTGCACCATGCTTGAATTCACTTAGTTCTTCAGAATGACACGTTGTAATCCTGACTGCATGGGTAGGTGTTTGATTTTATACACCTGTGGTAATGGGCCTAAATGAAATCAGTCATTAAGAGCTGCATCTAAAAACTTTTGTCTATATCCTCCTGAGACCCAAGGAAAAAAGTGTCCTTCAATTTTATGTTATTTGTCTTTGGAGGAAATAAGACATCTTACAATTTAGATTTTTTCAAATTTATTTTTATTTTTAATTTCACAGCATGTCCTCTTTAGTGTACAGCAGGAATAAATAGGTTTCCTAACATCAGTGAAAAGATAGATGCAAAAATAAAATGTCCACTACAATGGACATAAATGAATGGGTGGGGTCTCGGGAGGATATAGCGTGGCTTAACATAACTGCCTGATTACTGAGTCCATTCAGGTAGGTTTAATATAAGCTTTTCTGATTGGTATATATTTTGCATTCATACTGGTGAAAGTTATTCCAATTTTGACAAGTTTGATTAAATTTGCATATTTAATACAGAATTTTACATTGTATTTGAATAAAAATTCAAGACCTATGCTTCTTTCCTTTTGTTGATAGATTTTAGAGTGACCTTGGCTTTTTGCTTGATTTCCAGGTCTGTCAGTAAGGAAGTATTCAAGCCATCCTGCTGAGTTAAGCAGGTTTCCTTCTAAGATTATTCCTTCTTTGCAACATCTATTTTCCTGTCAATCCTCAGTATGCTGCCAGTTGCCAGAAATAGAAGCATTCATATAATGTGATGTTTTCAGCTGAGATCATCACCAACAAGCAGTAACTTAGGTGCCTGACAGACTAATGTTCTTCTGATAGCCAAAGAATGGGTCCCAGTTGATTTCCCATCCTCAGCATAAGAACGTCAATTCATTCTGTCGCTTCAGGCTTCTAGGTCACAAACACTGAGTGGCACATTGCAGATTTGAGATGAGATCTACCCTTTGCGATTCTCTGCATGTGTGGTAACATCCTAAGCTCACTGAGCCTCTCTCAAGCATTCGGGTTTGATGTTCTCACCTCATTCAACAGTGTGTATTTAAACAAGAATGTTTTCGTCTGTCCTCAGAGAAAATGTTTTCGTCTGTCCTCAGAGAAAATGTTTTCGTCTGTGCATTTTGTGGCACATTGTGTGTGATGTTGTGGCAGTATGTCTTTAATTCTGAGGGGGGTACAATGGGTATCACCAGAATTGTAGCTAGAAATTCTGGGCCTCCTGACAAATGTCATCTTGGGCCCCACAAGGGTTACCACTTTTGGACTTTAGAGGTACGAGGTTGCGGGGTGGGGCTTGAACATAATATGTAAGAGGCGAACCCGTAATATGCAGAATGACTTTTATAAATAATTTTACTTATTTACAGGCCCCTTCATCCTGCGAGGCCCCTTCATCCCGCGAGGCCCCTTCATCCCGCGAGGCCCCTTCATCCCGCGAGGCCCCTTCATCCCGCGAGGCCCCTTCATCCTGCGAGGCCCCTTGAATATGCCATTGTATCCATGTCCCTATTTCTCCCCCCTCTTTAAGCTCAGTGGTCCCCCACGGTAGGCTCATGTAAAATCATTCTCCAGTTTCCTCCCTCAGTCCACAAACTTAGACGTTGATGACTCTACAATATATCTTTATTGGAGTAGGAGCTGCACAGCAACTTCTAGCAAACAGGAACCTAATAAGACTATTCAAGAACCAGAAGTGCAAAATGTAAACATTTGGGGAAGGTAAAGAGAGAACATGCTAGCAGAGGATGGCCCTTAGTGTGAGTCAGGGTGTTCCCTGCCTTTTCTCCTCCTTGGCATAAGCTCCAGGGCCACCACGACCCTGTATTGGATAAATGATGACTACAGTATAGTATCATTTATAATTCTCAGAGAAAAGTCCTTCTTAAGCAAGTGATTACCTGAATTTCACTTTGGCCAAAGTATCAAACTATTATGCTTTCCTTGACTGATTAGTATATAATTAGTATATTGTACAGTCAACCACAATCTGTTATTACATAATGGGATGGAAATCATTGCGTGGGACGAGTGGACCTGGGCTAACCCAGACGGAACTCAGGCCCACCCACTCAGAATTCACAGTGAACAATACAGTATGATATAACGATTATGTCTGACAGGTATGTGTGTGCATGGTCAGATCAATCAGAGGAAAAGTGCTTTTGAGAAGAAAATAGATTTTCCGGTAACACTTTACAATACTTGTATACAAATAAGCATATATTAATAGTTGAACTAATGTCACGATGAGTTAATGCATTCACTAATGATTAGGACATCAGTAAAGTGCAAATTTAGAGTAATGCCAATAAAACCTAACATAAGTTTCTTCTGTTTTCCAAAAAGTTACTGATGTCTTATTGGATGACTGGAAGAGCACCATGTCAGTTCCCAAACCTCTCCTCAGGGCATCCTAGCCATTCCATGTATTTGTTAAATTCTGCCACAAGCTCAATGCATTAATTATTCTAATTCGTTAAAAAAGTCAGTGACGTATTCATTAGTCATATGTTGTGCTATTGGTCTAGTCACAAAATGCATGGTTGTATTGTATTGGATGGTTGCTGGAAATATTGGGGTGACTTTTGCAGTAGTTTTGAAATGGTCATACTTTTACAGACATAATATCTTTTGGTACACCAACATAAATATCATTTGTACATCATTTTCTTTGATGTACACAGAAAGAGAAATTAGAAACATGTTCTCTATTTTCACTGATACTTTATTAATAATAATGTCTAAAAATTTAAATCATGATGTATGCTACACTGTATTCCTGAAACCAAGTTACATCTCCAAAATATCTGTTGTTTTATTAGACTGCTCAGGGTTGAGTAACTGGTATCTTGCACTGAGTAAATGGTATCTTGAAACTAACATGCTAGCATCCAAGCTGCTCTGTACCGTCACAGTTCAAGGTAAGGTATTTCCTTAGAAAGTGGCTTGAAATTTTTGAAGTTCACAAAAAAGAATGTTTATTTAACTCAAGCTCATGTCTTCACACTGACTTTAGGCAAGACAGCAGTAATTGTATATTGCAAAAGATAGCAGCAGTGTTTGCTACCACTCAAAGCACACATTTGCATGCCCCCCTTTGTTTGGGGGCACCCTGTTATCCACAAACAGTCAGTATGCAAAATACTAAAAATGTTCATTATTTATGAGATACTGAAGTAGCATGTTCTGCTAACCAGCTAGATAGCTGAGATCTTCTGACTCTACTTGCAAGTAATTTATTTAGTTTTTGAAAACTTGGGGGAGGGTTAGCCGGGCCCTGAAGCGACTCTGTGAGTGGGACCCCAGCAACAACAAACCCACCCCTGTAGATAGTAGGCATTACCATTATTTAACACTTAATTTGTGAAGTGAGTCATGAATGCATTAGTAATTAACAAAACTTATTCATGTATGAGTCGTTTGGTCATTAAGGTATTTGCTTCAGTATTTACTGATGTTCTAATCAATATTGAATACATTAACTCATTGTGACTCAGGCATTATTTTAACTATTTATGCTTATTTGTGTACCAGTATTGTAAAGTGTTACCGAACTTTCTTTCTCTTTGTTCATTTTGCCTTGCTAATGCCACAGGTCATTTAAAAACTGATATAAAAAAATAAGCAGTTGAATTATTATGGGAGTGACCCACCTGATTTTCTGCCAGCCCATCCATGCCATGATTTCTGGCTCCACTATTGGATGGAAATTATTTTATTATGCAATTAATTATTAGCTATTTAGGACTGAATAGCTTTGCAGCTGAATATAATAATTTCATAGATAAGTATAGATGATCTCATTTACACAAATATTAGCAATGCCAATTTACAGTATTTGTGCAAATATTAAATGGTGTATAGTAATTTATTCTGTGCTTGTCATTATTATTATTATTATTATCATTATTATTATTATTATTATTATTATTTAAGGCACTGGGCACTTTTCACCAACTCAATAGTTCCATAATGTCAAACACAGTCATTCTCCTGGACAACCTGGTGTCTCGAGTTTGCAGGAAAATGGTGTGAGAAAGACGCGGCATTTCTGTGAGCGCAGAAATACCAGCTCGGTGTGTAATGTGCACAGTGGGGTGCAGAAAGACTTTTCTGAATGCAGGCTCATCTACCCTTGAAGCAGTTCTGGAGGTAGAACAGAGGTGGGTTGTACCCTGCATTAGACAGGTGTACTTAATAAAGTGGCAACTCGGAGTATATGCTGGTGCCATTAAACTGTGTGGTTACATTGACCTCAGCATTTATAAAGCCAACTGCCCAACTCCTGGAATGAAGCCACAGGAGTGGAAAGCAGCCAGCCTTTTCCTGAGGCACTCCCTGTCCTATAGGCATCCATAATTAATTGTGCAATTCAGCAAAACCGTGCCATTGGATGTTTATTTATTGAAAGCATTGTATCTGTTTCTGGGTATGGGAGGCTGAAGAAAGGAGGCTGGGGGATGTTGGAAGGTGCATGAAATCCCAAAATATAAATCATATTATTGTTTAGGATTTGGCGAAATCATGTAATTTTATTCATTCAAAACTATTTTAATCCATGATCTGACTAAACATTTTCTATTATTTCAATTAACACATAGTTTATTTACTACCTATATTAAATGTAAATAAAAATGCAAATAAAAATGTATAATAAATAATGCACAAATACTATAACTACTGCATTATATTTATTCGCAACTGCGTTAGCAAACTGCGTAAAGCACTGTTCCTCGTACCCACATAACTGCTTTGAACATGATGTCACTTCATAGATGTTTTTAACTAACTTTTTCCAGGTTTCCTTCCCCAGTTCTAATACATACTGTTCAGGTGAATGATGATTGTATTATCCATATGAAACTATTTTCTTTATGTCTTCTTTTGTGACATTATAAGCCCTTTCATCGTCCGATCCTCCCGTGTGCCACACCCCCCTCGTTAATCTCGTGTGAAATCCCGATGTTACCAGCTGTTTCTTGTTGTTTCCATTACGTCCTGTGTATTTAAGTTCATGTCAGAGTATGTATCCCCAGTCTCGTCATTGAAGTCATTGATGTTACTGAAGTCTGCCGTCCGTGTACCTCGCTTTGTTGTTTTTCCCCAAATAAACCCCTCTATCCTGACTCTCCATTTCCCGGATCCTTATTCCCCGTTCCTTGCTCACCCGACAGTCGTGACACATGGATATACAGTATTCTCTATCTTCACTGATACTTTATTAATAATAATGTCTAAAATTGAAATCAATGATATATGGTACACTGTATTCCTGAAATCAATATACACCTTCAGGATATCTGTTGTTTTATTAGACCTCACTTTAAGGTACACTGGGTTTTTAAATGAGCTTGCATCTACTGGGGAGATTGGCTATTATGTTTGCTTTAATTGATTGCAAGCTATTCCAGGCCTGGACGCTCCTCTCTCTGCTCTCCCCCAACTCTCTTGAAAGTGATTTATTGGTGGAGGAGCTGAATCCATTCTTTCATTATGTAAATCCAAGGATGCATGATGTTATGTGCTATTCAAACACTGAGGAAATTCCAGCAAAAGATAAAATGGGGCCAACAGGCTCTTATTTGGGGCCAATAGGCTCTCGGTAAAATTGAGGAAATTGGTGCCCTCCAGGTGGGAGGAATTAAGGATGTGGCTTGTCAAGGGCGCTTGATCGCCAGTTGACTGCATGGGTGCCCATATTGTGACAGGTGGTCACACTTCTCCTTCAGCACCCTGGACAGGGGCCATCTGTCAATTCACCAGAGCAACAATGAGTTGTGGGAGCCAGAGGCGGCAAAAATAAAAAAGTCCTTATAACTATTTATTATCAAACACTCAATTATTTGATGATACACTGAAATTGATTTAATAAGTATAAATATTTAGTTTCCTAGATAACACTTCTAAATTATTCATTATATGACTTTACAATTTTCACTCAAACTAGGAGATCTACAGAAAAGGGTAAAACTTTCACTTTTTGTCAGCAAAGTTATTTTATGATAGTTATGCTTTCATATTTAAATAGGGAAACCTTATCTGAAAGGATGTCTTTTACCCTTATGCATGTATATATCTTCATATGTGGGTATTTTTCCTGTAGTTCAATAAATTCCCTTGTGAGAAAATAACATTGGGAAGAAGAGAAGAGAAAGAACAAGATCCAAAGGAAGAGAATCGACCTGACTAGAGATGTGTGTATATCAACACTCCTGGTAGACATCACAGCAACACGAACGAATAAAGGTCCCAAGTCTATGCAGCTTATGTTGTTAGCATCAAAATGGTGTCAAATCAACAGAGCATAAACTCTCATGCCAATGTTCCAAAGATAAGAAGGTATGTTTGTGCAAATGAATAGCTGATCAACAGCAACATGAGCTTAAATGTGGCTTTTCCCTAGTATTCAAATCAAGATTCTGAGAATTTGTCTATCCACTGTCATTGAAAATATCCATTAATTTGGATTTGGTGAGTGAAAATGATTAATTGTTGACACACATCAACAAAATGTGCCCTCTGCATTTAACTCACGTTACATAACAGTGGGCAGCTATTGTTTAGCACCCAGGGAGCAGTACCTTGCACAGGGTACCTCAGTGGTAGCTTTGTGGTTGGGGATTTGAACCAGCAACCTTCCAATCACAACCATGCATCCCTAACCATTAGGCCACAACTGGCATTATATTCTAAAAGCCTAGTTAGTAAAGCAGAATCTAATCACACTGAAATTATATGAGCCAATGATGGATACAGTGTATAGATTTATGGCACTGCTGACACTTCGACATAATGGCATTAATTAATTTCATCATTTGCAGGGAAGCTTTCAGGTGAAGCAAAATCTAAATACCCAAAAGACATAATTAGTGTGATACTCTTTTACAGAAATATAATAAGTCTGACAAAATCTGACCAAATGCGCAATAAAACGTACTAATCATTGTTGATTCCTTTATGAATATTTCATTATCTTGATGTGAAATTTGCGGTAGCGGCAGAATTTCCTATAGAATATGGTGCAGACATGCTAAGATGCTTACATATTGCATTGTAATAGAGTGCATTCAGTCTTAAATGAGAACTGTCATAGCAGACAGCAGGCAGTAAAACGCCAGAATACAGGTCATAAGATGAAGGATGAAAGACCCGAAGTAGAGTGTTAAAACGCCACCTATGTACAAGTAACATGTTATTTTCAGTTAACTCTGCAAGTAGACGTTGTGAAAGGGCCGAGTTTGCAATCTATAATTTAAAAAAGTGAAATACATTAATTCCAAAATGTCATTTTTAAAAAGGTGTATTACACTTGACTTTGCCTCCCCTGTTTTCCTAATAGACTTTTAACATAATTTACAAATCTATCTTTTGAAAACGTTAAGTTAAAAATTACATTCAGTGAAATGTGTTGCTGTGAGGAAATTATTTATTTTACAGGGGTGCACGTCTGCTTCAGTTATGAAAAAACCTGACAAACTCCTCATGATTCTAGTGATTAAATCTAACTTCGCTTGTGCACATGGCTGATTTATAATAGAGCATATGCATCATTAATCCTGTAGTCTGTCTGTAGCTATTTCAGTAGATTACTTCTTTCTGGTGACAAGAAAGGTGGGGTTTAATAGATCAGATGGACAGTTTATGAAAGAGGTTGGGTTAAATACAAAAGGTGAGAGAGATAAAGAAAGAAAACAGTGAACAGGAATATACAGGTCTCTTGAAGTCAACAACGTTGCACTTTCATGAGAGGGACATTGTTCCCAACATTTACTGCACACTGAAGTTAATGAAACAGGAGGTACACAGCTGTTTCATTAACAAAGTAAAAGTGAAATTACCACAAACAAATAAACAAACAAGTGAGCAGCCTTATTATTTTATGAGACTGCAGTATTTTCTGTGAGGTGAACGGAATAACAGTATTTAAAGGCTGGTCATGTGGTCACATAGAACTCAGTAATGTTTGTTAAGCTTTCTTGTGCTTCACAGTAAACTCTGCTGACACAAACAATGAAGGTGACAAATGGGCTTTCACTACATATGCACAGGAAGATGCCATTCTTTTTGGAAACTAATATTTTAGCTGACCTATGCTGGCTTTAAAAATAAACAGAACATCGCTGTAGTAACTGCGCGAGCAGGCAAGCGGACAAACAGTGATCGCTTGTTGTTTTTGTCTTTTTTTTTTGTAAGTTCATACTGTATGCTCCTTTCTGCTGATTAACTTCTCTCTCTTTTTCACCTCGGATATAACTTACTAAGATGATGTATCAGCGAGTACCAAACTTGCTCATATCTTTAACGAAATCTCCCGAAGAGATATTATACAAAAAGGTACCTTGTTGTTGTTTTACTAACTAACTTTTCATAGGACTCAAAATATAATGTGCACACATCTACACCATTTCATTATCTACAACACTGGTGCAAAGTTGACATAAAAAAGATATAAGTACATTAAAAAACAAAAACAGATGAAAGAAATTCGGATATTTAATAATATTAATATTTGTCTGGGTATTTTTACAAGCTTTAATCCATGTATATGTAATCTGGGGTTAGAAATATGCAAAATATTATTTAAGCTATTCCCAAGAAATTGTTACAATTTATTGTTTAAAAATTCTATTACACTGTTTGATTTTCATAATATTGTGAACATAAAACAAGGAGCATTGCATGTATTAAAGATTAATGCTTATTTTATGACTAGATCTATATCAACAAGAATGCTTGGTGGAGGGTTGTTTAATTCATTTTCAGAAGAAAGAGTGTTAATTTTAATAATGTGATTACTAACTTACTTCAGTGACATCAGTTCCAGGAAAACAACAGTCTTTGTTTCTGGGACCATAATCACATGGCTAGATTTGTAACCTATTGATTTGTAACCAAAATATACAGAATGTTAAACCCAGTACTAAGTCAATTGCTTTGAAGGTTTGGTTAACATAGAGAAAATAAAATGAAAAATTGACTATTATGGCTTATTTTATGTGTATGGTATCAGCTTCGATTCAGTTTGCTCTGGATCTGCCATGAGAATATTTCTGGTAGAACAAGTGAATACTGTCTAATAGCTGAATGCTTTTTGAGGACTTTAAGCTATCAGCAGCTGCACGGTATAGCCGACTTCAGAGGTCCTTAAAAGAAATATTTAAACAGTTTTTTTCACCAAGGAGAAGCAAAGGAACATACAATATATCACACAGCTCTCCATTTAAAGCCCGATATTGCTTCACTCACGGAGTCAGTCTGAGAGCTCTATTCTTTTGAATGTCCAGGCACATATTATAATAAATGCACAACTCTTTGTCAGCAAAGTCTTAATTGAGATTGTGTAGTGGCCATATAATCACTTTATTCATTTGTTATGATTTATGCTTTTTGAAAACAAACTGACTAAAGTACTGTATAGTCTTTAAACCAAAGCAGAGAGTACCTACATCCAACCACTGGTGGCCTGTAAATCAATAAAATTAGCAACTGAAAAGCAGAATTTCATTTTAACATGTTGAAAAACAACTCTGAACTACAAAATACACATAAACATACATTGAAAGAATGTAGCAATCAAAAAAAGCAAATAGCATCTTCAACCTGATTTACATATATCCAAGAATACCCAAGCATAACATATATATAGTGTCCCAGCTGGACCCCTGAGAACACAGTGTTAGTTTAACATAAAATTTAAGGTGCACTTTACACCCAACCTTTCTATTGCACTTACGTTCAGCTTGTTCAACCCACTGCTGGTATTTAGATGAAAATTCAACAAGTCAATTTATAAGTACAGATAAGTGGTCCAGTTGGCACATGGCCATAGATGAAATTCACTGGTAGGTGCTGTACATTTTGGTTAGTTAAAAAAAGACACAAACAACTTATCACATCCAATACACATCTAATGGGGCAAGCTGAGGAGTCTGGTGAATGGAGTGTTGCATTTTTCAGTTTGATTGTGAAGCCATTATTCAGTACAGAAGAGTAGGGTGATAATGTGAATTACTCTGCCAGAATGTCCTGATGCACCACTGATTTATATTCAGCATTTATATACATGTGCATCCTGCGAGGAGCAGAGAATGTGTTAGAGCATGTTTCCTTTGAAACTGCAAGGTATGAGTTAATGGAAGAATCACACTATGAAAAAAAAAGAAAGAGGAAATGTTAGCTGTTTCAATTATTTATTAACCGGGAAGAATAAATTAGAAATGAGACATAGAACACATAAATATAAAATGTCAAAATGAATGAGAATGAGCGAACGAAAGACGAAAAACAGGACGAAGAACAGATGTGTATGTATTAGAGGAAAAGAGTGTGCATGTAAGCAAATGGTATTCTTTGACACGATTCTGGAATTTGGGACCAAAATGTTTTACTGCTGGCCAAGGAGGAGAGCAGACTAGCTACGGTGACGTCTCCTGTTATGTTACACACATTAGCCTTTGATGGTCCATCCTCGTGTGACCTCAGTCATCACCACACCTTCCCTTATTATCCCTGTCCCAGTGTCCCATCAAGTCACAGAGATGTTGATATGACTGGATTAATTAACATACAATTTACCATTTATTTATTTAGCAAACACTTTTTTTAAAAAAAAAAGCAATTGCATTTTAGGGCAGGGTCAAACAGTCTGGAGGTCATGAGCCTAAAGGTCAAAGGTGAAATCACTTTGCTGACCCTAGGATTTCAACCAGTGACCTTATGACAAACACAGGGTCCTAACCAGCTAAGTCACACAATGCCCCCCACTAACATATATAAAATAATTTAAAAATTCACTTACTGGTTTATCATTCTCTTGTTGGTGATGAAAACACTGGGGAGGAGGTTGTATTTGAAAAATATGAAACTTTCCTCTGTGTTAAATGTGATTTTACAAAATGACTGTATCACTGGGAGTTGTCAATTTGTTCTCCGTATGTGTAGGTAAAACATTTCTGTTGTAACAGCATGTACTCACTTGTACATTTTCATCATTTCCTTGGGGTGCTTATGGACCCCGGGTGGCTGTCTGTGTCTGTATCTCACTCCTTGCTCTCATAAATTAATCACGTCATTCTCTTACTGACTTTGTCCTGCTCACATTTTACTACTAAAAACCATTTGGTATTATCATAGCAATCTATGATAGTGTTAAATCGGGGACAGCTATGCAACTATCAAAAATGAAAGAAACTGAATTGACATGAAAGACTTGAAACTATTTATTCAGTTATTTTTTAACAGATATGAGTTTGCAGCTAATTGTAAGAACCCAGGCCTTCTGTTAAATGTGACAAAGGGTTCATCCCTATTTGTTCGTTCCATTTACTGCTGCTCACCTCCACTAACTGAGACAAAATTAAGTCCATTATTAAATGGCCTGAATTCTAATCAAAGCACTTATGTGCAAATGTATTTTTATAGAACTTAACATAATAAAGAGCTGTAGGTAATTGTTCACTTACTATATAAAATTATCAGGTTCAATAAAAAAATGCTGAATGTAGCTCAGTAATATGACAATGGTAGTGAACGTATTTGACCAAGAGCGTTATTAGTCAAATTACTGTTTATGTAGACGATCACAACACCCATTGCCATCATAATATACTGCACAATAAATTATTGATTCAACAAATATGGTAAGAATGGTTACCATTTACATATCTGGGTGCTTGTGCAAATATAAAAATCAGATACTATACTCTGACCAATGACTAATACATTTCATTTTCTTACTTTCTATTCTGATTATAACTAGTTTTATTTGTCTTTTATTCATCCTTTATTGTTTAAAATTTTTTTAATTTATTTATTTTATTTTTTTGTATTTGCTGGCATTAATTTAACATATGAATTTAAGCCCATTTTTTGTTTGCGTTTGAATTATCTATATACTTACATGCATATTTATTTCGAGATCATTGACAAGTGTGCTGTGTGGTGCGGTGGATTGGACCCTAAAAAAGTTTCCTTCGGGACAATAAAGTGTGCCTTACTTTATCTTACCCAGTTCATTAGTTTTAAAATGGTCCAATTAAGATAATATTATATTACTTTATTATTATTAATATTACTTAAATAAAACTAATTATTCCTCCAATTGTAACAACACGATGAAGCCTTTTTGTACTGCACATCAAAGGATTTGCCATTTTGGTGACTTTCCCTATGCTAAGGTGCATAGGAAGCTCCTTGTTGCAGCTGCTTTATATGCTCTCTAACTCAGCTGGAAATCTGTTCCACATCTCCCCGAGGCTTGTGCAGAAAAGAAGTCTTTAAAATAACATCCTTGTGTAATTGTTTCCACTAAATATTTTACAAGAAAGGGGGCAGTGAAGTGAAATAAATGAACCAAATTACTTGTAGAAGATGCCTGGGGAAAGCTGGGCATCTGAAGCGGCTGGGACCTCGAATGAGGTGCTGTCTTCACACTGTGCTCTCGCCTGATCTTAAAGCCAATTCAGCTGAGAAAAAAGGCTTTTACTTAATCATGCCTCTACTAAATAAAGCTACCAGGGGTGTGGGGGTTAAAAATGGAAAGCACCAGATTATATGACTCTAGGATTTTTTTATACAGAGCATTGGGAGGTCTGGTGTTTGTTTTTTAAAGGAAAGAACCACCGTTGAAAAAAGAATGGCTGTAAAATGTAGTGCACTTTAGACATAGGTTTGCCTAATGGTTGGTAAAGAAACAGCCATTCTGCTTTGTGTTAACATGAAAATTGCCTTGGATACATTTGCATTAACTGCTGTTACATACAAGACGGTAATAAATGTGGTTTAAGAAACCTACACTGTAATCACAGCTGAAATTTTAAGTAGTCAATAAATGATTGCTGAACTGATCTTTCACACATGTGCATACACACAAAGACAAACTGACTGGTATTATATTTGACAACCTCCAAGCTCAATTCCATTAAAAAAATATCATTAAAATGTTATGTAAGAGGCATTACTGATTTTGATGGCCATGTCTGGAGAACTCCAAGACGATGTTTCTGTTTTGGCCTAGACGTTGATGTTCCTTATTACCTGTTGAGAAACTGCTGCTTTCATACCCCTGGAGAAGCTTCATCTTCAATTAAAACAGCAAAGTCAGGACAGGATGTGAATCAAAACCTTTTAACCACTGTTCTAAACATACTGTGAAAAATATTATAACATTATGTAAATAGACTCAATCATTTTATGGCATTATTTCCTTTTATCTTAAAAAAATACATAATGAATTGAATTGGATTTTTTCCTAGTTTCATTTTATATAAACACAAATATAATCAAATTAAACCATTGTTTACTAAGATACCGGCCCTACCATACACCCAGCACAAATCGATGCAAGGCGCGATGCAGGTGTCTCTGTTGGCATGAACCAGATGCAGATGTCATTTTCCAGTCCAGCGCCCAATTGTGCTCATTCTGACGTGTTGGTCTTATAATGAGGTGGAGTCAGATGCATTGTTGGCGCATCGCTATTTTGAGGCAGAGGAAAGCGATTGTGCTTTTAACCAATAAAAACCTAGTCTAAAGTCAATGGCACAGTATTTCACTGTTTTTAAGAGTGCTTTATCGAGATAATATGTGTATACATTAACTTGTGCACAGCACGCGTACACTGCTTGTTACACATAGAGATTAAAAATTGCACAAATATTAAAAATAATAAGATTTCAATATACCCCTTTTGGTATTGTGCGGCCGTACTGGTGATGCCAGAAGACGAAGTCATGCACACCGTTATCTCCTCCCACCCCTGCTTCACCACAGGGAGCTTTGGTGGAATCCGAGAAGAGTCTGACTGCAGAAGGGGCCTGAGAGTGCGTGTCCTCTGTCAGGCCCCCATCCACTCTCAAGCCCCTACGTCATTTCCGTTCGAACGACAGAATCCATCTTGTCACGATAGATTACGACTTGCTGACTGCTGCTACAGAATCAATCTTGTACCACATATAATTCTTAAAACACGGTATGTATGGCTTAACAGTTTAGAAATTAATCATCACATCGAAATACACGTGTGTCAAACTCCTCTCCTTACTACAGGCAACTCGTGCTTAAAGTCCTAAGACTAGTGCTCAGTCACATAATAAAGTCAGCCGAAGTCTGTTATACTGTATTCTGTTGGGTTTGAAAATGCTTGCGCACTTTAACTTCGCGCACGATCAGGTCTATTTCCTCAGTAGAGAAGCGTCCTTTTCTACTACCTGACAGATCAACCATTATAATTGCAATCCGCCGAGCTGCAAGAGCACTGCACCTTGCTTTTAAAAGGAATGGGAGACTGCGCTCTGATTGGTTGATGGCATGTTACGCCCGAAACACACCTATGAGCAAGTACCGGACCCCTATTGTAACGATCTAATGCGCACAATCTGAAGCACATGACGCAAGTTCTTTACGACACGGACAACACATTTTTAATAGTCTAACCGTGGAAAAATAGGGTATCACTACTATAACCGACAATCACATACACTGATACCATCGCATACCAAACAAGGAGTTAAAAAATAATAGCTGTGTTTGTGTATCTGCCTAATATCCCCACAATGTGATTAAACTCCTGTGATTTTAATGTTGTTTGGACTATTCTTTTTGGAAACTCAATTTTATAAAAATCTGTGACTGCAATCAAAAAACTAAAAATGCCAAAAGACTTGTATTCTGTTTGGTCTCTCGTGGTTAAGGATAGCGTTTTGTGTGTGTGTGTGTGTTTTACTGCATCAGAAGCGTAGGCTATAATTCTGAACTAGAGCTGGAGAAAAGCAGTGGGCGTGGGACATACAATTGTGGGGGGGAGTTGCAATTAAATGCGGAATAAATGATTGTTATTATATTCAATAAAACTCCAGCATAAATTCTAATAAAAATCTAATAGATCATACCTGTGCATTTGAAAGAATATTTTCATGTTGCAACTACATGAAATTTTCATGCCATCCTCTTGCCACCCCATGCAAATGTCTAAATCCGCTTCTGCCTGGGGGGCTGTGTATCAACATCATCGCATTGTATTCAGGTTTGGAAACTCTCTAATAAGAGTGCATGGGAAAGACCCCATGTAATATGTATGCTGCTGTAAACTCCCTTGTAAGTTTATAAGAGTGCCTGCCAAATGAATGAATACGTCAACGTAAATTTAAAATGAATAGTATGTGCTCATTATATTTATTCATGCATTCCTGTTTTGAATTTTTCTGCTGTAGATGGAAAAATGAAGTTAAAAGTGGAGATTGCAAGCATTTCCATTGAAAAAATGTTGACGATATGAGCAAAACAAGGAGACTTGGGGGAAAAAAATGGAAAAGGACAGCAGAGCAAGAGAGCCAAAGAAGAGCAGTACAGATGAATGTGAGAGAGGAGATTATATGGAAGCGACTGTGAGAGAAGAGAGAGGAATGAGTGTCAGGCATATGAGTGAAGAAGGGCTGTGAGATGGTAGGAATGCGAGAGATGGCACAGGAAAAACAGACAGAAGAATAGAATGGCAAAATGATCAAGTGATGGAAGAAATGAAGGACAGTAATCAGGAGGCAGAAAGTAAAAAATCTCCCACAAGTCAATGTGGACCAAATGTTATTTGAGATGAAATGGTATGGTAATTTAATATCACGATTAAAGTTAACATGTTCTGAAAATGTTCAAAAACTTTTGACACACAATATAAAATAATTTCACCAAATTAAATTACCTAGTCGGGAGTCAGTACTAAGAAAGGGTTCCAGAACTGCCTCAGTGGAACTATAGTGTGAATGTGGCAAAAGTTCCTGTTTCTGGAGAATGGTTCAGTTAATGAGAAATGTATCAATCACGTTAGAGCAGATTCACAATGTGATATCATGTGTTGTAGCATTACTAACAGCAGATTAATATTTGGCATCGGTCCAGCATGACAGCACTCTGCCTGATGGGTATCCCACAGTGCTACAATATATAAACTATATCAAATAACCTTTAACATTAAAAATCTCTGGAGCACTGTTACTGCCTTCCGCCATATTTTTATTGACACGAAACATCCCATGTTGCATGATGCACCTGCGCACCTGTCTAGGAAACTGTTGCCTATAGAACTGTAAAAAAATGTAAATGATGACCCAATGCAGCCACATTTAAAGGTATTTCTCAAGACCTTACAGGGAATAGCAATGAGAAGTTTCCACTTTGAGTTGCATATAGATTATCCACGGCTAGAATATTCCTAATCAATGAATGCAGAATACTGCTTTGCATGGAGACATTTTGCACTTTCAAATGCATCTAAAAGTGTGTTCAGATCAGCAAACAGATATTCATATTGGAAAAAAGGCCACATTCAAAGGCAGTGATTTTGCATACACGCTAAGTCAGAGACTCAGGTGACTGTAAGGAGTGCATGGACTGAACACAGAAGAATATTCCAAAGTAATTCATCTGTATTGAGAGTGATCGGAAATGGGAAAAAAATCATATCAAAAGTGCATTAACTTTTTTTGCTGACATGCATGAATATTGAGCAGTATAGTCACGGTGAATCAGTAACCTCGAAGAAATTTTCTAGAGATTTTACAGCTTCTGAGTGATCCCTTCCTAAAAGCCCTAGTAAGTGCATTGGTAAAACCACTCAATATGAGATTTTACAATGTTTTGCAGTAGGGGTGTAAGAAAATATCAAAACATTTGAGCATCATAATATTATGCTTTGGGATATTGTATCGATCCTCAAAAATACTGATTTTTAATTGATGGTTTACATGCAAAGATGTGTGGCAGATGGTTGTTGATTTTGCATTGTGTTTAAACACCCGACCTCCAGATAGCAGTGTTGGAATCTATCTTCAGCCATTTAACTCTTTTACTCCAATATACAGTAACGACTACGAACTATGAACCAAGATAGGAACGCAGACTGGCGCAGTGGCCTGAAACTCTCGATGTAGACGGCACTCTTTTGTTGTGCAACATCCCTGAGAATAATGTGCTACTGTTTTTTTTTTTTTTGCTTCCGGCACCAGTACTTTATTCTTTATTTTTGCTCTTCATTATTTTGGGTGAGTTACGCCGGGGCATGACTCAAGGAAGGATGAGACGATCCATGCAGCAGCTCCAACAAACAAAAAGACTTTATTAAGTTTAAAAAATAGACTAAGCCAAAGGACCGCAGGAGGTCAAAACAAAACAGGTAAATGACAGAACTAAGGCAGGGGGCAACACAGGAACCAGCAGCAAACACAGAGAAACCACATTTACAATATGCTGTAACAACCACAACGACCAACTAAAGAGTAAAGCAAGCGCAGGCACTTAAAATACAGGTAATCAAGTTTAACAAGAGACAGGTGGGAACAGTTAACAATCACTAGAGACCAAGAAGACTGAGGAACTGGTGTGAGCAATGAGGGACCAAAGAGAGACTAAAACAACAAGGGTAAAATGAAGATTAATACAAAGTGAAATACAGAAAATCATCACCACATGATTAATCCAAGAACTGAAAATACCATTTAATCAAACTAAACCGTGGTTCCAAATTATGCGGGGGGCCTGAACAATTATAAAAAATAGGTTTTGATGTCGGAAAAAGCCATGAACTTTCTAACTCTAACCCTAGCTTCAGTTGGCTAAACCTATTTGGGACATAGGGGACAGAAATGACCGTTGGAAAGTTTGAAATGTTATTAAATCAAGCTAAACAGTGGTTTCCCATTATACAGGGGACCTAAACAATCATAAAATGAGGTTTTGATAACCTTTCTAACCATAACCCTAATTTGGGAACTTATGGTGACAGGACAGGAAGTTGGAAAGTATGAAATATGCTATTAATCATTGTTGCAGCTGGCCTCAGGCCAGCCTCGCACCCACAACAAAGAGGGGAGCTTGGATACCCAAACCGCCCATTGAGCCACACGGCAGGCTGCAGAACTGGAGAAAACATATGGAAATAAGTATGTAGTGGCCAAAATTGGCAACTGATATACAGAAGGGGCAGGAAAGGAACCGAATCTGACAAGATGTATGTATCTTATATCTTATCTTATAATACATTTTAATTGTACTTATAGTCTATGCATGTTACTCTTTTTATACTTTTATCCTTAACTTAGCTTCTTTAGACTTGCTCCAAATAACATTTCATTGTATTTGTACAGTGACAATAAAGGTATCTTTTCTTATCTGAGACAGGAAGTAGCATAAGGGCATTAGCATTAGCAAAGCTAGCTAACTAGTAATCTTACTACTGATGGCTGAATCTGAAAGAGTTACACAGGGTCCAGTTGTGTATAGAGCTTAAGTGTTGGCTCCTTTTGGCTTCCACAATAAAGAAGGCACTAAGGAGATCAACCAGAGCCATGCTGTTTTCAAAATGTGTCATGTATCCTGCAAGCATGTTCATTCATTCATTTAACTTATTTATCAAAAAAATGTGAAACGAGGGAGCAGATGTCAGTTGTCCTAAGGTATTACTATGATGGTGCTGTACAGGAAAGTTTTATTGAGAACCAAGAAGCAGAGCATATGGATGCAGCTGATTTGACAGAGTAATTTCTTGTCTTGAGATGTATGGGCTGGAATAAAGAGAATCTGCTGGGCCAGGGATATGATGGAGCTAGTGTCATGAGCTAGAATTATGGAGATGGCCAAATATGCATTTTATGTCAGACATTGCCAGAACCTTGCTATTGTGGTCTGTATGAAAAATCTTCCAGGAGCTGCATATTTATTCTTCCTTGCTTGAAAGACTCTATGTATTTATGTCAGGCTCATACATGCACAAAAACATGTCTTGATATACAAAAGGAAATGTTCAGTGGTGTACAATAGGAGCATCAAAAACTCAGTGAGACTCGTGGACATCTAATATTGCATACTGGAATATTTTAAATAGAATGACCGCGGTAATAAGAGTACTTAAAGAAATTTCAGAAGAGACCAATCCTGATAGGATCGAAAGGGCTACTATCTGGCTCAAATCTGTCTGAATTCCATAGGGTTTCCATGTTCACAACGATTATAGGAGACAACACATTTTTGCCTGACATACTTCAGTTATCACAGATTGATCTAACCAAAGCAGTCAGCCTAACTGAGGCCCTTAGGTTGACCTTTGTGGAATATGATAATGAGAACAACTTCAATGAGCTATGGGAAACAATTACTTTAACATGTCCACAAGAACAGATTCTGAACTGTAAACGATGCTGAAGTGCTTAAGTGCTAGTAAAAGGATCAGACTTTGTGCAGAAATTTATTTGATAGTGGTTGAACTTCTGATAGTGGTTGAACTTCTTAGAAAATAAGTGGTCTCTACACAAACGCAGCACCAGCTCTAGTGCCACTAGCATCCATCTCAGGCTTGAATGATCCAGTGAAGTCAGGCGCAGAGGGAACTGAAGCACTGCACAGCAAACTTCTGATTGTATCAGAAGCAACTTGACAATTAGAGGACCACACAAAAAGTACAGTGTCACCGAGAGAGTTTATTAGAGGTAAAATAACATTTGAAAAATTCCTACAGAAGCTTCTGTAGTATCTAGGCTCTCAAAGGAAGTGTGAATCTCTCCTTTAGCCTCAATTTTGGCTTCCAAAAGGCCAATCCTGTATCCCCAAATATGTCACAGAGTCATGAGTAAACTCACATTGAACAAGGTGTAGGACCAGAGAAGCTTCTTGGCGATGTGAAAACAAAGCATAAGGCATCGCGGTGACTTAGTCAAACATCAGAATAAACAACTGTAAGAGTGACAACATCCAGGTAAGCTTTACCATTATCAAAACTAATTAAAACTTAATTAGGACTCAATTCATTAAGCTTTGGAATGTAGGGGGTGCATTTTTTAAACCAAAGGTCAAAAGTGTATGCTGTACAAAAAACCTGGTGTGGCAAAAGTTGAGATTTCAGAGGCACATTCAGTGAGTGCAACATGTAGCCTATACTTTTGTTGTTATTATTATATTACCATTACTATTATTATGTATTGTATTATTATTGTTCAGATTTACCTGAACAAATCCGACTTATAGATAGACTTAGAGAACGGATGTTGTTTGTAAGCTGGGGACTCCCTGTAATGAATTTGGCTTGGCCTATCCAATGCGCACAATCTTCCATTCTGGATAGGGGAGAGGAGTCAGCCTTAATCACAGTACTGACTTTTCTGTAGTCTGTACAAAAGCCCAATATGCCACCTGGCTTGGGAACCAGTAAGCAAGGGGATCTCCATGGACATCAAGCAAGGTGGGTTCAACAAGATGCTCGCTCTCTTTTTTCATGATGTCATGTTTGGTAGGATTAACATGACAAGAGTCCTGCTACACAGGGATCATTATCGCAATCATCTACTATCTATTGTTTGATCAAAACTTCTCAGCTCTGCAGTATGAAAATATGTCTTCTGTCTTGATACATATTGAGACCCCTGCTTATTGGCACAACTGCCAGGCTTTCAATTGAGTTAAAAGTAATAATAATTGGCTTTCATCACATCAACAATATCAAGGTTTATTTCATTAGAATTCCTATACAGGTTACATGGACAAATTGGAGAACATGACATGGAGGGAACCAATAAATGATTAGCATGATGTTTCAATGTGTTCATATTTGATCAGTTTCATTTCCAGTCTCTATAATCCTAAAAATTAGCAAAACACATGTAGCTATGTTTGAAATGAATTGTAATATTTGTGCAAGACTGATCTTCTTGTCCCCAATACTTGACATCTGCAGATAGGAGTTTTACAATGTTGCTGTTATTGGTTTTAGTAATAAAAGCGTGGAGCACTCTCAGGGTGTCTGATTTCAGCAAAAGGAACTAAATTATTAAGGCTGATAATGTGTGAAATGCTTGAATAGAAAAAGAAGACTTG
This sequence comes from Gnathonemus echidnorhynchus, assembly GCA_026776725.1. NCBI lineage: Eukaryota > Metazoa > Chordata > Actinopteri > Osteoglossiformes > Mormyridae > Gnathonemus > Gnathonemus echidnorhynchus. Next base: position 23,828,646 of record JAODJU010000018.1, read on the forward strand.
TTTAAAAAATATAAATGTCCCATGCAACCTACAGAATTTCTGCCTTTTTCTGTTCTTCTCATGTACTTGTTGAATATTACTGTGGCCAAGCTAACTCTGATCATCACTGCTATCTTCATTACCTATTTCAGGTTTATCTCTCCACAGCTGACTGGTCTTGTAGCTGCAGCTGCCACTGTCATTGCTGACCCATCAAAGCATTATATGCACTAGATCTTCGGTCAGGAAGATAGACTTTTACAATCGACTAAGGTTACTTATAGCTGGTAATAAATGAAGGGGTGAAGTGATGATAACAGATCAGCATTTTACTTTACTGTTTTCATACCACCGGAGCTTCATCGTCACCACCGCCACCCCCACTCCCGGGTATACCCCGAGGCGCCG
>JAODJU010000018.1:23839342-23851794 GCA_026776725.1 Gnathonemus echidnorhynchus
AACGGGCACGAGGCAGGGAACAACCCTGGACAGGGGGCCAGCCCATCGCAGGGCACACTCACACACCAGTCACTCACCTATAATATATATTTATATAAATCATATATAATGTTTCTTGAGTAACTAATAAAAGGTTTATTGCATAATAATTATACAGCTAACGGCTAATTTAATTGAGCACTTACACACAAAAATAATTCTTTGCTAATATTAATAATAATAGCCACTGATCTTCCCTCATATCTACCTGCCTAAGCCACCACCCCCGGGTCATTTTGTGGCAATACCTCTTAGAGGTTCCATCGGCAAGATGCCACACCATTGAGGAGGAGGTTCAATGGATGTTACAGCTGTACGGTTACGAAGGAGAGCCACAGCACTTGATCCAAATCAATTGTTATGATCCCCAGATAGCACCTATACTTCTAGGGGTAAAGTTGAATGAGGCATCACTCTTTGACGGTCAGCCAAGTCCTAAGGCCAATGAGTTGATAGAGATGCTGGGCTTGGCTTGCTTCTCTCTACTATGAACCTCACAAACGGCTATTGGCAGTTGCGCTGCATTTAGTACCCCTAATGGCCATTTGCAATACATGATTCTCCCCTTTGGATTGCATGGGAACCCAGCCACCATCCAAATTGTGAAACCTTACCAGGCACATTCAGAAAGTACCTCAGAACATTGCAGAGGGTACTGGATCCGGGCTTTTGGACTCACAGCGAGAACCAAAAAAGTGTTGTCTTGGATTACAGGAGGCATATTCCCTGGAGTAACATATTGCCTGAGGCACCTGAAAAAAACAAGATCTGCGCAATCAAGGATGCTCTCAGACTAACAATGAAGACTCAGGCACATGCCGTCTTGGTGTTAGCAGGATATTACTAATCATTCATCCCCTTGTAATTATTCCTGACCACCCCTCATCAATGTTCGCAAAGAAGACAGCCCTCACCCATCCTACGAGCCTGATTTCAAATGGTCATTTGTTGCCCAGATGGGCATCTCGAATTTCAACCTGGGCACAGTATTAGACCAATAATTCAAGGTGGGAGACTCTATCTGGTTCGACCTCAGAGTCACAAACACACAGCAGCAGAGACAAGGTACCAAATAGTCAAGTATGTCCCTATAGTGACTGAAATCAAGTATTACTTCATGGGAATACAGTTCATGCTGGACACAGTGGCAGTGGATGGCCCAGGCGAAAAACACCGATGGTTTCTCCTGTCTGTATGCCATGTAGGTTGGCTCTGCTGCCACACCGGAGTGGCTCTTGGGGCGGGCAAGGCTGTTACAATGGTACCCACAGACCCAGTGGACAGGTGGCAAAGTGCCCATGGCAGTATGCTGGACAGATGCCACCTCTTGGAATTACAGGACAAACTAGCCCAGGCTGGAAACAACTTATCACCCTGGATGCCACACAGAACCTAAGCTTACTTTAAACAGATTCCCTCGTTTGTGCTGAAGAAATCATAAAGGTCATTACAGCCTGGATCATCAGCTAAAATCATTACATTGATCTATACTAACTCCCACCTCATTTCAAACTATCGGAGTTTTATTACTCTTTAGATTAGTTTCAGAATAAATGCTCATCACTTGGCTATTATCTTCAAAATATGAGAAAATATGAGAGAATTTTAATAGAGGGCTAATTTTTCACAACTTGCCAACAGTGTGCTTGAAACTGTATGTATGCGTATATACTGTATATAGAAAAGCTGGCCTTGGAGTGTAGCTTAGCCCTAAAGGTTGCTGGTTCCAATCCCAAGCTAGAGGTATTTTCATCGTTGTGCCCTTTAGCAAGGCCCTTAACCCCCAGTAGTTATAGGGTCTTACCTGCATTCACAGAAATATATATTGCTTTGTATATGCCTTCACCTCTAATGTTATCTGCATGCACATTCATGAGAGCTGTCATGTGCTTAAATCAGTTGATATACAAAACACTCATTTTTGTATTTCTCCTGTTGTCAGTTGTCCTGCGTGTAACATTAAATTACCTACTGGAAATAACCGAAACATTTTCCAGGCAAACCAAATTAAACACTGCAGTTATGATCCCGCTAATTCTTATTCATGAAATAAAATGTGATTTTTCAGGATAAACACACTGTTTGTGTAGTGAGCACAGTGAGCAGTTCAGAGGACAGCATAAGATGCTTGATTTCACTTTCAGTCCTGTAGGCACCCAGCCAACAACAGACATCCTTGAGAGAAAGAGGATCGCAGCAGCATAACAGAAAGCAGGCCAATTTGTGTTCCCCTACTAGAATGGCGCAGATGGTGAGAATGTCACAGCAAGAGCTGAACTACCCCTCTGTAGGACATACCACACTTCGATTGGTGCATCACAGAGGAAGGCCTCTGTCCCATTTTTTTCCATTCAGTGATAATATGCCCTCCATGCTTAGGATATCTAACCCTGCAGTATGATCCTACTAATACTGTATTTTACTATATATGATGATTATTGATAATTCACAGTTTTATCCCAACAAAAAAACATCTAGACCAAGAAATTTTGCATGATCACACCTCTTCCACATTTTTGCATAGCCACACAGCTACTTTCTTTCAAACTTCATTAAAATGGTTTATTTTTAGTACTTACTTCCTTGAGGGCTACATACTACTTTGTGAAATGAAGCTTCTCAGCCACCAAATCCCATGGCTCCATTCTTCACTTTTTTATACCTCTTTAAAATACTGAAAAAAAAATCTTTAAATATTGAAAGAAATAATTTTAACAGAGGCCACTGAAGTAATTGCATGGCTCATTAGGGTATATTTTCATCCAAGTGTAATACAGCAAACAATTTTGCGTATGTATTCATTTTTTCTTTCACTTATGTGTACTTATGTCTTTTGTTTGTTTAGAAGCATCAGATCATGCATAGAATTGTGTTTGTGTTCATACTCATTTTTTCTGAAACATTAAAAACAAATATTTCAGCACACAGATGCAACTGAAATAATTGCATCATTCATTAAGATATATTTTTACTCAATTGTACCGCAGCAGATAATTTGATATTTGCACAAGCATTAATTTCTTTCACTTGTGTCATATGTTTATTTATGTATATTTTGTTGGCACAGAAACCTGACTGGGTAGAATTGTGTCTGTGCATATATGTCACACCCAGGTCAAGTTGGGGTTTTTTTGCATACAGCTACTAAAGTATCTTTTAAAGTATTCATTAATTGATTTATTTATATTCTGCTGAATTAATAAGCACTTTATTATTGGCATGAACTGCTGAACAAAATGTAGAGGATTAAATTATATATTGAATGTATATCCTATGTGCTTTTTCAAAAGTCAAATTTATGTAATGTAACATTTTATATATTGGAATGTCAGCTCTCGTTTGTTAGGAAGTCCTGTAATGAATTTGCTGGCATTGTTTGCTAGTTCTTGTAAGAGCTCAATGATTAGAAGTCAGGGCTTGTCTACGGGAATGAAATAGATGTACCAGACTTATATAACCTGACCGCTAAGGTAGAAAAGAACACTGTGTGCTGTTAAGGATTGAAAAAGATTGAATAAAATGGGGCTTCCACACCACCTCAATTAAAAAAAAATAGATTTCCCCTGTCAACACATTGTTGGCCTGTGAGAACATTTAGTATTATTTGGTTCAGGATCATTAAAATTGTAATGCAGCATTATTTGTGGTGAACCGTTTTTAACTGTTACAATGGGGCATGAGGAATGAAGATCCACAATGCTGCTTTCTAGATAAAGAAAAACTTTATTGCCAATACAAACACCAAACAGACAAAAAAAAAAAAAAAAACATGGAGCCGAAACAAAGGCAAGGACTGAAACGGAAAAGTAGGGGTACACAGCCCTGACAAACCAGGAAAGAGTTTAGAGTGAGGGGCATTAGCGAGGAACACAGGCAAACACACTCTACCATGACTGACAGAGGAACAGGGCAAGGGCAGGTATATATGTACATGAGTACCAAGGGTTAGACAAGGAACAGCTGCGGTCTATTGACACTTATCCAAACCACAGGTACTGAAACACTAAGAGACACTGGGAACAAGGATGAAGTAAGACAACTACAAAACTAGATACAAACAGAGATATCTTAGAACAAAAGCACAAAAATCAGAACCAGAAATACAAGAACATAATAAACAAACGGTAGCTAATACAAAAATATCTCATATTCATAATGATTAAGGACGCACTGCGGATAGCACACAGTCCGTCGTTTGCTGGCAGCATAGCATTTGGGCTGACTTGCCACTGCTGTTTGTCATTTTAATTGTCATTACTGTTTACTCTGATCTCTTATTTTGTTACCTTGTGAGTATCGGGACACTCATTCTATTTATATACTACGTCTACTACTACAATAATAATAATGATAATAATAAATACCTAATATTTCATAAACAACATCCTCGCAAATTACATTATGTTCCTTCTGAATTTAAGTCATAATGGAATTGTTCAATTTTTATTTCAGATTTTGACTTTAATTTCAGTTACCAACAAATTTATGTAAGAACAATTTCTTTAGTGTTATCTCAATGTATTCCTTATCCTCAGATCAAATGACATGCTTGACTTCCATGTTTTACCAAGCACAAAGGAATCACTTACTGCTTCTTTGCCAGCCAAACACAGTACTGGAATAAAGAAGAGTTCATTTAAAGTTGCTGGAGGCCAAGTCATTTCTGACATCTATCTTTATAGGCAGAATAGTCATACCAGTAATGATCTTTCCCTGCATTGAAGTATATTAGCCTTTATATAAATTTAGACATTAACAGTTCAGCCAAATGTACAAAAATACTCAATTTAATATCTGAATATGATGTAGTTAGTTTATGAAAGCTAACTCATAATTTGCTATGGGACCACCCCACCCAATGATTTTATGAAAATCGTTTTCAAACTGATAAGCTGAGTGTTCAGGAATTATTAAATAAATAAGTTCATTTCTTAAGTATTGATTCCTCTTAAAGAAACAGGCCCTACTATAAAAAAGTGCAATTCTGAGGATGTACTTAGGGCTTGTCTGGAGCATACAAACTGGGATAGCCAGCAAATTAGTCAGAAAACATGGTGGATGAATGTACATCAACCGTCTATGTAGCATGCAAAGCCTTTAAAGCAAGCAAGAGGTATAGGGACAAACTACTTACTTCAGGGATGTTAATAGGATCCAGTTCTGATTAATGTATTTAATGTCTGACTTTCACAACCAGTTATTCCAGCATGTCTGACATCCATTATCATCCCTGTTCCTAAAATGGCCAAACTGACCATGACAAAAATGCCCCATTCTGCTAACCCAAAGCACACAACAAAGTGCTTTGGAAGGAAAAGTAATAACTGCATCCATCCATTCTACTGTTCAGTCTTGACCTTTGCTATTTGTGCACCACAAATCAGTCTACTGACACTGCCGTTGCTTTTATCTTGCTGTCCCACCTAAGGACAATCGAAGATAACTATGCAAGAATGCTGCTCCTTGCTTACAGCTCAGCATTTGATACTATTATTCCTTTTATTCTTATTTATAGACTGAAAGTTTTGACAACTCCCTCTGAAACTGGGTCTTGAATTTCCCGAGAGGTGGACCTCAAGCTGTAAAGATTGGAAACATCATCACACGTTATCTAACCATGTCCACCCAAGGATGTGTTCTCAGCCCTGTCTTGTACTCCTTCTAGACTATGGACGGCACAGCAAAACACAGATACAGCATCACCACTAAGTTTGCTAATGGCGTTTACAGGCATAATGTCCAGCATCACCAAAGCCTATATGGATGAAATGTGAACGCTCTAGGTGATTATCAAACATACTTAAAATCAGTAAAACCATAGAGCTTATCCTGGAGTTTCGGAAGATGGGGGGACATCAGCAGCGCTGTAGTGGAGAGGGTCGGTAGGTTCGGGTTCCTCGCTCGACCCAAAGTGGTAGCAGCATGTTGTCACGGTGGTGAAGAATCCCCCGAAATGCCTTTTAACCTCAAACGGCTAAAGAAGCTCGGTGTACTCTTACACGTCATAGTGAGCATCTGCAGCTGCACCAGTGAGAGCTTTCTGACTAGTGACAACTGCACTAATAAAAATCAGCAGTCACTTCAGTGGGTGTTGCAGGTTTGAAAGTTTGCAGGCACTGTATTGTCTAACTTACGAGGCATTTTTGTACTCGGTTAAGGCCGAAATGATCACAGCCTGACCATAAACACCCAGGCTGCTACATCAGCACTGTCGCTAAAACCAAAGGCCTCAGCAAGGCTTTGTCCACAGGCTGTTTGGACGTTGAAGTGACATATGCTTCCCCTCATCTGAGTCTTTCTGGTACGCGAGTCATTTGCTCTGTTTAGCACATCACATTGTTAAAAAATAACACAGCAATGTGTAATTTACAGTTCTTTTATTTAACAAATAAAAGCAACATACAAATGAGGCAAACAGCGCATTACATACCTGTAGCTGTCAAGGAGTCGACTCCTTCACATATATGCAGCGAGACTGAGCTTCCAATGAACTGAGCTTCTCTACAGAAGCCAGTTTTATTGCACACAGCTATTGTCCCACATTGACGAGGCGGCTGTTCAGTAACTATGGTCAGTAAGTCAAGCAGGACCCCAAACACTCCGCACTACCAAGGGAGCCGTTTAAGAAAGGTGCACACTGTGAATTTCAAGCACTATAGCACTAACTTTTCTACAGTTATTTTTATATATAAAACCCCTTTTCTCTTTTTAAATTGCATTCATTTTCCCAAATAGTAAAACCATGTCCAGCTATGGGTATATAATTATACAGACTGACCTCTTAGGCCTGATTACTTCATACAACATTAAATGTGTGTTTTGTATTTTAATCATCATCGTCTGTATAGGCACAGCAATGATGACTATAATTATACTTTTTAATCTGTATTATTTTCAAGAGATAAATGATCTTGAGTAGGCTAATGTCCATTACATAGCCACTAGTTGACATTTACAGACAAGTACAGTAGGGAGCTCTTCAACTCACAAGCTGTTTATAGGTCTGTGTAAGACAAATTTGATCTGAAACAGTGGTGAGGTAATGTTAGGGGGGTTCTTTTCAAATGCTACACAAATAAATGACGATATATCAATTATCCAGAGAAATTTGATCTATTGTGCTATTATACATTTTTTCCTTGGATGAGCACAACACTATATAATTAGTAGCACTGTCAAAACCAAATGGCACTAAACAGCTCCCTGCGGTTATGACCTGTTATGTTCCAGGTTGTTTCCCAGGCACACATTTGCTTCAACTGCTCCTGTTCTGTTTTTTTCCTTGGTCACAATGGAATGCCAACTTCTAATGCCACTCATTCCCTTTATTTGTTCAATGTCAGAGCTGTTTTTATAAATATATATATTCAGGTATGCACATAATTATATGACTTGAAATCTACGTTGCATTAAAATGTATCCTTTCTATTTCTAGGAAAATGTGTGTGTGTTTCTTAGAGTGTCGTGTCAGAACATCAACTACTATCATTTCCATAATTTTACCTTTGCCCAGTACCAAGCATCTTCAGCACTGTATTCATCACCAATTGCAAATCCATTTATAATGATATATCCTGGGTTTTATTATCATCTTTGAATTAGCCTAAGAAATGCTTTTCACTTTTTTCCAGCCTTTCCGTAGGCTGTATGTTCCTTGCTGAGCAACTTTGTAGACAAATACACAGAATGACTGGGTAAATTATGTTTAATGCATGTTGCTTTTATCTATGAATCATTTGTCAGGCTGTGTTAATCATTGCTCATTTATCAAATATTGTCTGGGGAGAAATCCTAGCTACCAGCTTTTATCGTGTCAAACTCCTTTTGATGGGAAAAGAGGTTATATTGTGAGAAGAGGTCTCCATTTGCAAATGAATGTGTCGGTAAAGCATCAGAACTATAAAAGGCTTATTATTTTCCAAGCTTGTTAGGATGTTAGCATGCTGCTAGCAACCACTGAAAGAGTGTGCACGCTCAGTGTGGGCTAACTCCTGAAAATTGCTTTTGTCACTATAATCTCCTGTCTGTGATTGTCATTTCAGCATCGGTGATTCTGTTAATTATGCCAGATGCACTTCCTTGATTCCCAAACTTCCAAGCCTTTGATTAAATCAAGTGGTCACATAACAAGCTCACTTCTTTTGTTTCAAGAAGTACACCAGTTTTAAAAGATAAAAGGCATTTGAAACAAAAAGTGAAAAGTCAAATGGAATGCAAGACTAAATACTTTAGTCTTACTTTATACTTACTTTATATAAAATACTTTACGTTTTTACCTGCTAGAATTGAAACATTTTCTGCAATAACTGGACAACCCTAACCTCTAGGCTTATAACATTAAAAAAATGCATCATTTACTCACTAAGCTGTCATGCTACTCAAAGTAAATGGACTGGACTGCATTTATATAGCACTTTTGTACTCCTACAAGTACTCAAAGCGCTTTACAATTTATGCCACACACACACACACACACACACACAGGTGGTGGAGGCTGCCATATAAGGCACCAACCTGCATACTCTGAGCAATTTGGGGTTCAGTGTCTCGCTCAAGGACACTTCGATGGGGTCAGGAGGATCCAGGGCTCAAACCTGCAACCCTCTAGGTTGCCAAACGATAGCACAACCTCCTGCACCACCATCTTCCCCATGTTAAGGAGACCTCCTACACAGTGGAGCTTATGATTCTATGAGTTTTATCACTGGGTAATTACTAAAGCTGTTCAGGTTAAAGTTCTTGATTGAAAGAACATCATTTAAAGGTCCGAATCTTGAAATATTGAGCCACCATGTGCTCCTTATTGTGCTGACAGGAAAGAGCACTTTAGCAGCATTGTTGCAAGGTGGTTTTTTTCTGTGTGACTATTCAGTCTTGCAGAAACAAGGATCTTTTACCAAGGGTACAGCTAACATAAGGCATTCCCTGAGCTGTACCAGCTCGCTGTATGGTACAGAGGTTAACGCCTTCAGTTGCATTTGCATACATGCCGTGCAACAGTCAAATGGGATGTCATGCATGTAAAAGGGGCATAGACATTGTGAATTTGTGCATTCAGGGATATCCTTTATTCATGTTGCAAAAAAAGTGAAATCTTGTTTTAAATATTAATGAAGGGCAGTGGCAGCCTAATGGTTAGGGAAGTGCGCTTGTGACTGAAAGGTTCTTGGCTTGAATCTCTGACTAGCTCAGGTACCCTGAGGAGAGTGTTGCTCCCAGGCCACAAAAAATAGCTGCCCAATACAATGTTACATCCAGGTTTATGCAGAGGACACATTTCATTGTTGTGGTGTGTCAGCAATGACAATTAATCACTTTAGTCCAGAGGACCCTTGTTTTTGTCAAAAATACCTGAACGATTACACACTCAAAACCGGTTTCACCAATATGACAAAAGTTGAGAGGGCCATGTTCCCAGAATACTGTATTTGTCAGGTCATGGATTTCACAAGGAAGTGATAGGAATGTCGAGGAGTGCTGAGTGAGGACAGAATTCTTTAATTCCATACTGCACACTTTTTGTTATTAATATGGCAGATTCAAAGGGCTTACTGTCTAATCCCTGAGGCAAAACATATATAGTTCACAGGTTCCCCAGCGATGTTCCAGTCATCACCCATACATGCTCTGTGCTGTGCTTAACAGAGACCTCCTTAAGCATATTGTACCAGACTGAGACGCTGTGTGACTAAACCACAAATCTTTAATTAACATTAAACTGGATATAAAAAGGCTATGAAACCATGAACTGCGAAAATTGCTTTGGATGTATCTGGTACAATTCAACTACCTTAAATAGGACTGCATAGCACTAATCTGAGTTACGTAGGTTGTCTGGCTTATTCCATTATGATCCACTACTATTGTCAGTGATAGTAATGTTTTATCATATTATTAAAACTCAAAGGTGGACATTTCAGGTTCAGAAAATAAAAGTCCAGATCAAGATTCTGTTTCAGCTAACCAATTCAGTACACTGTGACTATGATTCTTTAAAAACGCCTTAAGTTGATACACAAGATCACAAGTGATAAGAGGATGATGTCAAGAAACATAAATTTATTGTACCGGCTAAAACAAATAAAGAATATGATGCTCATAACTAAAAAGAAATGCAGGTTTTATTTACTGTTTACTGTGGTAACATAACAATTTATAGCTCAGACAGAGAGCCCATGGTAACAATCAGTTTCTGCACACAGTTTCCATTAAGATGCATAAGAGAAAAAGGGGAAAGAAGTGATTGTGCAGCAAAAGTTTACATAAAATTTGTTTTTGTATTGCATCCATGTACGACCTTAATCACAATCCTATTCCTAGGTCAAAACTCAATATCTTGTGACTCATATTATGCCTCTGATTGGTGGCTTGGCATCTGATTTAGAGCTCCTCCTCAGTTTAGTTTGTTGTCCAAAAAAATACATAATAAGTTTGAAGTTATGTATATGTTATTCATGGACTAATAGATTATACATTCAAGACTGTAATCATTTGCCCTTTTTACATTTGAAGTAGTTTCAAAGGTTTGTGTCAAGGACTAAAATGTGGCAACTTCAAGGTCTCACAATCAATCACATGCAATCTTAATCATTTTGTGATTTCAACAGTTTTGTTTTTCTCTTTGTAAATTGCCCATTTTTACTAATTGGAGAACAACAAGGACTTCTAAAACATCTTTATTAACCTTGTGCTGCATAAAAACTTCATTGGTAGTTTTACTGATGTACATAAGACACTAAGGTATCAAAATGAAGTAAATTGCATTTAATTTCAGTCTTTGAACTACACATTGAATCAGTGCTGGTTTTACCTATTCTGTTTGCCGCTAATGTCTTAATACACTGGCTTTATCGTGGACTTCTTCAGCAGTGCAATATTTGGCAGCTCGTTCCTGTTGACTTAAGCTGTTGAATTCTTGAAACTGTTTGACTGGACATCTTGGGATAGTTTAATTTTATTATTAGCATTGTAAAATCATTTTTTTTTGTTACCTGAGCTGATTCAGGCTTTCCGTGAAGAATAGTCTTATATATGTATACAACCAAGACTATAATGGCTTTTGTGAGGACCAGTGAAATAATCTGTATTTATGGCAAAGGAAGGTGGAAAAATTTAGATGGCCTTCATAATGCACCATATTCACCATAGTACCTTTTATATGAATAATGTGTGGAGTAACAGGGAGTAAAAGACAGCTGAAATCTTAATTAGTATTTTCTTTCCTTGTATGACCTTTAGCATTTTGTTCCCAACTTCCTCTTTTGGAAACAAAATCGTTTTTAGATTAAGAATGATTCATTTATAGCCTACGGCTTTAGTCTTATTCTCCGTCAACTCAAAGGATTTACAATAAGCTGATAACACTTCTATACATCACTTTTAATGAACTACGCTCTATAACAGAACAGATTAAATTCATCCACTGAAAAGATGAAAGAGAATAGCTAATGCTGATAATAATTTTGTTTCTCAGAAATCACAGCAGAATATTTAGGGATATTTTAGATGCAGCTAAAAAACTTTTTTCTTAAAGAATGTTTGGCAGTTCCCAGTATGTATGGTTGTTCTTTTTACTTAACTAATTTGATCTTAATTTATATACTGCAAAACCATCCATTCTAATTTAATAAAACCTTTGCAATAGTTATCAAACATTACACCATCAAAACAGTACTATAGCATGTTTTATTTCTAAAAAGATTTTTTTTTCCATTTCTTGGGGTCTACATATGTTATCTTTATATATCAATTGCATTGTGTACACAAATGTATTTATATGTTGTACTAGCAAGTGATTTTTTTAGATTTTAGGGTCTGTGGCTCATCTTCTTGCCTTACAAACCATATCCTTTCCACAATGACACGATCCTAGGGCTAGAATCTTTCAATCACTATTGTTTGCTTCTGCTCCCCAAGCTGCAGCTGCAGCACAGCTGGATGGGTGGGGCATGTAGTTCCGAACAGTATACTTCCTTTCCATCATGGCTTGGACATGTTGAGTTTGTTGAATTTGCAGAGGGTGCTTCACCATTGCACTATGGTCCTCTTAAATCTTTACTGTACAAACTGTACTTCATTGCTTGGGTTTCACACACACAGTGGCGGTTTTTGATATGGGCGACATTGTGGTGGGGCGGCATCATGGGCACAGGCAAATTTATTATTTTTTTTGCGTACATGCCAGCGCATTTTTGTGATTGCATGGGCACCGATCGGTTTTCTATTGCCTATTTGCGGGGAGTAAGGGCGCCCTCCATTTGCGAGGTGCGCCTGCAGCTTGCTGCTTGCCGCACTGGGCGGCGGGGGATTCTCTGGCTAGCTGGAGTGGCATCTAATAACCAGGGGGGTATTCCATGAAGCAGGATTAAGGGAAAGTCTGACTTATTTCGACAAGTCAGTCTTACTTAAGTGAG
>JAODJU010000018.1:23851894-23869836 GCA_026776725.1 Gnathonemus echidnorhynchus
CCCCCCCCCCCCCCCCCCCATAGGTAGGTGTGCTTGTGTAAGCCGATAAAGGAAATTAAGAGACTAAGCTTTAACATGAAGATGTTAGCTGTTTATTAGCTGTATGGTAGATCTTTCAAATACAAATATCTCCTAAAACCTATTACCAGTAGTTATGTACATGCAATTGAATAGCCTTATCTTGGAATCTAAAGGCCTTTGACTGAAAGCAAGCAAAATGGAAGGGAGTTTAAATCAATTACACCAAGCTTGGATCAAGATAAAGCAGAGGTGAAACATCTGGACGTACCAGACTAAATTGGAGGTGGACTACATAGCCAAAAGTATTTGGAGAACAGCTTGTCCAACATTATATTCCATAACCAAGAGTATTGATATAAAATTGGCCCACCCTATATTACTTATAATAGCTTATACTCTCCCGTGAGGGCGTTCCATTACATGTTGGAACATTGCTGGTGGAATCTGCTGCCATTCATGTTGGGTACTGATGGTGGATTATCAGGTCACTTTCTGTGAGTTCGTGTGATCTACCACTTCACAGCTTGACTTGATCGATGTTCTGACCTTCACATTCACTTCACGTTCAGTTGCCCAGGACAGCTCTAGCAAGGCAGGAATGTAATAAACTGACTTGTTGGAAAGGTGGCACCCAGTGATGGTGCCAAGGGGAGAGTCACTACCCTCTTCTGTACAATCAGCCATTCTGCAGATGTTTGCTGCAGGAGATCGCATGACTGTGTGCTTAATTATAAACCTGTGTCAGCAGTGGGTGTGGCTTAATTAGTCAGTTCCTCAAATTAATACGACATGCTTTTGGCCTTATAGCATATCTAGGCTATTGTAGAAGGAAGTCTTAGAAGGTCAAGCTATCCCATTACCTGTCAAGTTTCATGTAGGTGCAATCTCAGATACTGTTAATGCTCCACTAAATACACACTGTTGCACTGAAGATGCTATATGACATTGACAAAGCCCAAGAAAACTGTAATTGGTAGTGTGTACACATTGTGGTATTGCATCCTGTACAAGGTACAGTAATGAAGTGGAAATAATTCTGATGATACTTCCATTTTTGATTAAATAATATCCTACATTGTACCATTTTTGAAGGAAAAAGGAAAACTCAGAGAGCTGATTTATCGCTTATGCAAAACTTTATGCAGCTGACCTGCTGCAGTCTCATGTCTTCACCTCAACATAACTGGTCAAAGTCCTTTTTGGTCATTAAATGATCTTGGGCCTTCAAATGCTACTGAAAGTCTGACAAATTATTTTAAACTGGACAAATGTGGAAAGCTAAGATAAAATGGATTCGGGTCTCCTGAGGTGTTAATTACTATCATCAGGATGGTATGAAGTAGAAATGATAGTGAAGTTTTGCCTGCTGTCCTCTCTTATCTGCTTTCTTCTCCTCTTTTAACCTACTTTTTGAGATTATCATAATTTACATTTATATATTTCATGTTAATAAATCATCATATGCAAAATTCACCTTGTCGCCTAGTAGGCTTCATCTCGTTGTTTTAAGTAGGGTGCATATTGTCAATGTTAACCAAATTAAATAAAGCAATCTAAAGGCAATTTAGTTACATTATACTGTGAGGAAAGACCACATTAATCTGGGTAAATGCACAATTGCCCCTCCCCTGACACATTAAACCCGAAAGTCAGCTCAAGTTCCCTATCTTAGGTTAGTGTTTATACATAATTCCCTACTTCAGGCATCAAAGTGCCTGGCAGTGATTAGATGTGGCTCATTCGTCATCTTTTCTTCGGTGCCCTGCCACAAGCTGACATAGAGCTGTCATCTGCACACGCAGGACGTCTTCTCATATCCCAGGAGCCCAGGACATTCCGCTTGTTTCGCTTGTTCAGCAGAGGGCCAAGAAAGCATGGTGAGTCCTGAATAAAAATAGATATATTTCATACTAGCTCTGAGTCGCCTTATCCAAACTGTGGTTAGCAAGGCTTGAAAGGGACTGTCAGTGGGAAGGACCATGTTGTATTTTGAAAATGATTTCATAGTTTTCCTTTTCTCTATAATCCATTGGATTTCTGCGTTTATTTGGTACCTAATGCTAATATTTTGACATGTAGTGACGCTTTTCCACTGGCACCAAGAACTGAGTTGTACCTGAGCCGTACCGTGAACTGATGTTTTTCCATTGTACTGTAAGTTACCCGAGCCATACCCATGCTAACATAGCCCTGCTTACTAGCAAGGCCGAAACGAAATTGATGCATTTGCAATAACTCGGAACCTGAAGATTTCCAACCTCCTTCTTAAAAAAGTACTATGGAACAACTGGATGGATTTCTAATTGAAATTTACACATGCGAAAGCAAATTCTGCTAGCATTTGATACTAATATAATAAATCATGATGTACGCCGTGTAAACGATGAATAAGCATCTCTTTGATTTTACGTCACTGTCACTCTCCAAACCCGGCAATGCCTTTTCCGAGCTGACCCTTCTGCAGTGGAAAACCGAAGCGAGCTGGAACCGTAACTGTGGTGCCGTAACTGGACACCCTTCGTGGTATGGCTTGGTTTCTGTCCACCAGTGGAAAAGTGCCATAGGCTTACTTATATTGTGTTGTGCTTTATGTACATACATTTGGCTTATTTATTCAATACACTTTGATATATGTATTTCCTAGTTTATTGACTCTTAAATAGATTTAAGTAGATTTGAGTAATCAGCATGGACACTCAGGTTTTGCCGATTTAAATAACCATTCCATTTTTCCTGAGGCATGGCAGGGTCCTGATGTTTGTTAGGGCCTTAGGCTATAGCTTTAGACAGCCAATACATTAATCCGCCCCTGAGTAGCATTCAAAGATTGTGGAAGCTCTGAAATGAGGTAAATTTTAGGAACCATGCTGAAATACAGCAACCAGCAACACTCAGATAATATTCCTCAACACAGTTTACTAATATGAAACTAGGAATTCAGCAAACCCAGCATAGTCTGGGTGGATGATGCTGAAGCTACTTGACTGCCACGTAAAGCCAACAAATCAGGTTATTCCAGAAGGTTGGCTGGCTAGTGCTATTGTGGGTGTGATCCCTAATGACCCCCCAACTCAGGGGGGGGGCTTGATGTGTGGGGTAGCATGCCATTTGGGCCTGGTCTGAGTAATTTTGTCCTGGGCCTGGGGAATTATGCAGAATAGACCTGGATTTCTGGACACCTCCCACGTTGACAGGAAATAGGGCTATTTTCATCATATTTACAACCCCTTGCGACGAATGCAAAATTTTCTTATTGCTTGATATGTAAACACTGTAACACATCTGTCAAATAATTATTTGATATGTTAATTCAACACTGCACAGTTACAGTATGTTGGTCTGTAATCCAAAGCACATTTGGGTTTTTCATTCAGTATTCAAAGCTATCAGGACTGAAAAAGTGAACATCACAACACACCTCAAAGAAACTTGCCCAGGAGGAATCTTTTTTTTTTTTTTTTCGTTCATTGATTTATATAATCTTGAGAATGAAAGTAGTTTTAACTGGTTCACTAAGACAAAAATGTGTTCTCCTGGTGTCTTTAATGTCATTAAGTAATGTGCTTTTTTATTATGTCTAGGTCAGTTTAAGTCTGATATGGCTGGTTTAAGCAAAAGTACAAAATGTTTTTAATAAAGACCAATTTGACATTTTAGCAAAAGCAGTGTGCGTTCTCGGGTGGTACGATGGCACATGCAGTAGCACTATTGCCTCAGTCCTCCAGGGTTACAAACGAAACAGTGTAACCTGCAAACGAAATTAGCAGGTGACATAGGGCAATTTTTTGAGAAATATTGCTGACCAATGTTGCTCTGGCATTTTCCCATTGATACTAGGTACTAGGCAACAAATTTCCAGTTTAAAAACTTTTATCAGCAGTAGGCAACCTTTGGAAGTAATCCAGATAAGTTGCCCATTGTCTCACCTGGTTGGCAGTTGCCTAGCAACATTGCTCAAAAAGTTGCCCTGAGTATAATGACCTTAAAGAGGTTTAAATCCCACCTCTGCTATGGCCATGTGGAGCTTTCATGTTCTCCTTGTGTTGCATGGGTTCCTCCTGAAGTGCAAAGACATGAGTTTGCATCTCTAAACTTGATAGGTTATGATAGGCTCCCCCAGGGTTGGCCAATCTTATCCGCAAAGGGCCGGTGTGTATTCAGGTTTTTGGGATAACCTGTAGGTCAGCTGCTCAAACCCAGGTGTGAGGACTCTTCAGCCAATCAGTCCTCTAAATAGTAATCTAATTAGGGAGCTGCAGCGAAAACCCGCAAACACACCGGCCCTTTGCGGATAAGATTGGCCACCCCTGGTTTAGACCCTTGGTGTCACAAACCCGCAGCGACCAACAGAGGAGTGAACAACGGGTGCTTTATTGTACGAGGCGGTGGACAGTGACACTTGGGACGGGCAGAATCGTAGTCGTACAGGCTGGGTCGGTAACCAGGAGATCGGGACAGCCGGGAGCAGGATCCGGAGTCGTGGTCGGGGTCGCAGGCAGAAGGGTCGAAAGCCAGAGAATCCGTCCGGTGACACAGACACGGTACACGGGGAATTCACAAGGAGGAAGGGCGAGGGGAGGAAGGGCAGGAGGGAGGTCGGGACGAGTCGCAGGAAGAGTCGGGCAGGGCAAGCAGGGTGGAACGGAGCTAAACGAAAGACAGGGAAAGCAATGCTCAGTACGTATTTTGTCATTTACAATACCTCGCACCGGGCTGCGGGGTATTCTGGGCTTATATACACCACGTGGAGTCCCGGTATTGGTTGGGACTGTCGCCTCCTATCGCCAATTCACCGGCGGGGTGTGACACTTGGTCCCTTGGTTCTGTATAATTCTATTTAAAAATAAAGTCTCCTTTGATGCTAAGCCATAACATGGATTGTCATTCTTTATTTCAATTTGTGACACATATTCATAGCCCTATCAAGAGGAAATGGCATAAATGTAAGTAGTTCATTCCCTTGGGTCTGACTATTTTTCAGTCTTCCTTGCAGTTGTTTTCAGTGATAAAACCAGGGTAGTCTGTCATAATGCTATGCTTTTGTGTTATGAGTTAAGCAGGGGGAAGAAACTTCTACTCATTCTCAAGGAATATAATCTTTATCTCATGATTCATTTGAAGGTTGTCACATCATTTAGGGTAATTTGATATTTATGAGTATAACATCTGCAGAATATTTTCCTGTATGGAACTGAAGTGAGGCATTATGGGTAGTGTAGAAGTGGGAACAAATGCATGTAAGGAATAGAACAAATGTGTGCAGTTCTTAAATTTGGCATGTAAATAGATATAATAGGATGGATGATGTGATGGTGAACAGGGTCATACGATGCTGCAAGGAAGGGCAAGGAAGGAAAGTTTAACTGCGGTTTCCAATCACCAGTTAAGGTGCCGGAAATAGATCAGCACAACAACAAAAAAAATAAACAAGCCCATTCAACAAGGAGGGAAATAGAACAAACTCAGGCAGGTGTGCCAGGGATAAACAAACAAAGCAGTCTGACTACCTTTTGGGAATGGTGTATTACTGGTGGTGAAATGAAATTGAACTCACAGCATATTATGAGGAAGAAAGGATAGATGAAAGTAATCAATAACTCAAATGTATGATGCAAGACTCCAGTCCAAGATGGACACTAGCTACTATTCATGTTTAATATCAAAACAGGAATAAACCTTGTACTGTTCCTTATTTTACATAAAAAACAAAATATGAAAGCAATCTATAATTCAGTTACTTGAAATTGACAGCATGCTTGGTTTAGGTAAATACATTCATCAGGATCTCCACTCCATGAATTGCCACCTTATCATGGTGTGTCCCTCTGTGATCCTAGGAGCTACAGTATGTTTTTGGGGGCAATTGCCCCTGGTAGGGTCTCCTAAGGCAAACCGGTCCAAGGTGAGCTAGACAAAGTAGGATTGAGAAAAACCCTATTAAAGAAAACCACCTTGGATCATGTTACTCCATTCGGATTGCAGAGACTTTGGCCCTGCCCTAGAGCCAGGCCTGGGGGGGAGCTCGTGGGCAGGCTCATGTTGGCTGACCCTCTACCCATTGGGCCTGGGCAGGCATAGCCCGCAATAGTTACATGGGTCCACCCTCCGGTGAACCCATCACATGCAGGAGGGGCTATGGCGGTTGGGTGCAGTTAGATCACATGACAGTGGAATGCAGGGGCCTCAGCAAACTGATTGTCGGTAACCAAACTCCTCTCTTTAGAACCAAACTCCTAGAGAGGGGTTGGGCTCTTTTCTACTCTGGAGATGCCCATGGTTAAAGGAGCTGGGCAGGTGTGGGTCTACTGTTAACCTACTGGTTTGGATACCAGTTAGTTCAGAGTATACAGCCTTCTTGGAGGCCTTGTATGGGGTGCTGGAAGGCACCCCCTTTAGGGACTGACCTGCCCAATCTGATCCCAACCAGTGCTCTGTTATTGGATTTCTGTGCTAAACACAGTTTGTCCATGTTACCATGACACCAAGTTCGAGCAGTGCCCCTGGCACCAGAGCACCGAGGCTACAGTTTGATGACTGATTTTGTGATTGTATCATTGGATTTGTTTCTGCATGTTTTGGACACTTGGAAGGAGCTGAAGAGAGAAGAGTGGAGCTGAGCTATCAACGGATCAACAGTTCCACCTTAAGGGGGATCACACTCCTTAGACTCCCTGGGAAGGTCTATGTCAGGGTACTGGAGAGGAGAGTCCCCCCATTAGTCAAACCACAGATCCAGGAGGAACAATGTGGATTCTGTCATAGTTGCAGAATGATAGACCAGCTCTTCACTCTCACAAAGATACTGGTGAGTTCATGGGAGGTTGCCCAACCAGTCTACATGTGTTTTGTGGACCTTGAAAAGGTATATGATCATGTCCCTCAAGGGGTTCTGTGGGGAGTGCTTCAGGGGTATGGGGTAAGGGGTTCATTATTGGGGGCTATCAGGTCCCTGTATAAACGGAGTGTGTGTTTGGTTCGTATACAAGTGGCAGAAATGAGTGTTCTTCACAGGCTGTCTGGTCTCAGCCTTACAGGTAGGGTGAGGAGCTCAGACATTGAGAAGGGGCACAAAATAGAGCTGCTGCTCCTCCACATTGAAAGGAGCCAGTTGAGATGGTTTGGACATCTTTATAGGATGCCTCCTGAATGTCTACCTAAGGAGAGGTTTTGGGCATCTCCAACCAGGAGAAGACCCCAGGGCAGACCTAGGATATGTTGGAGGGATTAAATCTCTTGGAGAGCATGATGGTTATGCCTTGGTATTTCCCCAGTGGAGCTGAAGGAGGAGGTCTGGCCATCTCTACTTAGACTGCTGCCCTCGTGACCCAATCCCAGATAAGATGAAAATAATGGATGGATGGATGATGGATCGATAGATGGATGAATGAATGGACAGACGGACGGGATAAGGATATTTGGTAAAGCTTTACATTAAGTGCACCTTCATAATGCATTCATTATGCATTCATAGAACTTTTAGTGCACCTTCATAATGCATTCATAATGCATTCATGTATATTACAGCTGTTAAGGGATGTCAGGATGTTAAGGTATACATACATGATGTTTATGAATGTTTTATGAATACTTAATGAATACATTATGGAGATGTACTGAACATTTTATGAATGTAATATAAAAGCATTATGAAGGTGCACTCAATGTAAAGCTTTATTGGATGTTTTACCCCAAAAGTAACTCCGTTATTTACATGCAAAGTGAAATTACCATGCTCACTCTTTTCTGAAGCATTTATGTGTGCAATAAATACTTCTCTGTTAAAAAAACATAGGGAAACTTGAAAATTGAAAATGAGATAGTTTGGAAATCTTTGTTTGCATATTCTAATGTTGAAATATCAAATATCACACAAGTGGAAGAAAGACTGCCAGACTGCAGGATCTCTTAGACCTCAGTTGACCAATTGAAACTGAAAGACATACTTCAACTTAGATGTCTTCTAATTGGATGGCAGATAATAGTTTAAAATGCAATAACATTAAAAGTATGAAATAGCACACTGTGAATACAAATGCTGTCCTTATTAGCCTACATTTAAATTTGACCTATTTTAAATTACTGTCATCAAGAGCAAGGAGAGCTCCAGCATTGCACATCTTTGTACTGGAGAAGCAATTCTTAAAACTGACAGACATATAAATGAATGTTTCTAATCAAATTTTTAAAGCAATAGCTTTAAAAAAACATTTTTTGTAAGAAAAATATTTTTTACCATACCAAAAGTTGTTAGATGTATCTGGTTTCACAGTCACACATAAGGATGTTCCAAAGGACCATCTTGAGCTGATCAGGGAAAGCAGGTTTTATTTAATTGTATTTTGTGAAGAAATAAGAACATTTTGATGCATTAATTTGCTAAAAAAAACTGCCTGTAGATCTGTTCTTTGTTTACAATTCCACCTCCAAATTATTCTCTGTTTCCCCCTTGTTCCATGTTTATTGATGCTTCATGAATTTGTTTTCCATCCATCACTTCTCTCACCTGATCACTCTCAAACCAAGCATCATATTACATTGATCTATCCCTATCCAATTCAGATAGTCAGATACGGATTACACTATTTAAATACATGCTTAATAATTACCACTTTCGAAGTGAAAAAAACACAAATTCTAAGGTACACCTCACTATTGAGTTAATATAGTTATAAAATAAAGTTCCTGTGAAGTAGTAAATGCATTGTGCTTTGAGCTTACACTTCCACAGAAGTTGTTTTATATTTGTGTTTATATACTGACTGGGTACTTTTCATGGGCAGTTTACTACATTTTGCCAAATAAAGCTATTGAGTTGTTTCCCTGGCAATTGCACTATTAGTAGGTTAAATTGGACAGATATGCCCCCCTGAACCAAGACTTTAAACCCACTGGTCTTTTTGTCTTGATCTATGTCCCCTGTAGTCTTTACTGGTGTCTCTGTCCCTATCCTGGTGGTTCCTCTATGTGTCAGTCCTGTCCCTGTATCTGTCCTGTTATCTGTCTCCCTACAGTCCCTCACCCTGCTCCTGTCCGGTCCCAGGTCCAAGTAATGTCCTGTCTTGTCCCCGATGTTGTCTGCTGTTATCTTCATTGTTTAGTTTGCCCAATCCTGTCTCTGATTCCCTTCTGTCTCCCTAGGTCTCCAATCCTGAATCTGAGCATCTGACCCTGTCCAGCATCCCTGGGCTTCCCCCGTGTCCTGGCCCCATGTGCCCGTCTTCTTGTCCAATCCCTTTTGGGGGGGGGGGGGGGGGGTACTGTCAATTCCTTGCTTGTCTGCTCCCTGCGTTTCCCTAATCAGCCACACCTGAAGCTTGTTAGTCGTACCTCTTGTTCCTGCCCTCCTGTTAACCAGCCACAGCTGCCTCATGCCTCCTTCGTTGTGTATTAGTGTCTCTTAGTCCTGTGATACTTGCTCAGTCATTGTCCTCTGTCTGCATGAGTTTGCCCTGCCTGGTTTTCCCAATAAACAACCAGCAATATTTTTAATGATTATGTATGGTACAGAGCATAAGTATGGTAACATTTATCCATTACTTAGCAGGCATATCAGAAATATTATTTATAAATTCATATGGACTGGTGCTTGATAAACAACAATACTTTAATGAAATGTGACTAATCACAAATAGTACCAGTAGAAATATTACTTAAGCAACCCCATTCGGATGAAAATAGTTGCATTTACTTTTTAACGTGGTATAGCGTTAAAAAAGAATAAAGTAATGGTTCAGCAAACGTAAAGATTAAGCTCCATTGGAGGAACAATTCATTCTGCTGATAAGTCTCAGGCTGTGCAGCATTTTGAGTAAGTCAAGATGGCAGCCATTAACTGCTGGGCTTCTTGTTCTTTAACACCTGCTATACTTACAGGAAGTATATGATTAAAGGAAGCTGTTTTGTAATGTGTCCTAGTAAGGAATTCTCAAAATATAATAATTACAATTTATAGTCCTGTAAAAGTTAGCAATTGAAATAAAGTTCATATATGCTCTAATGCAATATGTTACCACATTAGTAGTAGTGCGTGTGTATATGTTGTACACATATACAAACATATTAAATATACATTGTTTCTTTCGATAGAGCACACTTGCTTGTTACCTTCAAAACTGCAAAACTGTATTTCACACTGTTAAAAGAAAGTAACAGTGTAGTCGGAAATGCTCAGTGATATGTTGTTGTGCCTTAGGTAAAGACAAACAGTGCTCCATTTAAAGAAAAACATGGATCATTAACAAAGCTTAATTCTATGCCACCAGTGAGAAGGCACCTGCTTTTTGCAGCACTGGGGCCATTCAATGGAAGTACATAAACTAAACTATAGGTGCTGTTAACACTGTTCTGAAAACAAGACGAGATGCACTTTTACCACTGCTAATCATCCCAGGGAAACAACTTCCTTTTCATATAATGGATTGAGAGTTTCTAGGGCCATGACTAAAGGGTCAAAAATAAATGTTTCAATTGCTGAAAATGAAAAATAAACTCGTCCATTAGTTCTGTTTTAGATGGTTGTTTTTCTGAAAAAAAAACAGGTAAGCTCATGAAACCAGTACATTGTATAACTGAAAAATTACACTAGAATGCTTGTATTTTAATACATTTAAATTGTCTTTAAATCATACCTTTTTCGCAAAATCAAGCTTCCTCTGTTTCTTCTCTGAATTTTATATATGGTCACATGTGCATATCTGTATTTGTTGGTTAGTTAATCATTTTATTTTGGACAATATTTTGGACAATATTTTGGACAATTTGTCTTCATTTTCTTTTTTCCAGGACAGTTAAAATCAATCACCAACTATGCATTTAACTGCATCATGCAGCCTAAACATTCTTCTAGTGGGATCAAGCAACATTTAAACATTTTAAATGAAAAAGGCATTTGTACAATATGACATAAACCTCAAATTAGGCCATATTAGACCATGCCACGTGTACCTCTGACAGTCTGATCTGAATGGGTGGCTCTGGCTAGCATCTAGGGTCAGCTGCTTATCAGTACCAGGAACCAGTCTCTTCACTGTCTACTCAGATGGAGAAACAGGTAGGTCAATGTAGATAAGTGTATGGAACACAAACTAACTTGCTCTATTTCCACTGTCCAAGATGGCTGACCACTGAATTCGTACAGTTAGAGTTGTTCTGGTTCTATGTCCTGAAGCAGCAACCTCAGGATTATAGGGTGTGTCTGGGGATCCTGCTTTGCCATTTTATGCTTTGCTGTCTATTTTCTTCCCAAGTTTAAATCAATCAAAGGGTTTTTCCTCTCATGTTTCATTTTTTCTCTTCGGCAAAGCTAGTTTTCTTTAAAAGCATTCAGTGAATACTTTTTCCCTATCTCTTTGGAGTACTAACAGTGATTTGAGTGCTTTTCATATTACCTTCCCTATAAAATCCCACAATAAAAATGAAAAACAAAAAATTCAAATGAACAGTGATGATGGCTAAGATGCTCATATATGCTGGGGATGAGTGTAGCGATCCCACCCAATGATTTACCAGATATCAACTCAGTACTATCAACCAGGTATATAGCCACTATATTATTGAATGGGATATAACATACGATATTATACTCCCTATTGCGAAATGCCACCCTGTTGTTCGATACTGCAAAGCGCCAATAACTTATTACAATATAGAATAATTAAGTAAACCATATTAATCGTGTACATTACTATTTTTCATGTATTTTTGTATTTTCAAATTACAAAATATTTTAAATGAATACATTTCATTAAATACATTTTCTCACATCAGTATTTTGTATTTTATTTTGTTACATTTGATGAGCAAGTATTTGTAATTTGTAACAAAGTACTTTTGATGTAGCCTGTCTTTGGCTCCAGTGAAGTGTAGTTTTGGTACACCCTGGTAATGGATACAATAGACTAGTCTTTCACGGGGCATTACCTTAAAATATTGCCCTCTTTTTCTTATCTGGAGACAAGATTTAAACTGTTACAACATCATATTATAAGATGGCTATAGGGAAAATTTCTTTGTCCAGTGATACAGAGAGGAAAGACAACAAAGGGAAACATAAGTAAAAATAGGCAATGAATATGCAACGGAAAATTTGTAATAAACATAAAAATAATACATTTAAAGAATCAATAAGAGGATTGTACAAAAAATGCCACTACTGCAAGCACATTGCAAAGGCTGTTGTGCAAATGCTGTTGTGCAAATGGCATATGGGCTTTCACTGTCCACAAAGAATACTAGTGAGGTTAGCAGAAGAAGCATTGTATATTCTTATGGCAGTGGATAAAAAAGAGGACATAAAAAAGAGGACCTGAAGTGCTCAGCTTTGCATTCGGGGGAGGTGAATCTGTGACCGAAAGTGCTCCTCATCTCCATGATATCAGTGTTGAGGGGGTGGATTATATTGTCCTTTATGGAGAGCAGTTTGGACATCACTCTTCTCTCCACTGCAGCCTCAGCTGCATCCAGCTCCAGTCCAATGTAGAGCCGGTCTTAACCCCTTCAGCTTTGCAGCCTCCTTCTTTTTAACATTACAGTCCCAGCAAACAGCAGCTAATAGCAGGAAACACAAAACAATGGACTGATAAAATGTTTATCAGCTTGGTGCTGCCCCCAGCCAGGGGTCCTACCCCCTACTAGTGCAACCCTATACAAACATGCAACTGAACCTTTTACCATAGCAATCTCTGTTAAGAACCTAATACACCACATCCTCTTGGAGGACTTGACTGTATGCTTTCCTGCTGCCCTTAATGAATTAGTCAGGTAAAGCCCACATTTCCTGAAAACAAGCTGACACTGGCACCACTGGGATTTAGACCCAAAATTCTGGTGAAACCGGAGCCTTTGCCACTATTGGAGCTTACTAATTAATACTAATTTGCTGTCAATACACACTGAACAATACTTCAAATATGTTTCCAACATTTAATACTCTTATATGCACCACTCTTTTTAGCCAAGAGCTACATGTATATCTTTAAACAAAAATTAAACATGAACTGTCTGCTTCAACTGGTGTCAAATGAACATTGTGTGCTTTTATACAGTGAGACCTTCCACTGCATGTTTTCATTTTTGGTAAATGTTTAAAGCAATCAAAGGGTTCTTTCTCTCCTATGAAATGAGTAGCAGGATGAGGAGTCGTTATAGGATGAATTTCAGAATTCTGGATGCTTTCTTGACATCTGTGAGCCACCGAATTAGGATTTTATATGAGCATTTTATTTATTAAGGTCTCAGCCTCTTTAGTCCTTGTAATGAAACAGCTAATAATGAGATAGATAAGAAGAATTTAACGAGAAGAATGCCATCAGTCAAATTTTACCAAAACAAAACCAAAGGTCACAGAGACAGAGGACATTTTGTATCTCGTGAGGCTTCTGTTCCTCTGCTTTTCATGCATAAACAACTCATTTACATGTAAAGACTTTTTCTTTGAAGCAAGGGATTTGTAGGGTCATGAGGGACAGCTAGCAAAGGAACAGATATATATATAAACTGGTCAGCTGTCTAATCAGTACGTTCTCTGCCTATAGAGATTTTAGGATTTTGGGACACAGGGAAATGACCTATGTCTTGTAGGTTAAATCACCTGCAACAGGTCAGATAACCACTTTGCCACTCAAAGTTTGTTGTTGTGACTCAGGGGCTCTTGCTCAGCACAGTGCTGGCAGAGGTCAGTAAGCACCACCACCAGACATTCACAGTTCTTCAAAATGTTTTTGTTCCCTATCCACCTAATCCAGCTGACTCTGACCAGCCGGTGTCCAAAAAACAGCATAATTTACTTTGGAAACAATCTTTTCAGCTGGAATTAATCTATTTCTCTAACTGGCACCTTGCATGTATATAATTTTATATGTGTAAATGAAGCCTTTATCATAACTGACTATACAAGTAAAGCTATACCGCTAGATAGTTCACTGATCATGATTAAACACTGTCCTCATAGGTAATACAGCAAGATTAAACCTGAAAGATCTATTATATGTCTATTTTTTCTAGTACTTGATATTTTTTTATTGTTGACTGGAATTGATGCATTAAATTTGCATTACAGATAACAGCTAGTGTTTTACTAATTTGCTTTTTTGATTTATGCATTCATTAGTTCATTTATTTACAGTATTTAGTTATTCATTCATTATGTTTATTGTTTTATCCAAACACCCAGATTAAAAATGATTAACATACACAAAAATTTGACTTTTTCCCATAGGTAAATATTTAATCAAGGAATGAAAATTAAATACAATTTTCCAATGATCTAATAGCCAGCAGTCCTTTAAAATGAATTAAAATGTTATACATTTTGCTCATAAGTACCATATATTAACCATAACAACAAAGTGGATGGATGAATGGATGTATGACTACACATAACCAAGGAATAAACTAATTCTTTTGCATTTAGTAATTTCTAAATCTAGCTATAAATAACCCTGGAATAATTTGTAATGTTATGCTTCATTTTATGGAGGGAGCAGCAGAGAGCTTAGTTCTAAATCAGCCCAAAAACTATGCTTGTGCAAATGACTATACTGTAAAAAATAACACTATATGCAATAGTGTTTGGTACTTTCAAATCACCTAATTTGTTACATCAATTGACACTTGGTTAGCATAAGTACATGGGAAAAAAACTTGTCTGCAAAGTCCCACAGCAGCAACAATGAAGTAGTGCAGATAAACAAAAACAAGATGAGATGATGCATTTGGAATTGGAAGAATACAAGTGGCAATATGTAACACTGTATTAATAAATAATGTGCAAACTGGACCAATACATAAAATGAACAGAACAAACAGCACCGTGAATATTAGAATGGATGACTGAATGGTTCATTGACTCAAGTTCAGAAGTTTGACAGTCTGTTGGAAAAAAAAGCCTACTGGTTTGGGCCCTCATAGTCCAGGATACACCTGGATGATTTTTCCAGCTTTCCTCAGGCACTACCTGATATGTGTATCCTGGATGGAGGGAAGCTTAAACCATATATATATATGGTTGAGGCTTTTTTTATTCTGAAATCCCAGATATATATCGCATGAATCTTACTGGAATTTTACTGGAAATAAAAACATCAAGCATTGACATAGAATTCATTTTTTTCCATCCCAAGAAATAAAAAACCCAGCTTTGAGGGAAAAAAAAAACATACTACATGTATTCTTCAGGGATATTGAAAAGAATGTTTATATTATGGATTGGGGTATGTATAATGATTCAAAACAGGAAGTAAGATAAATACAGACCTGTATCAGAATTATCATTGCATTGAGTAAATTTCTCATTTTCGCTTAGTTTGTCATAAATAGCATCAGATCCTAACTCTACCCTAATCTAAGTAGCATCTGAAGTGTTTTAAATTTGTTTGCTTAAAGAAAGGACTAGCAACAGAACCATGATAGATACTCATCACAGAAGTTATAATTATATTTCAGCTTTTGATATCCCTTTGTCAGCTCTAGGCATGTCTAAAAAATAATCTAGCATGTGGCATTTTAACAGATTGCCAACCTATATTATGGGTTGAAAATGAAATTGAAGATATTTTCAAATGATCTAGCAATTGGAACTTTGGAAATTATTTTTTTTCAATGAATTGCAACATTAGGCCTCCTGTCTTGGCGAAAATGATGGATGAATATTGCCACTCCAATGACTGATATGGTTATTCTATCTCTGATTCTATTACATATTACAGTATTATATAATGTATTTAACTATTTTAATCCATGCATTTTAAACAGCTATTGAGGCCTGAGACTACATTAATGAAAACTGAAGTGTAGCCTTCCTAGGCCAAATCTTGAATTATTCAGTATTTGCCTGACATCTTAGTGGAAAGTGGAGTCCCTTAGATAAGAGGAGATTGTTGTGTTACAATTAATAACTTTCAGTTCTGTGGAAAACCTCCTGAGTACTCAGATTGCAAGTCCCTGAGAAGCAGCTTTTAGAAACAATTTTTCTTAAGACCTTAATATGCCATCTGCTTAGTCAAATATTGCAAACCTTATATTGAACAAATGACTTTCATAAATACTTCATAGATATTAAAATGTAGAACTCCAGTATGAATATAAAAATTCCATCAGGATATATTTACTTACGTGGTCACAGCAATTTTTTAATTGACAGAGTAGTTTCAAAGTACACTTGGTAGAACTGACAGACCGAAGAAATAATATTAAAAATTTTATCACTGTAATATTCTGTGGATGGATAGTAACATTTTAGCAGCAGCTCACATATTAAGGTACTCAATGTATAGAAGATATTAATACGTTAACAGATGTGTTACTCATGAACCTACAGTAAATTATGTAAGTAGTTTTATGTACTGTTGAAATTGTTTTACTTTAGCCAACTTTAAACTTCTTTTTTTCCCATCTTAAGACTGAATGGTAGAGGAAAGAGGATGTACTTATAGAATTGAAAGCCAAGACATTAGCAACTTTAAATCTCCGTAGAACTACCTTGTGCCATGTGGTGTATATTTATGGAAACATTAAAGGAAGAGATGCACTTCCTTTAGAAGGGAGATGATGTTTCTTCTTCCACTTAATCTTCACTCAGATCACTTACGCCTGTCACTTAATTTGCTGGGTAATGTTGTTCCCTAATGATTTTCCTTGAAATAAAATTCTGTGATCACTGAAAATATAGTTGTTTGTTACACGAAAGCATTGTCTCTGGGTATCAGTTATAACTTTATTATTATTATTGTAATTATTATAATAATTATTATTATTGTGGTTGGTGTTGTTGTTATCATTCACATAGAGTTAATGATGTACTCAAGAGAAAAGTTTTTGGCAAAACAAATGGAAAAAAAGTCTGCATTTGCAAATTTGAACGTTTCACATATATCATTGCTATATCTTGTTTCTGATTATCCTTTTTCCTTTCCTATTTACCAAACAGCATCATCCTATACTTCTTCAATTTCATACCTGATCCATTAATACCTCTTTCACCTTAAGGTCAAGCAAAAAGATATTGTATGTAATGGCATTTTTAATGTAAGAGAAACTTTTACCCCATTCAGTCACCATCCCTACAGCAGACTATTTTTTTAGTAATCTGCAGTTCATTCTTTAGGGATCATTCTTCTGGATAATATTCTGCCTGAAATAATAAAGTTTTAGTTTGGTAGGAGAAAATATTTAAATCTAGCTGTGTATATCTGTGCTGACATAGATAACGTTTTACTTGATTTACTAATGCTACAAAACACCTACATTTTATACATGTTTTTTTTTTATTTAAAAAATGAAAAATCTCGTCAAAGAAAAAGTGATCCCTTTGTGGAGTACTGCACGTATGATTTACTGGGTCTTTCAGAAGCAGAGCTTGTATATATTTGATAAATATCGAATATGTACCATCTCATGTTGATTCAGTGATTTGCATTTAATGAGGGAGAAGATGTCAAAAATCTTGTAATTTGTTTGATTAATTAGGCTTACAGTTAGGGCTAAGTAAGTTAAGGTTGTCATTGTAGGAATTAGGGTTCTGCCCATAAAGATGAATGAACAGTCACAACAAAGATATGAATACAAACCTGTGTGTGTGTGTGTCTGTGTGTCTGTGCATGTGTAGTGAGGTATTGCTGTGCTTAGTGTAACTACAATATTACCTGTGTGCATCTGTCATCTGTACCTGCCCGGCCTGAGTAACTGGCCAACTGGTGTGTTTGCGAAGTCTAGTGGACCCCACCTGGTAAGCCTCACTCTGGTTAATTATGTTGGGGCGGTGCTCCAACCAAGCTTTATTGTCTCTGAAAAGAACATAAGAACATAAGGACATAAGAACTATACAAACGAGAGGAGGCCATTCGGCCAATCAAGCTCGCTTGGGGAGAACTTAACTAATAGCTCAGAGTTGTTAAAATCTTATCTAGCTCTGATTTAAAGGAACC
>JAODJU010000018.1:23874318-23898041 GCA_026776725.1 Gnathonemus echidnorhynchus
CCTTGCTGACAGGACTTCTTACATGTGTACAGATAAATGTTGAGTCACTCTCGCATTATATTGATCAACACAGGTGTTGGAATGTGCGCCATGGTTTTCAACTTAACAGGACTGGCAATTAGGCTTCTGATTGGTTAACATGACAGTACGTTTAGAGTTATAATGCCGCCTGTTGTTTTGAAATGCTCTTGACAGCGCATTTTAGCGGTTTCATGTGGACGGAAATATTTTAGAAGACAATGGTCGTGTGGACGGGGATTTTTTTTTTTTTTTTTTTTAAACGGAGAAGGAAAAACACAGTTTTAAAATAAACCCGTGTACGTGTGGACAAGGCATAAGAATCACACAGCAACACAGGAAATAGCCATAACAAACCAGGGAGGAACAGAACAAGAACATTTAAATACACCTGTTACCTTGTTAAGGTGCTTCAAAGTTTATCCATCATTTGATGGATAAATTTACTCTCAACTATGAGAGAAAAAGCTCTACCTTTGCCATCAACACTGGAGCTACTTTAAACAAAGACAACAAAAGAATAACGTAATTGTCCCTTTATCAAAGTGGATTTGCCATCCATGTTAAGAAATCAGAAAATTATTTTCTCTGAGGTATCTGTTTCATTCATTTTATTCACTATTGACAAAGTGTCGCAGCAAAACTTTTTTTATTACACAGCACATCTGAAATAAATCAGTGAAAACAAGGAATTAGCCACCTGTGTCCTGAATCACAAAGCAAGATTTCCTACTTAGAAAGACAACTTTTCGGATGTAAGGTAGTGTGGGCTAAATGTAAGCGAATGAAAATAAAGTGCAGATATATTGTCTTTAGCTTGTTCAAACAAAAGTGAATTCCATTACAATAAAATTAATTAATAATAATGAAATTATTTTTAGAAGTACTGTAATATATGTAAAGGTGCAGGTTGAAGTTATGAAATGTTGGCATGCTTGCAGTCAATTCACTGGTTTAACTGCTGTTCCTTGCTTTACAATGTTGTGTGGCAGGTGGTTGTTGTGTTGTAATGCATAAGCCATCTTGGGAATTTCACACATGGCAATATTTACCAAACCTGTGCCAATAACCCAACAGTCATTCAGGTCCATTATGCTACAAAACAGGAGACACGGCTCCATCCACTAATAAATTTATTACCAATGGCCAAAAAAAAGGAGGGGTCAGGATAATTTGTGCTGAAGCTTAAGAGTTAGGCTAACTGGAAAAAGGAGTCTTCCATACAAAAGATGGCAAAAAACCATAACCAGATCACCACATGCTGAATCGATAACCACTGGTTACCAGCAGCCATGAAGAAAGGGCCTCCGGCCAATGATAACAAAAGACATGAAACAAAAGCCCATAAAATAATTACACAAGGTGTCAAATACGTCATTTCTAAAGTAAAAACTTAATACATCAATATAAACACCTTTCACAACACAACCAAAATGAAAAGGGCCAATATGGCTAGAACAGCACTGTCTGCTTTCTAGCAGAGGTAGTAGGCAGAGCAGCATCAGAGCAGGCAAAGCAGTATAACTAGAGTAGCAGTTGTAGTTGGAGTCTCCCAGTCAAACCCCAACTCAAGCTTGCAGTCCCAATTCACCTTAACTCAAGATCCTGCTAGTGCAATTACAAACAGCAATCCAGTAGATAGTAGCCTCCAACAAAGAATCCACACTTAGAGGACCTATGAAAATAGCAGAGGTCAGGTAAAGCGGAGATGAGGCGTGCACTCAACCTCAGGTGTAACCTTCACCAACCGCTGCCAGGCCTTATATAGAAGGTCCACCTATGATAATTAGCTCATAATTACTATCAATTAAATTGAAGCGGCATGATAATCATCTAAAGTCCAGCCACAAATGTGACACATCTATTCTGCTGCAGTTGCATACTCCTCCTTCCCAGTTTCCATAAGTATACACATTTTCTTCCCCGTCAAGTTACTCGATAAATCTGGATTTTTGCATAAGAAGTTGTGCATGCACAATTGGGGCATCATTTCGTGCATACACAACTATGGTGTATAAGGCCCCAGGACTTTATGACTCTTGAAATCCATAGTTTTAAAAAAGAAACTCCAGCTGGTCAGGTACACATTAATAAGTAATTACTCCTGGTGTATGGAAACTGACAGAACTGTATTTCACTTTTTAGATTTTTAGATTGGTTTATTCTATTATACATATGAGGCTGCAACTTAGCATTTTGTGAAAACACTTTTTTTTTTCTAATGGACTTACATCTAAGAGGATTATGTCTCCAATTACGTGTCTTTTTCCTCTGCATCTTCTCTGTTGTTTATCTTAAGAAGTTTGATTTTTGGGCTATCCCAGATATATCGAATAGCTCACAATGGCCACAATGATTCTTCAAAAGTATACCAGTTTAAGCTTGAAGTAGGCCTATGTCCTTGGAAAGTCAATAAATCATTAGTCTTTCTCCACAGCAGAAAAAGAGAGCAGAGATTACTAAACTGCAGAACTTCAATTATGTACTGAAGTCTGGCCCTTTGCATCAGTTATTTATGTCATGAAGGCTTCCATGTGTCATTAGTCTTTAGCAGTGGCAAGAACAAGTGTGAAAATTATACTATCCTTGCAAATAAAGATGTTAATTCAAGGACTGGTTTTATTTGTTTGAATATTCAGTTTAAACATGATTGCATGTTTTTCTTTCATTTTTCTTGCTTTCATTCTAAACTTTCTTTAGATATTGGTGTCGATAATTATGGGGATACTGTAAAACTTACAAATTCATTAACAAAATTGCACCTGTTATGTGCCGTAAGTGTTTTGGACGTGCACAGGACACCTCAGTCTTCTGCCCCAAGCGCTCCACTCGCCAGTTACTGCTTCAGCCCGCCTCCCTGTTTTCGGCCACGCCACTTCCGCCCTCTGACCTCTGACCCTGGCCCTGTGTTCCAGTCAATGAGGATAAAGCCTGCTGGTCATTTATAAAACATATAAAACATTGTCATATACAATAACAAATAATTATCTCTGCATTACATACCTCTGTAGCAACAATGGGCCTAATAACTACATCATTCACAATTGCAACTGTTAAATTCTGTCATTTTTAAAATCCTTTCAATGACTGTAATTTGGTGAGAGCTAAAACACAACAGAATCTAGAGATTCTATACCTTTCCGAATCATAACTAGCCACTTCTGCTCTTAAGATGTACTCCAGTCCTTGTTGGAAGTCAGCACAGACCTTTTCAGAAGCTTGTGGCAGTTGTACTTACACAAAAATGTTCTGAGGGCAGAAGAAGAAATGATCACTGAGGAGTTGGGTCCAAGCAACTAAAGGAGACGGGATCAAGACATCTGATTGGTTGGTCCCGCCTCCTCTAGTTGCATGGACCCACCTCATCTACAATTTTTCCTTCTGTCCTCAGAACATTTTTGTGTAAGTAAAACTCCCATGAGCTAATCAAAATGTGGTGTAGTGGTTTCAAAGCATCCAAAAAACTGATTGTATGATTGACTTTATCACTGGAGTCTGAAAAAATGTACTTTCCCAGTTATCTGAGAGACTGGTAATTCTGCCGAACCCTTTCCTTTAAAATCTCGTCTATGCAGATTGTTAGCATGTGGTGTTTAAATATTCAATCCATGCCAAGTCGTCCTGCTCCATCTCCCCTCACCTCACTAACGCCTATTGGCTTCATTAAACGGATGATTGCCTCAACCAGCAAATATGTTGACATATCTGTTAATCATCTTCCATGAATATTATCACTTTGTCTGCCAGAGGAAATGTGGCTGAACCATCTTTTCTAATAAAAAACAGATTTATGCAACATGTAAAACTGCACATGGATAAGCATCAAATCCATCATATTTTCTTTATTAGTGTTTTTTAGAAACCATTTGGTTTTATATTAACAAATCTGTATAAATTCATCTATTTTTGAAGAAACAAGGGTTGGAAATTCAAATTGCAACTTTTAACAACTTCCTCTTTGTTTTGAAATGACCATAAACAAAATAATATATTAATATATTTCATTGAACATTTGCAGTGATAATTGCTTGGGCTTACATTTTTGTATATTGGAGGACAAATTTAGAAACAAGC
This sequence comes from Gnathonemus echidnorhynchus, assembly GCA_026776725.1. Taxonomy (NCBI): domain Eukaryota; kingdom Metazoa; phylum Chordata; class Actinopteri; order Osteoglossiformes; family Mormyridae; genus Gnathonemus; species Gnathonemus echidnorhynchus. The sequence goes on from JAODJU010000018.1 coordinate 23,878,411, forward strand.
AAATGAGGCTGCATGCCTCGGTCAAATCACTGCACTGCATTCCCAAAAACAAATACATTTTTTCCAAAGTGTAAAATTTTATTTCATATTTTTCTTCTTCCTTCTCTTTCTTCTTCTTTCTGAATGCACTGTTCAAAAGCAGGTTAGCAGTATTCTGAGTGTCTTTTGTGAGTGTGATGAGGTTATCTCCCTTGGTGTGTTGTTACCCTGGCTCCACAATAACTGGTATGGCAGTAGAGTAACTGGCTAGTTGTTTGTCACCATAAGCTAATGTGTAGTATTTGATTTTATCATAAACTCTTGCCAGCCTATGTTTCTGACACAGACATGCCCAAACAGCAAATACATACAAGTGGGGAGTGTGTCTGCAATGAAAGCTGTAAATCTGACCCACAACAGGATTACTGGGCATAGCATCTCTTTGTCACTGGGAAATGGGTTAGAGGAGAGCTTCTGCAATTGCTTTAATTTACCCTACATCTTCTGCAATGAAGGGCATTTTGGCTGAAGTTCCACATAATCAGGAGCAATAAGTGCCAGGAGACCTTCTGCTAAAAGTAGAAGAAACAGAAGCCTGGTTGGTAAAAGATGCTGGTGAATTCTCCTCAATCTGCAAAAACCCTTTCAAATAATCAGCCTCTCCAAAGCGGCCTGGGCATGGATGACCCTTGTGACTATATACAACTAAAGGGAAAGAAACAGTAAAATGTGATAAGGCATGAACCAGATAGGAGCACATCAAGTCGAATCAAATTACAGAGACGGTGAGGGAATTTGCAGCCTGACTTGCATATTAATGAGGGCCTATTCGTTTATAGTGCCTATCCACAAACTGTTTCCTGAGAGAGAGTGAGAGAGGGAGAGAGATAGAGAGGGAGAGAGAGAAAGAGAGATATTCTTGAGCTTCCGCAGATAGGAAGCACATGATAATAAAACATTACAATAGTGCTTCTTACCACAAGGCTGCGTATCCCGATTACCATTCAGCTACTATGCAGCACCCAGACAAATCTGTCTGCAAAGTATCTAATGTATGTAAAAAATAATCTTTCTTGTATTCAGAAGCCAAGAAAAGTCTGAGCAGGGAAAAGAAGGCAGAGGATAACAGTAGCAGATCTCCACATGATGACTGTTCTTGCTCTCAGAATACCTTACTACTGTGGACCAGCAGTGATTATACCTGCAAAGCATGTATATCTTGTAACATATTAAAAGTTTTTTCTAAATAAATTTCTTTAATTAATATTAAAACATTGATATTAGTATCCATATGACCTGGATTGCATCTCATCATTGACAAAAAAAACAGTAAAGAAAATTATTGGAAGTGAGCAAATCTAGATATCTTTGTGGTTATATTTATTTATTTTATTTCATTTTATGTTATTTTATTTCACCAAAAGAAATGTATCTGTTAAGGAAACTTTGGTATCTGTATCTATGTGTGTGTGTGTATGTGTGTGTGTGTGTGTGCGTATGTTTGTGTGATTTGATTGTGTGCATACTGTAAAAGCTATTCGTGTAATTTAGTACAATGCCAAATACATAATTTAATCATTTAAGTGGATTTATTAATTCATTTCAATGAAACAAAATTGAGAGAGGATAAAACCTGAATATAAAAAACATTTTTTTATTGTGTCTAGGCACTGCAGGGGTCACTTGGACAAAAAAAGCTTTATTTCATACTGCAGAGAAATACCCTGGACACACTTAAAGGGAGACATAAACAATGCAGATCCTATAATGGCAATGTCAGTCACGGGGAGTATCAGGAATACCAAGCAGAAATGTACATCCCCTATACTGTAGGGGAGTCCTAAAATCCCAAAAGTCAGAGCCACACTGCCCTCTTCTGGTTTATTTATATATATATATATAAGTAACTGTATGTATGTATGTATGTATGTACCTCCTTGGAGCATAGCAGAAATTAATAAGGAACAAAACAGCCTCTCTGAGGTCAAGAGCATTTTCATTAAACAGATGTTGGCACTCCATCTTAACCTGCAAAGGATGTAATGGAATCCTCTAGCCTCTGATGGAATAACAGGAACAAATGCTTATAAGCCTCATCTAATGCAAGCTAAATTCCTTGCATGCATAGAATCAAACCAGTTAGGCTTGAACTTTGCCATTGGTCAGAAGAAACAATCATTGTGTCATAAAACTTCTTTTTCTCCTTATTTCATATTGACAAACAAATTAAATATTAGCCTTTTTATTATTGCCATTTATTGTTGGGATATCGGATACGCAGAATGATAAAAACAAATTTTAAAAAATACATTTTGTTAATATAGAGCATAACTAAGATGATAAGTTTGCCTTGAATAAATTCTTATGCCAAGTTACAGAGTGAGAGAGAGAGGGGCGGGGGGGGGGAGAGAGAGAGAGAGAGAGAGAGAGAGAGAGAGAATACATTTATATTTACGCATAAATATACACTCCAATGTAATAACACAAGGACATGGATGTCTATTTTTTGGACAAAGTCTTTACTTCTGTCTAAGGATCATGGTACAAGACAAACACCTTTGCTGATTAATTCTTGATTAAAAATTTAATTTTAATTAAATTGAAAATTTCATTTTAATTACATTGGTTAGTCCTGGGAGGGATTTGTCAAGAAGGACTTTGCTATAAGTCATTGTGAAGATGATATGAAGGCCATCAGTGAACAGGGAAATGTTAATCAGTGAAATCATGCTCTGAAGACGTAGGCGTGAGATGATGGACATTCTGAGAGTCCAGATCATGGATGCTTTTCTGCCCTGGAACAGAAACCACACCACATACTTCTTAAGCAAAGGAATAGCCTGACTTGTTAAATGACCAGGCTGACATCTTCATTGCAGTTAGTGAGGTACTCTCTTAGTTTTTCATTTCCTGGCTTCTAAATCTCATTGCGAGTGGTGTACTATAGATTTATCCATTGACCCAATTCCCCTACTGTAGTTTTTTTTTTTTACAATGACATTGTCACTGTGCCATGGTATTGGCAGATGGACCTGAATTAGATATTTTAAGATATGTACTGCTAAAAGTAAGTTCTAAACACACACTCCTTTATATGATAAAATCAGCTCATAATAATGACTTATATAATGGCTAATAATTTTCAAAGGTGTTCAATTACTATATGTTAAAAGAAAATACAATGAAATAAATGGATCCTTCAGCCATCCATGGTAAGTTGCAAGTTTATTGTTATGGCTTGTGTAAGTTGGTTGCACATATTCTTTATTAACAGAGAAAGGTATAAACAGGATAAGAGTCAATACTGAAAAATATCAAATATTAATATAACTGGAAATCCTTGCAGGTAGCATTCTGTTCATTCAAAATAAAGACTGATAAACATCTAGAGACATATTTCATATTTGAAGGTTTTTTAGAACATGTCTGGAGTTCAGCTTTTACTTTGTGTTGCATGGAGGTGGAGTGTTAACTTGTTCATATTATAATAAAGGTCCAAGAGAAAATGTCCTAAGAACAGCATTAAACTGCAGTTTGCCTAGTCTAATAGAGTACTGCAAGTGTAGATATTCTTATGTTCTTTTTGCCCCATGTATTCCTGAATCAAAAGTAGCCTTCGATAACAATGTTGCCATTTTGTGCTCATTATGAATTGATTAAGGCTAAATCAATCAAGAGCTCTAGTGCAAAGATATATAACTTGGTAGATTGCTCTGTCTTTACTCCTGAGCTTAAAGATACTAGGCTCCAAAGTACAGTGACGACATAGATATAGTTTGGGAATATCTTTGCTGAGAAGGGTTGCAGTTTATATTAAGTACATGATGAGCAGTTTACCATTGTTTCCAGCTGTTATCTCTGCCTGATTTATGTTTACTGCCACAAAATTTCATTCAAAAACAGATATCGTTAGTACTCTATTATAGGCAGAAGAGTAACTGGGTATACATACTTTTACATAATCTGATTTGATGTAGAGCAATACTGGTAAAATTGAAAATGGATAAAATTTCAGCTAAGCAGTAAACAATAATAATAATAATAATAATAATAATAATAACATGGAATAAAAAATACAAATCATTATTTCCATTGCCAGAAGAAATTTCACTCAGACCTTCATTTACCTTCTGATACTATAATAAGTGGTGAAATATAAATCTGTATTTTAATAAATGTTTTTTTTTAATCGAAATAGCGAACTTCACAGAATGATACTATTTGTATAAGTATGGCAGATGTTTGTGCTGTCTGTTTGCAAACTTGTTTTGCCTCTGATCTTTTGTATTTTGTATGCATGAACACCACAATATTTTGAATTTGTCAAAAAAACAAAAAAATCATTTTGAAGAAATATCTTGTGTTCTGACATAAAATTTAAGTATGTTATAGTATTATAAATACATAATGCAGATATAAAAGATTTGATGATATAAGTATATTGACTGCTGTTACAAAGTAGTAGATGAAAGAATAGTAGCCATGATGACCAGTTTTTCTGCTGCTATTGTTCTCTGGCTTCCTCACTCTGCACTTTGTACTTTCTCAAGGAAATTGTAAAATCTATGCAATTATACTATTTTCTGGACAGACATCATCTAAAGGTATTTTAATAGCAAGGTTTTCAACAGTCTGTCAAGTAGAAATAGCATTGACTTTCCCAGCAGGTGAATGTGCTATAGATCAGCCTGTTGAATAGCCTATGCACTTCATCTTCTAGTCTGTCTGATCAATAATGTGTCAGACAGTAGGAAGATACATGCCAGGGTAATAATGCAGTTCAAGTACCACTACAATTTATCTACAATTTGTAGAAATTAAGCTAAATAAGCAATAATTAATGTGGATAACTTTTATGAAGAATTATTTAAAAAATACATACCTAGCCAGTGTGATTTTACTCACACATTACATAGGACTGTTAGTGCATTTTCCTTCTAAAATCAAAGAGAAGAATCACAGTACAGTAAAGGGGACAGCTTTGAATTAATGTTACATTTGCACATGGTTGCACCATTAGTATTCTAAACTCTCCACATTGTCTGTACTATCTACTGGATTGGGATGCCATCAGCATTTACTGTGTTGCAATTGAGAAGAGACCTGGTATTGCCTGTAAGGGCTGTGTTCTCTCATTTTTATCAACGCTTGCTAAACGAAATTAAATCCCATAGTTTAAAGCAGATTATGTGTAACCACACCTTGAGTAATGTAGCATTCAAATAGGGCTGGTATGAAAAATCATATATCCCAATATCAAAGTTTTTGATAAATCGCAGTTGAACACCCCCGTCACAACACCTTCCCTGCTAATAAACAAATAAATAACTTAGACATATAATAAAATATGTGTAAAACAGCAAAATTATTATTTAATTTTGTTGATTTTTAAAAGAAAATAAATATTTTACTAAAAATGCATAGTTACATAAATGGTTTCATGCATTAGGTCTTGAGTTAAAGGACAGTATAGACAAATGAGCACATGAGCAACAGTTTAAGATTTAACTGTACAAAATATTATTTTCCTTGTGTTAACTTCTTAGTGGGACTAATGGACGTACTGAAAGTAGTGGTACAACAAAATATTACATACACATCTCCATTTTTGGTGGAAATGCAGTGGCATCTCCGGAGAAGTTAATGGCAGTTATGACAGAGTTTACATCTTCCACAAAACTGGTCTTAAACTTTGGGTCAAGAAAACAAGCTATTGGAAGGATTCTCTTCACATTTTCTCCAGAATTCGGCTCCAGTAGATCACTCCTGATGAGCCCTTTCATCCTCTTCATCAGCTCACTGTCCTTGTCCCTGTCATGCTGTTGCACCTCTACGCACAACACAGGTCACAATAAAACAACAGCACTCGAAGGTTGCTTTTTTTATATGACTGTTATACTCTATATGTCTTACTCACAATACAGAGTCCAGTGCGAAGCTTGACAACACCTTTCCGCTGTGTTGGATCAGGTGACGTTGCAGCATTGACTGACCACCATGTTCACCTGACCTGACACCAATGGACTTTTTTGGGGGCTGGGGGCATAGTAAAGAAGAAGGTTTTTGTAAGGAGCCCCTACACAGCGGATGAACTGAAAGCGCTCATCTCAGAAGCATTTGTGGATGCTAACAAGGAATTGTGTGCTAAAATGTGTCAGAGTGTCAGGGCCAGGCTCCAGGGATGTGTAAAAGTCGACGGAGGGCATTTTGAACACCTAAGAGACTAAACAGGACCCAATCAGTATTGTAAAATATTGAAAACCATACATACTTTGCTATAACTCTGAGGTAGTCTTGTACTTTACTCTGGTTGACTCAGAAACCTTGAAGTTGATATGTATAGCACTCAGTATTTTATATACTCCAAAATGTTTTGTGTAGGTAGGGTCCCAAAAAGGTCTCTAGCCCAGAGGTCCATGCTCTCCTTAGTCCGGCCCTGTCCTTGACAAAATAAAGTTGTATTATGATAATGCAAGACTACAGTTTTTTTAAAAAAATAAGCATTGTCTAACTGTATGAAAACAATGGTCCTGCAGTCCATCTTGTCTCTTCTTAGAATAGAACTGTTTTTGTCCCTGTACATTTATCTAGGGGTGACCTTGCCACTTCATATTTTCATTATGAAAGCAAAATAATAAGCACTTTTGGAGATTGCCAGCAAGTGATTTCATTCTTTAGAGCGTAATCCAAATTAATTTGTTCTTCTGCAGAGGAAAGAGAAGGCCCATTATTAATTAAGCCAATTAGATCACTGGGAGAGTAATATCCCATTCATTAAAGAGCCTGTTCTGCGTGAACCTTCCCTCTTATCCAAAAACTCAAATCTTTAAAAGGTTTCAAAAACACAAAATGTCACATGACCCAGAGTAGACCACTGTGTTTAGCTGGTAACTGCAATTAGACAATATTAATGAATAAAAAGCAAAAACACTCAGAGAATTGAAAGCTAGTGGAAAAATCAGAGGCTATTTTCCTTTCCAGCTCACTTGATGAATTGCAATGGGGACTTCTGTAAAAGGCAACAATAATGTATTGGCTGAACGTGCAAATATACTAGGAAATTATGCTTGGATGATGTAGAGTGCTGAGACAAAGTTAGATATTTTATGTGTATTCATCTGTCGAGCCTATAATACACTATATTGTCCATTTAAAAATGGTCTTAATATTTGGTTTTAAGAATTATTTAAAGATTTTTTTTTTAATAAATCAGTGATTCAATCAGAGTGACATGTTATGCTTAGCAAAATGGTGCAAAGCTAAATCAGAATGCACATTTTGAAGTAAAATTTGAGTTTCAAAATGATTTTTAGACTAAAATAAAAGCTTTATCGAGCAGTAACTGAATGAATCCAATGAGAAACTATCTCACTAACTACCTTTTAAAGCTATCAAAAAATTGAAACAAAATTAAACATAATTGAAAATGTTACTTGGCTCATTGATTGGTATTGTCCATTTATCAAATGAGGGGGAATTCTGTGACTAGTATTTAATTACTAACCACGTCTTTTTCAGTCTAGTGAATGACTTAGTCCATGACCATATTACGGCAACATGACCGTTTTTCATTTTTAGGGCAAATGGTTGTCATAATCACCGAACCTCTAAGACTTCTTCTCTTTTAACAGTTTTTCATCTTTGTTTTGAAAGCTGGCCAGTTTGTCACTATAGCATGATGTTATTTTCAGAAATACTTGCCACTCAAAAGAAAGTTATCAGAAAATACAAAGTCATGAAAAAAGATTACACTGGTGGATCTACAAGAAACACAATTATGCAAATACATCATGCAAAAGATCTTTCAGAAACTTTTTGAATCATTACTTAGAAACAATTTGGAAACATAAAATGAGAAGCAAGAAAACAAGCAGTAATTTGCTTAATCAATAAAGTGAACTGCAAAAATCAAATATGTTGGACCCAATGTTGCATAAAATGATAATATCGTGTTAGCGTTTCTTGTAGCCTGTTTATTTTTTTGTTGTTTTCTTTTCCCTGCTATGACTAAGAATGTCGCCACAAAGCAGGAAACCCAGTTCTATTTCAACCACCTGAATCATGATATAGTTTACGATATATTATATTTGAGTTGGAGTTCATTCCCAGATCATTAGCCGTTATTCACTGCTCACACCAGTGAAACATATGTCATTAAGATTTACTGAATTCCATAATTATAATCATTAAAACAAACAGTAGACATGCGCTGACAGTTAAACAATGTTAATGGCAAGTAAGTCTTGGAATGTAATCCTTTTCATTGTCAATTTTGTTGCGCAACCCTGTGTGTGCAACAAGCAGTGTACACACGTCTATGTTGGTGCATGTTACTATCTTGATAACGTGCAATTAAAATGAGAATGAAATACTGCACCATTGACTTTAGACCACGTTTTTGTTGGTCGAAAGTGCAATTGCTTTCTGCTTCCTCAAAATAGCAAAGCACCAACGATGCTCGTGACTCCACTTCATTTTAAGACCAACACACCAATGAACACTCACATGGACGCCAGTACATTTGCCATTTGAACGGTGTGGACACTGGATGGGAAAATGAAAACTGCATCAGGCTCGTGCCAGTTTGACACTTGCTTTGCACTTGGCACCGCTTTGCACTGGATCCTAGATAGGACCCAAACAGGAGTAAGACCTCATTGATCATTAAGGAGCTGGAGAAAGTTCTCTTATGATTGACATGGGTAAAAACATCGTGCAGAATGTTCAACCAGATGTTTAACTTGGTGCATTTATTAAACTCCTAAAAACTTTGGCAACCAACATATAGGGACCCCTACATGCAAAATGAGAAACCTGATAACTTAAATACTGTATCACGATCTTGCTCTATAAACTATATCTCCTATGCGTCTCATCCATCACATTCAGGGACATGTCGTTTCATCATAGCTTGATCCCCTACAGCTCTGGCCAATGCTCCCATGAAAAGCGGATCTGCATCAAGCTCTAGGCCTCACTCCCGATTCCGGTTGTCCTTGGGTCCCTGGGTGCTCATTCCTTTCACAACTTTTGGTCTTTCATCCTCTAGACAGAAAACATAGGGAGGAGGGTCTGTCAAGCATTTATGAGAGTGAAATAATGATAGAATTACCTACAATTTCACAAGAAAATTGTATCTATGAGATTAAGCTTAAGCACTGGGGTGAACTTCTGACGTCAGAATATTTGCATTCACAATGTGTTTTCCCCAAAGCTTGCATTTTCCATGTTACTTAACAGGTTAAGAGTTTAAACCACTGATGCGAATAACAGTATACTTTATGTAATATTAAAAAAAAAAACTTTAAACTTTTTATGCATACCAGGCAATGATATAATTGGTCATAGGTTTGCGTCATTTGAGAGTCAATAACTATATTAGTTGCTAGAATATCTATATTTTAAATCTGAAATACAAGTACAAATATATGCAGACAGAAATAAAAAAATAAGCTATTATGGCAGCATTATGTTATTACAAAACAGCATAAAGGAAAGCACAGTGTGGGGACAATGTTTTGAAATACTGTACGTTATTTGCTATTACTGCTAAGTGAATGCTCCAATTAAACATTCTTATTTTGGGAATCTGTTGTTGCAAATATCATGGTGAACCTTGATAATGCAATTAGCATTGTTTGAAAGCAACCAAAAGTATTAATTGGTGTTGATATATGAAAGTTTCCAATTGCCAGTAATTTGTTGTCCTTGTAAAAATAGTATTTGTTACTCATTGGGTGATTTGTCAGATCTAATTCAGTATTAGATTCACTTTAAAGACACTTAAACCTATAGTATATAATGCAGATTTACAGACCATTGCTTTCAGCTCTGTGTAATTGTAAAAGTTGTAATCCTGTTATACCTGTGAAATGGTTTTAGTTTTTTGTTGGTAAAAATGCACCTCAACTCTTACTGTTTGTAAAGTTTTCACTGCACACACAATTACTAATTGTTTTGCACATAGGCCTATACATAATAATTAGTCAATGCTTGTGCCAGTGACTGTATGCCTGTGATGAACATTTCAATATTTTCAAACATGTGTAAACCTGGGGTGCCCTTGATAACTATGATGGTCACATGATCAGGAAAAAAAATCCACGGTAATGCTACAAATCCACAAAGGGATATGGTAAATGCATGGATAGTCATATCGAAAATGTATTTTTTTTAATCATGCTGTTATGGCTCCCACATTTTCTTGTGCAAGCTCCATTGACAGAAAGCATTTTCAACAAATTGTCATCTTTCATAATTAAGAAGTGGCAGCATTTCACAATCTCACAACAGATCACAGCATAATATAAATGCATAATAAATAGTACAGTATAAGCAATTGTATGCATAATGGATAGCCTACGTCGGAAGAAAAAATATGAATGCCAGTAAACGTAATATTTGACTCAATTATACTTAAGAAATTCACACAAACAAACAAGCAAGCAAAAAAATTAACACTTAAGGGTGACTAAGAATTCTAGCATTTACCAAATTAGAAATCCCTTGCAGGTGTATCATTGGTCAGTACAGGTGAACAATCATCTTCAACAATCAGGTCTCATGAAGAGGAGAGACTGCAGGGAAACCCATGAAATCCATAAGCTCCCCTGACAATGGCTCATACTCCAACCACTTAAGTTTGTACTGTAATGCAGATCTGAATGAATTCCGGCAGGAAATTAACATCATGCAAATTAAACGACCTCATTGGCCTTTCTGCTATGGACCCAGAGGGGTGGAATAAACCTCAGAACAGCTTAACACTGCAGCCAATGTGCTTTTCACTGTTAATAAACTATTTAATATATTCTCCATGCCTCTGATACATGACACAAATTCTTCTACTAATCTATGAAGTTCAACATATGGAAAAATTTTAAACAAATGTAGTAAGGTGGGGTTAACTTAAGTTCAATGAGGAATATTCCCTCATTTAATAAATTATTTGCTGTTGCTGTCCATGAGCTCTGTTATAAGCAACTATCCAGCTCTGTATAATCCCTTTTTTATTATTTAAGTGTGATTGAAATACATACATTTTTGTGACTATGTGAAAAGTTTTATATAACATCATATATTAGATAACACCATTTTAGGATAAAGACTTAATGAATACTTTTAAACATGGAAAAAAAATTATCAAACTTTAATTTTGCAGACTTCGAGAATAAGTGTTTCCTGGGGATGGACTTCGTAATTAAACACTGCTTTAAGGGCGAGATGGAACTGTTTTTAGTTTGATAAGATATTGCCAAACCATACAATTTCTTTTTGACTGCTTTAACATTAAAAAAATGTAAAAATCATTTCTGTGATAAGCAAAAATGAAAATGTCATACTTTAGTTATTAGGAAGATGTAAAAATGGTATTTTTTGCCGATGCTCCAAAAACATGGATTTAAATTCTTCCTCACTCTTTCCAATAATGACAATTTTCTAGTTAATAAAGTTCTCATTTAATGCTTGTGTCATGCCCACCTCGCGGAGGCTGAATCCTCTAGTTTCTAATCAGTAAAACTTCATATTTAAGCCTCGCACCGGCGGGTGCGAGGTATTGTTGACATGCCGCTACTGCGCACTTTAACTCTTTGTTCTTCCTACAGTTACATCACGTTCCGTCTGTCTGGCCCTTGCCGAATTTGCCGTACCTCCTGCCTGCCCTCCTGCCCGTCCGCCCTCCCCATGAAGCCCCCCATGTATTCCCCCTTTTCGTTCGTCCGCGTCTCCTGACTGACCTCCCAGCTCCTTGATCCTCAACTCTTTCATTAACGACCATGACTTTGGGACACGTAGCGGCTTTCGGTGTTTTGTATGGACGGCTTCTGGTTAAGACCCTGTAACAGCTTCTGACTCTTCTCTGTTTTGCCTTTAATAAACCTGGTTGCCTGGAATTCACTGTCCTGGTCTTGTTTGACAGTACAGCTTGTATGTAATGAAAAATAAGATTCATTTTTTTGTACCACTCTCCTGTTCAAGTAGCCTCATAATAATGGATACCTGACATGTTGATGTGAGTATGGTTATATGTATTATTATGTATGTATTTTGCAATTTTAGAAGCCATATGCTGAAATTCATGCCAATTCAAGCTAAAGTTTTTTCATGACCTGGTTGTATTCAGGCTGTGTAACATATCAGACAGAGTAATATCATCTCTTTAAACAGCAAACAAGAACAGCAAAGAAGAACAGCAAAGAGATCCATGTAAAACACAGAGAACACAGTTAATGCCTTTCACAGCATTCTAAGTGAATACAGGTTCATAGCAGTTCATCTTTAACCAATTAGTTACCAAATAACAAATGACTGCATATAAGTAATTTGCTTACCCTGCAAAGGCCCTTCCCACTCCACCATTTATATACATACAGCTCTGGAATTGAGACCACTCTATTTTTTTTTTTTATCTGCATTTTTAAATCCTGGTTTAACCCAGATTCTGATGACAGAAGGCTACACCTTCTGCTTCCAGGCTTAAACAACAACAACAAAGTTAAGCAGGAGACACTGGAAATAACCGAAAACCAGCCAGATAGAGGGCAGAAGCAACTTTCTAATGCCAGAGATGACCGTCAACTTATCCTGCAGTTCCTCATGAATTGGAGGATGACATCAAGTGACCTTCAAAAAGAATGGGAAATATTAAGTGTTGTGAAGTGCACTGCTAGGACAATGAATAACAGGCTCCTAGAAGCAGGGCTGAAGACCCATAAAGCAAGGAAGAAGCTCTTCATCAATGAGAAGCAGGGAAGAAACAGGCTGGAGTTTGAAAAAAATGTATATTTTACACAGACACATACCCATAAATTGAGAAAGGAGTGAAACTGAAAATTTTGCTGTGGTCTCAATTTATTTCCAGAGCTTTATCTAAACAGTATGAGCTAATAGCATAACTACCAATGTTTAATTTGGTGGTTGATAGCACATTTTTGTCTGACTCATGAATTACATTTCTATTTAATGATGTGACCTTTGGGGTTACATTGATTTTAAGGTGATAATTTGTTAATTTACTTATAAATGCTCTTAATTGAGCTGATTATGTGTTGAAGGCAATGCAAAACCTGGGAAAAGTATGACTATGTAATACATACTACATGGAACTTTCATTGCTGTAAATATTATTGATATTCTGCTCTAAATATTCTAATATCCTAAGTTTTTATATGCCTTACAAATTTCAATAAGAAATTAATTAATGTACTAATTAAAAGTGTTTCTTTTTAACCTTCAATTCCATTACTCTACATCACTTCTTGTTGCTGAAGTTCATGTATAATTATAATTATGTAGTACATGATTATAGTGTAGAGCCTATTCTATTAAAATGGGAACTGTGTCCTGTGCAAGATGCCAGTCCATCACATGGCATTTTTGCATGAATATTTAGTTGATTATTCACTGAGACATACCTTTGAGCATCACAGAATGTATAATATCCACTTTATATGTTTGTTGGTTTCATTAACATAAACTGTTTCTTTTTCCTTAGCTGAATCTCTGAATTTGTTTGATTTGTTGTTGTTAGTTTCCTTGCTGAAATGTATGTTAAAGAAAACTTACAGTGAATATACAGTATCCAACACAGGTGAAAAATATAAAAAGCTATTTTTCTTGATTTTGCCTTCTAATAATGCCTTAATTAACTACCAACCGCTGCCCGCTGGTCCCTGGTATCATTGCGGGCAGTATAAGGTAACTAGGTGACTTATCGTGTCATATTTTAAATTGGCTCCTACTGTTCATCTAATAAATCAACATGAAGGCCATTATATGGTTCATTATCCTCCTAATATGATTCACTCTCAGCATGGATGCTGATGGGGATACTGAACCCTTCAACTGCAGATTGCAAACTGTGTCTGAGTACATTAACAGGTGAAGCTACAGATAATCGCTAGGTTTCAACTAAAGACCTATTTGACATATTTCACACATGCCTCTTTATTCTGCTTTAGAACAGTAATTAAAAATATTTTAAATATCTATGTAAAATTCCAGGTCATAAAAAACAAATATGTAGTAATATATTCTGTGCTACCATGGAGACAATCTCCGGGCCACCGTCTGCTTCAGCAGGAATTTTCCGTACACAAGCTCCGTACTTCACCCTGCTTAGATAAATACCCATTGAAATAAGGTGTAGTACTAATTTGAATAATTCAGCACAATTTTGACTGTACCCACACAATGCCTTTTCCTTCACTCGATAATGATATATGTGATGATAGCAGAGATGATTTGAGGATAAGAGAAAAGCTGCCGTGAGAAAGAAACTAAGATACTTTTCATTACAGATAACATAATCAATACATACCCATTCTTCAACCTTAACCTTAATGCTTTTTAAATTTCCACAAAAAAAGCTTATTAAATGACAGGTGTAATGCTTGTCATTAAACTTACACATCCATCAGATGCAATAAAAAGTAATAGTAGCTGTAGGGATGCAATAAAGAAACAGCTCTCGATTTAAAAAGCAACCATATTTAAATTCTCTTTTCTGCAGACTGGGAGGGCTAGTGCAGGCTTGAGGCTTCTGCGTGATTAAGTATGTCATTGCTAAATGGTGATCAGGCAAGGCAGTGCTAATTTAATACATACTTCTGTAGCACATTGCAGAATGCAGCCACATCACAGAGTCAAGGCCAGTTGTGTACTTTTAACTTAAATTGTGTGTGTGTGTGTGTGTGTGTGTGTGTGTGCACGCGTCGGGGTGTGGATTATGTGTATATTACTTCGTGGGGACCAAATGTCCCCCACAATGCAATAAAAACTTGTTTTTTGATGTTGTGGGGACCATTTTTTGGGTCCCCACAAACATCTGTGAATGCAATCAAAAAAAAAAAAGTCATATTTTGTTGGGCTGGGTAGGGATTAAAGTCATCATGTTGTGATTAGAGTTTTCCCCATAGAAATGAATGGAGAGTCCCCACAAAGATATACAATCCAGTGTGTGTGTGTGTGTGTGTGTGTGTGTGTGTGTGTGTGTCGCACAGGAGCTAAACACATTTACGTTTTTGTTTTTTTTAACTACCTGCAGAAGATTGCATGTTTGTATTTTTGAGCCCAGCAGACACTTGCGGTGTGACAAAGGCATGTGTATGACATGCCATATCAATATTAACATTGCATATTGTGCAAGCCTAGCGCGGTAGGTTGTGGTGTCGCCGCACACTGCCACTTTATGTGTGTGGAGTTCCCATGTTGTCATTATGTTGTCATTATCCCAGATCCCACGGTTTCCTTCCACCAGGGGCAGACTTACATGGTGCTCTGATCAAAAATGGGTACAAAGTATCCCTGGAGCAAACCAAGAGCACCATCTAGTGGGGTCAAAAAAATACAGCTAATGGTTCATGAGGCATGATTTAGTCCATTACCATTCCCTAGGGTTCTTAGTGACCTTTTCCTGGCAGCTGACACTGGGTTTGTGTATATTCTTCTGCTTCTGACATCATTTCTCACAATTCACTTATGGGCATTTTTCATCTATTGGCATTACTGGTTTATAATAGACAACAGTTTAAAGGAATTACTAAATACAAATCACACACTGAATTACTAAATACAAATCACACACTGAATTACTAAATACAAATCACACACTGCCTCTGTCATGAAACTTATTGCTGACAAAACTGATGTGCTAATTATCCACCCCAATACCCTGTCTGCCACTTACTGTGATATATCTTTTAACATTCATGCTATTTTGGTTAATCCTTCTAAATCTGTCCACAACCTTTGTGTTTTTATATGATTCGAATGTTGCACTTGATGTTCACATTAGGTCACTCACCAAGCCTGCCTTCTTTTATCTTATATAGCAATATTGCCATGCTAAGCTGCACAGATGCTGAAGCTCTCATGAATGCCTTAATCTCCTCCAGTCTCGATTACTCTGATTCCCTGTTTGCTGATCTTCCTGATATTGTAAACTCTAAATTATGATACCTGCAAAATTCTGCAGCTAGAGTTCTCACTATCAAAAAAACATCTTCCCATATTACTCCCCCTTCTATATATAAACTCAACTGGCTACTGCCTCTTTCTGATGACTTTCAAGGCCATACATGAACTTGTTCCCCAGTATATTGCAAAGCTCCTCCTCCATTAAGCACCTTATCATTCCCTCAGGTTTGCAGGTACTGGTTTCCTAATGGTGTCTTACCTTTGCTTGCCTTCTATGGGCGGCAGGGCCTTCAGTGATTTAGCTCTGGAACTTTGGAACTTGCTCCCACAAACCCTCCAGGACCTCTCCTCCATCTCCCTTTTTAGGCAGAATTTAAAAACATATTTCTTTACTCAGTGTTTCACTTTCTGTACTTGATGCCAGTCTTCCGGTTTTGCAGTATTTTTTGACTATTTTTCTGAATTTCTTTCCATGGTAGTGTACTAGGCCCCATCAGAGAGAGAGAGAGAGTATGTAACTGCAAGACTTTCAAAACTACAAAATTGTGGATAGACCTTAGTAACACTGGGGATTGGCTTGGTAAACACTTTCGCTGTTGGATGTTATGGCCCTAGGAAATTTGGTCAGCTGCATGGTCAGATTGCCAACCAACTGCAAGACCCTCCGCTTATTCAGGTTCCATGACTAAAGAACACCCTATGGCTTCAACATCAAAGGCTTGACAGTTTGGATGCTTGACATAATAAGAGTGATTCAGAATCCCATTTGACAATATCTCATTTGACATCCAGAAGAGTACATATTTGTTTGTTTTGGTCTGTGTAAATTCTTTCATCATTACCAGTATCTTCCTCCCTGTCTACTTATCTGTTTACCTTTTTATAGGATATAACCTGTACTTTTCATCCACCTGTCACCTACTATTCACAGATGAGATGAACCTCACACATGGTTCGGCAGGGAAGTTTTTCAGATCAGGCATTAATAAGCCATAACCCAGTTAGAAATTTACAACAGAGTAATCATCTTTTGCATTTCGCTTTCTGCTAAATGTCTTTCCATTTGCTGATGCACCAGTTTCTGTGAAAGTGAACATTTACATTTTACCCAGAAGGCATGGAAGTTTTTTTTTTTAAAGGGATGACGTAACTGCATACTGCCACTTTGACAGGCCAAATTAGTATAGCTTGCTATAATAAAATGACATGCCATAACAAACAGGGTGATAACTAGGGTTTGCCTGATTGGCGCTGGACCCGAAACCCTTGGTGTGTATGTTTCTACTCTCCACATGGTTCTGCACTGGTCAGCAGAAGACATGAAGGTGTTTTGACAAAGTAGATAAGCAACAATCTTTAATTCACTGCATTAGCAGTGTCACTGGATCTGTCCTTTCATCTCAGTTCTACATTTTATTTGTTTGTTCATGCTTGTTCATTGTGTGCTTAACCATGATTTAAGCAAGATCATTTTTATTTTTCTATTTTTTTGTACAAGTTTTTGTTTTAAAATTCATCATTGTAAATGTGTACTTTAGGCTGTAGTAGGAAGCTATAGAGTTGGTCTCATAATGAATATCAAGAACAAAACAGTAAACTAAAGCATTTTAAAAGCAAACTACAAGTCACATGTTAAAGCAAATCTTAAATATTATAGCAGCCAACAAATCACATAAACAGGGATACAAATTTTAGGGATCTTTATTTAGTTAATATAGGTTCTCTTAGGTACATTCTTTCGAGTCATGATCTTGCCATTAAAATGAGGTGTCAGACTCCATTGTGCATATTATCGATGGCTGATAATGTTCCTGACAGTGATCCTTGGCCCTCTTTAGAACAAACTACAGCTTTTTACAGGAGTTATTCATGTGGCCCAGTTGCGTTTATAGTTTTATTCATAAATTCAAATGGATTCAGAGATTGAGCAGCGATTACCAACCAGCTACTTAAATGTAATCATGACCCTGCCGGAGTATCAGTATATCCTGGCAAAGGTGTGGAATAAGAATTAGAAAGAGAAAATTAAGGGCTAGTGAATGCTCTTTACCTACTAATCCAGCTTTCAGAATCCTTTTTCCATTCTACTATTACCTTATTGTAAGGGCACATACACTTTGTATACATTTTCAAAAGGGTAAAATCTTACTTAAATTAGAATATTTTTTCTACAAATATTAGTTATTTCCTGTAGTATAGGCTGAACTTAAGTAACCCTGTATTTACATTTTAACAATTTAAACACACCTTTTGTAATGAGGAAGTCTCTCGCCAGGTTGTATCCAGCCCATTTATTTTGTTCTTCCAAGGCCATGAAGAGTCACAGCTAAAGCTCTCATCATCAATCACCAATAAAATTCACATTCTCCTTCTCGTAACTTGGATTGCACCCCTTTCCCCCCAACTTCATAATTATTTATAGATACAGGTGAAACTCGAAAAATTAGAATAGTGTGCAAAAGTTCATTTATTTCAGTAATTCTAAAGATTAAAAGATGAAACTAATATATGAGTATATACAGACTCATTATATACAAAGCGAGATATTTCAAGCCTTTGTTATAATTTTGATGATTATGGCTTACAGATTATGAAAAACCCAAATTCAAAAGCTCAGAAAATTAGAATATTGTGAAAAGGTTCAATATTGTAGGCTCAAAGTGTCACACTCTACATACAATTTATACCCCTGAATCATATATTAAATTTTTTATCACATGTGCATATATTGTACAGTTGTTTCTTGCACTTCTGCACTATTTTGCACTTTTATATTAGATGCCAAACTGTATTTTGATGTCTAAGTACTTCATAAAATGACAATAAAGTTGAATCTAATTTAATCCAATTTACTGATCAATGAGCAGAACAGAACAGCCATATTTTTTTTTTCTTTTACATTACAGTTTAGGTATATTTTAAGGTATATTTTATTGTGGCTGAAGACTACATTGTTTAAAATTAAATAAGACTTTATCTTCTCACCACCCCATTTGGGACTTCAGACAAATTAACAAGGTACTACCTTTCATCAGTACATCCCAGAAGAAGAAAATGACATTCCGCTCACAAATCTGCATACAGAGCAGGAGCAAAATACAAATAGAAAGCAAAGCATCCCAAGGGATGTTTTCAAATATGGGATGACAGCTTTAAGTGCCTAGTTGCCTTATTGCCCTGGAAGTCTCCTGAGACAACCCCTAACTACCTTGTCTCATCAACATGAAAAGTAACGCACCCTTTTCCCTTTCATGCTTTATTGAGTTCCCTGAGTATATAAAAGGGCTTTCAACACTCAGCCCTTTTATTGTCATTATGAGTTCACCCCATGAAACTGAATTCTGTTTGCATTAATTTAAAGTCAGCTGTTTCCTGCAGTCTGTCAGATTGCAATGGGCTGCTGTTTTGCAGAGATGTGAGTGTATTTTGGTATCTTTTGGCTTCAGGACTTGACTGCGGCCACCACTAATTCATTCTCTTATACAATACCCAGGGTAACACTTTACATGACGGGGCACAAATACAGTGGTACCTCGGTTCTCAAACTTAAGCCGATATATACACATAAAGCATACGAATATCACATAAAGCAGTGAGAACTGGTTTTCAGTTAATATACCTGGTAAAATAAAGTTTAAATAAATGACATAAATGCTGTAATAGTACATGTAAGTTAGTGGTTTATTTATTGTTAGTTACTGTAATGTTGCGCTGCTTTATTTGGTTAATCGTCC
>JAODJU010000018.1:23914486-23931494 GCA_026776725.1 Gnathonemus echidnorhynchus
TGTGCCCTGGGCTCACCTAAGCTTAAAGGGAACTGTGCCCTGGGCTCACCTAAGCTTAAAGGGAACTGTGCCCTGGGCTCACCTAAGCTTAAAGGGAACTGTGCCCTGGGGTCACCTAAGCTTAAAGGGAACTGTGCCCTGGGCTCACCTAAGCTTAAAGGGAACTCTGCCCTGGGCTTCATGGGCCAAATTGTTTCACTCAAAGTAATAGGAGAAAGAACCAGGGAATAAACTGTGACCAGTGGACTGGGCAGCGAGATGGCCCGGAACCGCAGAGAACTTTAATTCTTCGATTTACAACAGAAGCTCTTGTTTACTTCTTTTTTATCCATACTAACTTTTAGAATTCTACCACATATGTGTTCTGCTGCTGCAATATCACTTTGTTCGCTGGCTGAGGTAACCAGACTGGGATGGGCACTACAGACGCTCCTCGATTTACGATGGGGCTACGCTCCGATAAACCCATCATGAGTCAGAGATATCGTAAATCAAATATGAATATGATATGAATATGACACACTTGGACATTAAAGGTAAACATTATATTCGACATTTACACTTCTGATCCCAATAGAGACGGGAAGCGTGGCTGGATGGATGCAGCATTAGTAGAAAGCATCGTACAGGATATCGCGAGCCAGGAAAAGATCAAAATTAAAAGCCTAGCACCATCATAAAGTCGAAATGTCGTAAGTCAAACCATCATAAAGTGAGGAGCACATGTATATGATATTAGTAGAACTGAAATGAGCTGAACTGCACCGAAAATTGACTCAGAGAAATTGTCTGACACTTTGCTCTTAACATTAAAAAGGCAAAAATCATACACAGCTAGTGGGCGAAACAAGCATTTTTTAAAAATATGAACACAATAGTGTAATGCAGGCAGGGGGATTAAGGTCTGCGCAGTGTCCTCTACAACAGCAGCCCATCATAAGCTGCGGCATCGGCTTCAGAGGACTCCTTGCAAACACGTAGGTGCTCCAGCGTGTTGTGGAAGTGCTTTTTTATCAACTCTGTCTCCTCACATGCCTCCAGGTTGGGCAGATTGTCTTGGACCTTCTGAATGAGCTGATTTAGAACCTGAACCGTCACCTAAGGGGAAAAGGAGCAGACGCACACATGCACAGTGATAAGAGTTAAGCTCATTTTCAAAACTCCATGCTTCAACTCCAAGGTTGTGAGTAACCTGGTCATCTTTTACCGCAGGGTGAAGGAATGTGTATCTTTTTTATTTTTTAGCAGAAAAGAAAACACTTTGAAAGACAAATGAAAAGCAAATATTAAGAGTGCGCTTTCAGGGATGAGTGTTACTCCTATAATCTTGAATTCTCTTAAAAGCCCATTTGAAATAATGAAATGCGTGGACTGGACTAACCACAAATGCACTAATAGTAAAGGTTTTGAGAATTGTCATTATATTTGAAATAGATAGGACATATTTAAAACATCCAACCATGTACGTGTGAGCCACATTAACAGAAAATAATAGCCTACCGCTTCATTTTGCTTTTCATGGAAATAGATGTATCTATTGAGGATCTCAATGAAGAGCTGCACTTGCAAAGAGGAATCCATACACTGGTTAGCAATTTTCAGAGCCTTCTTTAAGCACTCCATCACCCTCTTCTCATCGTGGATCTGAAGCATGCCATGGCAACAAAACACAGAGAGAAAAGAGTAAACTGAGATGGAGTGGAAAATATTCTCAGAAAATCATGCCTACAACTAAGTTACATAGGTTCATAAAAATAGTTCATGCCATTCAGAATTCATTTTGCAAATACAGATTGCATGGAAGATTCATTGCTGTTTATGAGCTATGAGCATAATACATTTAGCAAACATACAAGAAATTCACACCCCAAAGAGAAAGCAGTATGCGTACACATCAGAATTTATAACCCATTACTTGGACTATGGATTATTTATTAATTTGACACACAACCCTCTAATTAATTTAAGCCACTCCATCCTCTACTTTCCATTTTAGAATAACACATGCAGTTTTGGCTGTAGTAATCAGACTAAAATATCATTAAGGTCATTACAGATGACCTGCATTAAAATTTTACATATTACTGCCTAATATAACACGAGAAGACAAGGCACAAGGAATACAACTTTGTATCATAAATTATATAGTAGAGTTATAGTGCCACAGTGGCATGGTGGCATCACGTAGGGTCCTGGGTTGAGTTTCAGCTCTCTGCTGTGTGTGTGTGTGTATGTGTGTGTGTGTGTGTGTGTGTGTGTATGTGTGAGAGCGGGTATACCTATCCTTATGGGGACACAATGTCCCCATAACGTGATAAATACCCATTTTTTTTCCTTTATGGGGACCGATTTCCTGGTCCCAATAAGGGAAAACTCTTTTTTATAAAAATCGGTAACTGCTATGAAAAAACTAAAAATGCAAAAACACTTGTATTTTGTTAGGTTACTTATGGTTATGGTTAGGGCAGGGTGGGGGTTAAGGTTGTCATAGTTAGCGTTAGCATTTCTCCCATAGAAGTGAATGAGCGGTCCCCATAAGGATAGGTATACCCGACGTGTGTGTCTGTGTCTGTGTTTGTGTCTGTGTTTATGTGTTTGTGCTCTCCTCCACTGTTCTCGGGATATTTCCCATAGTCCATGCTGTTCGGTAAATCAATGCTTCCAGATCACTCTCAGTGTGTGCACTAGTGTGTATCCTGTGAGGAACTGGCATGCCATCCAAGGTGTGCTCCACCTCGTGCCCTGTGCTTCCTGAGATCCAAGACTCATTGTGAATCTTATTGGATAAGTGGTTATGAAAGATGGATGGATGTCAGAGAGAGTACTAATTAGGATTTAGAGATCAGACTGACGCTCCTTCACTCACCTCCTCTCCATTCTTGTCGCTGCTGCGTCCCGACCAGAAGAGGTGGGCACAGGTACCGACAGCCCGGCACTGGTCTGCTTTCTTTAGCAGCTTGGACGCAGCCAGCGCACACTGCGTCCTCAGCGGCTCGTGATTCTCCTCGCTGAAGCACTTGCTCCTTTCGAAGGTGCCGATGATTAGCGTGATAGCCGACAGCTGGGCCTTGGAGTCACTGATCTCATCCTCATACAGGGAAAACGCCTTAAGGAGAGAAACAACACAAGCTGACTTTTTCATGCTGATGTCTCTGATTGGATGTAAAGTGCCATCAGCCCGAATTTCCTTCCAGGTGTGCAGTACCTGTGACATGAACTCATAAGCCACCGTCTCGTGGTTCTCAAAACCAATTTCGCCAGCTGCCAGGGCTCCCTGGAGAAAGAGCCTGAGTGGCAGCTCAGCCAGCTCAGCTTTGATCAGAGCGCTGATGGTCTGGTGGGCAAAGGAGAAAATCTTCTGACACTTCTTCTCCCACTTTTCATCCTGAAAGCAGACGAGGAGATTTACCAGACAGCATGTCAGAATTTACAGAGCGGAGCCAGCGGTGTTGAATGTCTGTTCAGTGCTTGTCTCTCATGTAGCAACTCCTCTATTATGACATACAAGCAAGGGATGGCTCTCCCTGATTTTTTTTGTAATCAAAATCAGTAATGATGACCTTAAAAAAGCTGAATATGTTGGACTGATAAATGTGCTTTAGATAATTTTTTTTTCAGAAGCCTTGAGATAGAAGTACTTGTTGTACAGCTGAAAGGCCTAAGTTACATTTACATTTATTTTATTTAGCAGATACTTTTGTCTAAAGTGACACATACGTGAGGCAAACAGTACATCAAACTATTGTAAAGGTTAAAATATCAATTTATTGGGGGCAGCGTATGACTCAGTGGGCTAAGCCTGTGTCCCTGTGATCAGAAGGTCACCAGTTCAAACCCTGCCTTAGCATGTCTGCGGGTCCTTGACCAAGGCCCTTAACCCCCAGCTGCCTGGGCGCCACTATGGGTGGCTGCCCTTCATGGACAACTTACTCTACAAAGAGCAAGTTGAGGGAGGTGTAAAGACAATTTCAGTATCAATTTATTTGTTTTCAATTTCAGTTTCAATTTATTTCAAGATCAATAAAGTATCGATTATTATTATATTAATACACTCCAGACATCATTAGGTTCTTAACATCAGACTGTCGAACCTACACCAAAATCATACATGTAAAGAGCTGTTTAACATTCTGTCAGTTTTGTTGAGCTACAATTTTTAAATAACTTCAGAATAAACACTCTACTAGCTCATTCACAGGTGTTCTATCTTGGTTTCAAAGATCATTCAGATGTGGGATCATTAAAAAGAAAGAAAACGACACAAAGACTTTAACTCATACCACACTGGAACTCTCTTTGTAACGGAAGGCAAGCTGATATGCAGCAAACACCAGAGGCGGGAGCGTGAATCGAATCCTCTGGTTCCCTCCTGCCCCAAAGTGTTTCCTGGCAGTATTTAAAATCTTGAAAAAATATACATAAGGAAAGAATTAAAATAATGGCAGTATTAACAATAACAATAGCCTCAGTAATAATCATCACCATCCTCAGAATCACTACCAGTCATTAATGAGGCAATAAAAGACAAATGCAAAAGTAAACTTTGCAAAAGAATTTTTGCAAAGACATGTCTTTTCATGGATGCTTTAGATTACGTTTCACTTTATGTATAACATACAAAGTTGAAAAGACTGCTTGACTATATTACGTTACATATTACTGTAGGTATATATTTTCCCCATGAAGGCAATAATCAGTCTAGTCATTCTTGAATTCTTGGCTTACCATATACTGCTGATCTGGGTCCTCAGAATGAAGCATGTGAATAAACCGCCCAACCAGATTCTGTTCTTCAGCAAAGTCCTCAGGATCTGGGTCCTCTGAAGGCTGATCAGGTTGGTCTTGGATCAGTGTTGACACCAGCTTTAATACTGCATCTACCTAAATAGCGAGAAAAAATGGAATCCACATTGATTTGTGTTTTAATGTTTAGTGAGGTGATTTACACATTTCCATATACGAAACAAATCACGCTCCACGCCTCAACAAACATTTTGCCTTTATTTAAAACATTCATAAATGCATTTTACCCATGTGCACAGCAAAAGTAAACTCACATTTGTTGAATTATGCTTATTTTGGCTCCATAACCCTGACCAGAACAAACAGTTGTAAGACGGAAGAATGGAATGCATACTTAATTTACTGAACTGTATCATGGACTACCCAAGAGAATTTACAATTGCCACATAAAATATTTCAGCTGAATTTGTTCGCATTTAAATTAAATGTAGAAAAAAATCAATGACTGCTACCAGAAGAAACACACTTAAATGTCAGTCCTTCTGGTGAGGTTTATTAATTGTTCTGCTCATGTAGACTGGTTGTAATTGTATTTGAAAACTGCTATTGGGGTCATATTCTGTCATAGAAGACAGAGCAAATGTATCATGAAATGCATACACGTCAGTAGCCTAAACCCCAAAATAAATTGTATCTCAGCTTGATTTTGGGCTTGTCCGCTTCGCATAAAAATCAACGACAACTTATGACAACCAACGTTCTCCTAAAACTCAGCCACCAAGCCAGAGGTACAGCCAGACCCCAAATTACATACATCATACGCTGACCAATGAGCCTGACTACATCTTTGGTCTGTGAAGCAAAACTGGAGGTTACACCCATGACGCAGGAAGAACATGGAACCTCCACACACAGAAGAGAGGCAGAATTCAAACCCCCACCATCACGCTGAGATCCACTGAGTCACCGTGCAACCCATGTAACAGAGAACACTCAGTTAATCGCAATTCATGACCCACCAAAGGGGAACAAATAAAACCCAGAAGCTGTTGGAAGCACAATAAAAATGACCAGGGAGGTAAAACATCGAACTGTCATCAGAACCATTCAGAGCTATGCTGGGTAACATTCTGTACTTTTACAACACTTGAAGGCCACTAAAGCAAAATGGTTGCAAAAGAAAAAGCAGGGAAAACTGAAATATTCATGCAAGGCTCTATGAAATCTTCATAAATGGCTTGTATTTCTTTTCTATTATTCTATGGAATATGTTCCTAAACATCAGCGGGGACACTAGATCATCATCAGTGACTCAAGTATCATTATTTCAAAATTATTTTAACAGTAATGGTCCATAGTACTGGATTTATGTTACTTTTTAAAATTAACCATAAATAAAAAGCCTCCTACATGCGCTAGTAAGAGGTGAATATTCCTATTGCCAAATAATGCAAGATTTCACCTGTTCCTGGGCTTTGATCACTGTACTGTTGTCCAAGGTGTTGCCAAGCATGTAGGAACTCATGATCTTCCGGGATTCATAGTCAAAGTACTCAAAGAGTGGGTGAAAGTGTTGGAGTTGAAGCACAGTCAGGATATTGTTGTAGATGTCCACAGGGATCTTCAGCAATCTCATCAGCTCCTTGGACACTGCACTGCTTGTGGCCATACTTCAAAACAAAACAAGATCTGTTTCTTGAAAATCTGGGGTAATAGATTACTTTTAACTTACTTTAATTAATTTTTCTTACTAAGTATAGAAATCCTTCATTTCCCTTTGCAGGAGATATTCAAGAAAAATATAGTTTAGAGGAGAACACTAAAAACAAATTGAACAGTTTCACTGGCAGCACTGCACAAGGTTTCTACTGTACCAGGTTGAAACTAAATGAAATTATCCGAGGTGATCACATTTATCTTACAATCTGGAACCAGCTAAACACATGGACACAATCAGTTCCTCAGCAAATTTGCTGTGTCCAGCTCCTCTGATCTTACACTGAAGCACTTAAGAGACATATGAAAAAGAGCCAAAGTGATATTTGATGAGGTTGTGCACTTACTGTTCCAGATTCGTTTTGTTGAAAATCTCCAATGTGGTCTCCAGGACTTTGTCCACATAATCTATTCTGTCAGGGTAACACTTCATGGCCAGGTTGATGAGAGACACCTGCAAGGACACCACGTCCTCGGAAGGCATCTCCTGGCGAGACTAGGCCATGAAGAAAAAGCATGAACAACAAAGAATTTAGAACTTGGTGATCGGTGGTCATTGTTGACACACCACAGCACACAGTGCACAACAACGAAATGTGTCCTCTGCATTTAACCATATGTGACAATAGCAGGGGGCAGCTAATTCAGCACCCAGGGAGCAGTGCTTGGGGGCGGTGCCTTGCTGGTCAGGGATTTGAACCTGCAATCTTTCAATTACAAATGTGCTTCCCTAACCATTAAGCCACCACTGCCCACTATTAGACTATTAGTCTAACAATTAAGATCTTGATATGTATGTTGTAAACAATGAAGCATATCCTTCCTTACACCCACCTATCTTCTACACCTACTTCTCCTTTTCAGGGTTGTAGGGGGTCCAGAGCTTATCCAGGAGGGTATGGGCACAAGGTACAGGATAATCTCAGGGTGGGGCAACAGTACATCACAGGGCACACTCACCATTCACTCACACATGCACACCTATGGACAATTCCATAACTCTATTTCACATTACCATCTTTTTGGACTGTGGGGGGAAGCCAGAGTACCCAAAGAAAACCCCATGACAAAACAGGGAGAACATGCAAACTCCACACATGGAGCCAGTACTGAGACTCAAACGATGCTCCCAGAGGTATGAGGCAGCAGTGCTATCCACTGCACCAGGCCTTATTATCAACTATTCACATGCTGAAAAGGAGATGACTCACCTGTATAACTGATGCCACTTGTTGTGAAAATATATCAAATAATTTAATATCTGCTGGAATTCCAGGACCATCCTCTCTATGAGCAAATAAAGCCAGCCTGGGGTCGAACGGGAGTTTTGTCAGTATTTAAAGAAAACTACTGAATTTTCCATTAAAAATTATTTAGCCAAATAGTGAGTTAAGTATACAATACCTATCAATAAGAGCAATAATAATGTTCTTCACGTTCACATTTTGGTGCAATTCTGCACAAGCACGTAGAAATGAGTTTAATGTCTGAAGGTGGAACTCATCCGGGAACACCTAAAAATATGAAAAAAATAGATGCTGATGTGCCACTAGTTCAGCAATATGGATCAAATCATAAGCCCATGAAGAACTTTTGTTTCTTATGATGAATTTTACAAAAGTGTTTCTCAAACCGGTCCCTGAGGACCCCCAGACAATCCTCGTTTTTGCTGGAGCAAACCGGAGTTTTGGTAGTGAGCAAAAACACGCACCATCTGTGGGTCCCAGAGGACTGAGTTGAGAAACGTTGCTTTACAAAGGCAAAAAGAAATGTTCTTGGTTGCATTTTCTGGATTAATGCTTACCTGGATGATACATTCCATCAGGTACTCCTGCGCTAGGGAATCTCGGCAGTTGACCACCTGATCTAGAATTCCAGGCAGCACAACCTGAGTGGTGACAGGACGAAACCTTAGCATGAAATAACATATGTCCAGACATGGATAAAATGTTAGGTAAAGCTTAACATTAACTACAATTTCATAATGCATTCATTATGCATTCCTATAACATTCAGGAGCAGAATGTAAGTATACCTTAACATCCAAACTTACCTTAACAGCTATTATATGCATATGCATTAACAACAAATACTATACTTGTATATTGCTTCTACAGTAAATGTTCTATGAATATATATAATGAATGCGTAATGTATGATCAATGCATTATGAAGGTGCACAGAATGTTCTATAAATGCATTATAAAAGCATTATGAATCTGCAATTAATGTGAAGCACTACCAAATGTTATTTTATGCATAATCTGCAGAAGTACATTAACTCGAAGGATTAACTCGAAACTCCTGCATGGTAACGCGGCAACACTAAACATACAAACCTGGGTGAACTTGTCCACGTTGACGCCCTCTAGCTGACTGAGGCGCACTAAGTTGGTCCCCACCAGGATGCGCAGCTCCTGCCTCTCTTTCTCTCGCTTCTCCCGGTCCCGGCTGTGGCCCTGATGCTGCATGCGAACCCACAGTTTGTTCATCTCCGCAAAGTTCAGCAACACAAAGTCTACAGAGTCGTTGATGTCCCCAGTCGTCCCCTCTCTGGACAAAGGA
This sequence comes from Gnathonemus echidnorhynchus, assembly GCA_026776725.1. Lineage (NCBI taxonomy): Eukaryota > Metazoa > Chordata > Actinopteri > Osteoglossiformes > Mormyridae > Gnathonemus > Gnathonemus echidnorhynchus. The sequence continues at coordinate 23,923,511 of JAODJU010000018.1, forward strand.
AATAAATACAATCTGTAAACAACATCTCCACACATTATGCAATGGATAATTATATATTTTAAGTATTTGTATCCTGCATGTTCTATAACTAATTTTTTAATTAACTTTTTTAAATTTTATTTTAAACACATATTTTGACAAATTTGCACGAAATGGGTAGCAGTAGCATAAATAGTTTGATCCAGGAAATGGTGCAGATGTTTCTCAGTAAGACGGCACAGGACGGCATACTCTGTAACCTCTCCGTCATCGGGGAGAACATTCCGGGTACACTGGAGTAGGTAGTTCCTCAAGAAAAGTCCTCGAAGAGGATGCTGGACTCCACGGCACATTTCCACTAAATCCTTCAGGATATCTCTCCGGGACTGCGAAAACGATTTCACATATACCACGCCTACAGTGATTAGCAAATACCTAGGGAAGGAGGTAGAGATAAGAAAGATCAACACCACACAAAAATAGCTTACATTTTTCACTAGTTGTAAAATATGTACTGTTTACACATTTGTAAAATAGTTCTGAAGTGTTTTGAATTCCATTCACATGACAAATTCTATGTATGGATAATGTCAACACATTATCATCATGGAAATGTACTAATGCATTGCTCTTTTTGTCAGTGTCTGTTTTTTTAACCTGTGCTGAACTATAAACAAAAGATAAATTTTAATTTTACATCAATATATTCCTTTATTGAGGTGAATTGCAGGACACTCACAGTCTTGGGATGATATTCCCTGCATACTGAACCAGCTCATACAGGTCAGCCACCTTTCTTCCCTTGGCAAACTCATCTGTAAGGTAAATCTCCAGGTAGTGCAGCTCATCAGAGATGGCCATGTCTGCAACACGTTAAGGTTTTTTTTTTTCCCTTCGTGTGTATGGCATAGAGACCAGCCTTGACTGTGACCAGCTATAACACTATAAAACATCATATGTGTTTTAAAAGGTGAAATGAAACCAAGAGCAAAATAATTATTCCTCTTATTGCATTATAATAATTCATTTTCTCCCATTCATACTAATGCATTAGTTAGAGACTGTGTTTAGAAACAGTTACTAACTGCAAGGAGTGATAATGTTAGATCTTGTCAAACTTGGCTATTTTTATTATGAGACACAGGCAGTCCCCAGGTTACAAATGAGATTAATTCCCTAAGTCCGTCTTTAAATCGAATTTGTAGGTGTCAGAACAATAACAATACAGCACATTATTATTATTAATAATAATAACAATAATGATGACGATGATGAACCGCTGAAGCCAGGCAACATTTTCATGTGCATCACAAAGTAGTGTGTGCATCATTATCATGAACAATTGTATTTAACCCAAATTTTTCATATAATAAGCTTTATGGCAGTCTATTCAGAGAATTGTCCGAAAGTCAGACGTTCTTCACCTGGGGACTGCCTGTATCTAAAATGTGGTCACAAAATAAATCTTCCATGATATTTACATCTGTCTACATTCCTGATAAGTGTCACCAATGATATAAATAGTAGGACATCCTTGATGTTGTTTGATTGTGTAAACACAGTCCTATGCTGCATTTCTGCCCAAGGTCAGTTAAAGGATACAGAGTTCATAGTAACTTTTTGGAGAGAGCATGGACGTCCTCAGCTCTCCCAGCGTGTTGGACGCATGTTTTAGAGCATCCATCAGCTTATTTTTGTCCTACAATGAAAAATGTGTCTAAGAACAGCTGGAACAGTAAGGCAGACAATGATTATACAGTCCTCTAAGCATGCACAGGTAAAGGTACATTGTACAGGACTCATTCACTCAATTAAAGAAGCTCAGGTAGGGGTCCTACCAGGCACCGCTTCATCTGAAAGGACTGGACCTTCACAGCCTGGACAGCCTCATCGAGGAGTTTCTCCTGATCATCCTGCATGGACTGCTGTGTGGCAGGCTAAAACATCCCATGGGTGCTTATTGGAAACGTACTCAGAATATATTTGCATATGTTCCGGATAAATTTTAAAAAGAATACAAAAGACGCTAATGCTTGATTTAAGCAAAGACAGAAAGGGAAACTGTAAAAAAATAGATAGCAATTGTAGCTGAACTGTGCCTTTGCTCAGACCAAAGCGTTATTGCAGCTCCGGAAGTGTTAACTTTAACTCTACCGGTGTTGTTTACACTGGTGCTTTGTTTATATTTGTCATAACGGGACTGACATTATCATCATTATTAAAATGTGCACCTAAGACAGGTGTTTTTGCTTTTTCCAGAAGACGTAGACGTATTTCAGCCCAATAACCAAATTACAACAAGACGATTAAAACCCAAAGTCTTAATATATTAAGACGTTGAATGAAATCTAGATAGAAAGCACTAACGAAGCAAACGCACGAATTATCTATAAATTGGCGTTGGTATATATATATGGCACCTGTACCGAACGAAGGTTGTAAATAAGAGTAGGAATCAACTGTAGCATTAGCGGTAGCATCAGCAATATTTGAAGGTGGCGATTTCAACTTTATTGTCTCGCGTACACCTCAAAACAGCACGCTCATTCAAGAAGCAACAGGAATAAGAAAAGGGAATAATATAACATTTTATAAATGCTGCAAATATTTTCATAAATATAAAAGATCAGTTATTCCAAGAGGCCCACATACATGACATACTACATGTCATTTCGAACATTTTAAAGCCGCTTTGCTGGGCACAGCTTGTGCTATTTGTACTGAGAACCATCGCCGATCCTGTGCGGTTGATGATAATATATATGAGGTGTGATAACAGTTACTTACCATGTTTATTAAATATATTTCACCAAAAGGCAGCCCTTCCCCTTTAAGTGTGTCATGTGACTCGTTTCGGTCGCGTTCGTTCCGCGTGACGTAATCGGTGACGAGACTGCAAGACCACACCCGCTCCTCCAGGCATGAACTGGGGAAATGCGAGTGTGTTAGTGTTACCCGTCGTTCACTCTGTTCTTTTTTCTCTTCCCAAATAATATATACTGTAGTGCACTGAACACTTTTAGATCATCACTGGTGATCGGGGAATACAGAGTAGCAAAAGTTATAGACGCTTTAGTGACCGGATCCCCCAGTCTTAAGGAGACTCCGTACCGACCCTGTATGTGGTATTACTGCTACTGCATGTGAACTTTAAAATATGTACACCGAAAGATTTAATTCTTTAGAGATTCTCACTTTAATACGTGCCTGCACATCCGGATTAATCTTGCATAGATCTATTAAACATAGGTATTGGGATGACATTAACAGTAAATATTTCACAATTTTAGACAAAAAGAAAATTAAAGTATAAGAAAGCATTTTCTAAGCGGTAGAGCGAAATGTCGTGTTTTCGTGAGCGTGTCAGTATCAAATACAATTATATGCATATTACGTTACCTTGGTAAGCTAATATATGTTTTTTTTAGTTTCGCCTTGACCTTATTAATGTTGAGAAAACATAAAACCCCTTTGCCATTGTTCAAAATTAAAACATAAAACGAGGTTATGTTGAAAACAATTATTTAGTACTGCATAGTATTCACCTCCTGTATTGCCTTAGCATTGCATTAACATGGAATCAATGAAGGGAAGGAAGAAGTCAGTACCAAGTTCCATGTCGACCTCATTTTCAGTGCTGTCTCAGGTTGTCAGATTCTAACAAAACCTTTTCATCCCATATGCCACAGAGGCCACAATGAAGGCTTTCTGTGACGACACATTCTTGTTAATTTAATACATTCATCCATGTTGATATGACACTGTACATGCACTTTGTCAGAGCACACAAAACACGCTACATAATAAAAACATGCTCCCACCTTTCATTCCCTGTGCATATATGATAGTTCCCACCGAGGATTCATGGTTGAGCTTAAGGCAAAGAGGCTGAGTTTTGCCTTTTTTCTCCTGGTTATTTTTTACTCTTATGTGTCTTGTGGACCAAGAGGCACAAGCAGTTGGTGTGGGAGAAAAAGCAGCACTTGGCATATTCAGGAAAAGGACCTTGAAAGGAACTGTGAGTGATCCTTTGGGATGACTGTCAGTTTTGGTAATGTACTTGCATCTGTCTTTTATGAGCAGAAATATCTATACCCATGTACAAGATGTACATTAAATAAATACTGAGTGATTGGTAATTGGCTATGGTCTACATAGCAAAACGTAGAATGGAATTCAAAACATTTCAATCAAAGAATTTTTAAAAAGTCAAACGTTTGTTTAATATATGGAAACAAAGACAGTTACATGATGTAGAAAATCTGTTGCAGTTTTCTACCATTTGTCTGAGACAAAGTTAGGATATGAAGTCATTTCGTTCAGTGTCCCACTAAAAACAGTTCAGTACTTGTTTGTTTCAAAATGTTCCCAGAAGGCCTGAAGCTGTTCTGAAGATGAAGCCCTGCTCCTTGACATTAATAAACTGCGTTTTGTTATATTCTTCACTTCCTAGATAAACAGTGTAGGCCATAAACCATAATAGTTTAAAATCCAAGACACATTCCTAAGTTAACATTATCAATTATTATGTGACATTTAATAATCCATCAGTAACCATTGTCATTTTTTTTCCTAAAAGAGATACATATGAAGAGATCCAACAAAGGAAGTTTGTCATTGAGACCTTGACATCTAAATGATGAAAATTTTGCTGGTGAAGGCGCTGCACACCATCACAGATCTGTCTTGTAATCACAGTGGCATTCATCTCTGTCAGCTGCCCTAATTTGATCAATTCTCCATCATCCAAACTCTAAAATTCAAAGGTGATATATGTTTAAAGGTGATAATTTAAGCCATTCACAGAGACAAAAAGAAAACTGGATTTTACTTTCCTCAGTATATTATTTATGCTCTCCTTGTCTTTGGTCTCTAATGATGGCTCTGCACATGTGATCCTGACCCAAGTGGCCCCTAAGAAATGATGAATAGGCCTGAGGTAAAGCCAGCTTTTTATCACCTACTTTATTCACCTCCTATTCCCAAAGGACCCAGATTATGTAGATTATGTCATGATTGACATATGAATCTATTTGTTTATGGTGAAACTAACTGAACATTAAGCATGTGGAGTTTGTTTTAAAAGCCTGTTATACCCACATCAACTATTCAACTGTTCATATTATGGATCAACCTCAAAATATTAAAGACACATCAATTATTGGAATATATATCAATGGGACTTAACAGAGCTGGTACAGACTAACATGGGACACAAGGATGCCCAATTAACCATTTGATCTGATATTTTTACCAGTCATACATACAGTGTATTGTTTTGTTGGCATAGAATCTCCTCTGAACTCAGTACACACACCTATCACATATCCAGAAATAGATGTTTTTGGCGATTTAAATTCATGTTCAGCACCACAAGACATTATCAGTGCTAACTGGACCTCTCAGATTTCTACGGGAAAAAAAGAATCCTGGTAGCTGGGAAAGTATTTGCTAGTCTGTAGATATTTGTTCTGCCGTTTCATAAAGTCGTAAAAAGATTTCTTCTGAGTTTTTTAAGCCTTCGAGTTAATGTACTTCTGCAGATCATGCACACCATAATGTGTGCTTGATGGGGGCAGGCAGGGGTGAGCAGTCATCAGAAGAAAAAGCAGCTGCCACAGTCAGTTTTACTCACAGTTACTCTTATGTGTAATAGTAGAATACTGTGAAGCCAGTTATGTATTTATTTACTGACTACTTATTACCGCATGTTTTCAAGACATACCAAGGAAGCTAAATGAAAGTTGAATATATCAAAGTACATGCATATTAAAAGCAATTATTTCCAGTCACTGCATTTAATTACGGTGTGTAATAGCCCTGGGCCTTTTCAAGGAGCAGCCAAACTTGCTACCTGACCTATTTTATTTATGCGGTATGTACAAATACATTGATAAAGCCTTCATCAATATATATATTCATATATAAATATATATATATATATATCTCAAAAACTGTGTAAACATTATACATTTAAAGAAATACATCTCAAAATGAAACAGCATAAGAATTAATGTGATGGCTTTGTGTAATAATTTATTTAATTTCATTTGGAATTCGTCTGTGCCTGAAACATATCTGCTACATTTTTAGGATCATATTTTAGTGTACAATATGTAAGCCAACATAACAATTTAGTGAACTTAGATAGTTTTGTACCATTTTTTAAACACAGTATTACAGTACAATTTCAATGTTTTATTGCCCCCTAGTGGTTAAAAAAAACTAAGTAAACGTCCACCTATTGTCCACCTACTGGACGGAGGGGCGGGGGGCTGTTTCAGGGGGCTTGGAGCCTATTCCAGGAAACACAGCAGGGCACAAGGCTGGGGAACCCTCTGGATGAAGAGACACCTCATCACAGGGCACACAAAAAACAACATAGACTTCAATTATTAGAAATTTTCTTTCATAAATTTCCTTGTACTCTGTTTACATTTCATGTGTATCAAATGTTCCCATTATTCCATCATCTCCTTTTGATCAGTAATAAAAATGGTTATTATACTCTGGTTGACATGTGGTTATACTAAAAACAACAATAATAATAATGATGGACAAAAAAAATTGATTGTTTTTGTATATTTTAGTATATTTATTAATTATAATGATGTCTAAGCAAGGAACAATCAATGTTGTTGACTCTGAGAGATGATTCTTTAAATCTTTGCAAAGAAACTGGTTACTAGATTCTAGTTCTTCTGCCTGACAATAGGAAGTTCCCATAGACCGCAGCAGAGTCTCATTAAGTCTGACCTCTGAATCTACCTACAACTCATTTCTGTTGTGCAGAAGCACAAGAAGTCTAACCACAGAAGAGGAATTTAGAGTACTGTGTCTTAAAACAGGTAGTGTCCATAATTAATATTCAATATTCATAAAACCAAAAATACCCCAAAACATTTTGTCTAATTTTACATCTTATTAAGCTCACTTAATTTACTTTTTAAATAAACATCATGAGATAATGAGCCAAACAAAGTGCGCTAGCAGCTAATGGACATTTTGTATGATGGTTACAAATTCTAGGGTGACTTGAGGAGAAGTTTTTAAATGGCTAAGCTGACTCATTTCAAGTCATAAAATCACAGTTTTACACCAACAAGGCTTCAGCCAGCAAGCAATAGTTTGATAAACTGGATCTTCAAGATGTTGTGTTGAAGATGTCATGAAGAATTTGAAGAAACTGGGCAAGCTGAAGACAAAAAATAGAGTAGAAGACCCAGAGAGCTGTCTGTGCCTGAGCAAATGTCACTTCTTTAAGGGACAGAAAGAAATTCAATGATGTTCTCACTCAGAATCAGAGTCATCTGATACCAAGTCATGCTTCAGCTGTGAAAAGTCTTCTAGAAAATGGTCTTTTTTTCATAAAGGTAACAAGTAGACGAAATTACAGTATGTAAAAGACCATAAAGCATGGAGTGGCAGAGGGTCTTATAGGCTTGCAGCCTTCTGTCAAGAACTCTGTACCTCAACATAACTGAGGCTGTGTCGGAAGAAAACTGCAAAGCAGCCAAAGTCCAAAGAAGAGCTCTGGCAAGTGCTGAAAGAAGCTTAGAGGAAATTTACCAAAAAACTATTTGAAAACATACAGCAGGATATCAAACTGAATTGCTCCACTATTGTCTTCTAAAGACCAAACAAGCCTCCAGAAGACTGAAAGCAACATTTTCAGCCATTTAGTCCTCAACATTTTTATTTGAGTGCAAAGCAAATTATTCCACAAAAGTAACAGCTTTACACATCTGAAGTTGTATTGCAATTAAAATGAAATACAAAAAACTATTAAATATCCATTTATTTATGTTTTTGTCTAATAAATATAATAAAAACTGTCCACTGTACATAAAACAAACCAATCAAAATGTAATCTTTCTTTGATTATCTCAGTGTTGGGTAAGTTACTTTAAAAAAGTAACTAATTACTGATTACTAATTACTTAATCAATGTTGTATTTAAAATACTTATCTAGTTACTGTGTCTGAAAAGTAACTTAATTACTCA
>JAODJU010000018.1:23945925-23956486 GCA_026776725.1 Gnathonemus echidnorhynchus
GCCGGGAACCAATTAATTGGTTTTCCATTATTTCTTATGGGGAAAATTCGATCAGAACTCAAACTTTTTAGGATTCGTTCTGAAGTTCGAAACGGATTAAATTCTAGTTCTGAGGTACCACTGTATACAAATTGCACTGCCTGCACTAACTATACATATTGCACTGGTAGAGAGTAGAGAGTGGCATTGCACTTCTTGGTCAGCATCTCATGCAAAAACAGGTTGGCAGGAGTAAAGTACAGGGCAGGAACCAGAGAGAAGAAAATGTCATAACATGACTGAGATTGGGAAGCACAGGGCTTAACTACACACTCCACAAGATAAGCAAACATTCAACAGGGCCATGCACGCACTATAGCCAACTACAGTTCAATGTGTATTACTTGAGTAGAATGAGTACAGTAAGGAAGAGAAAGTTCTGGAGGCACTACTGAAGGAGGATGAGCTTTGAGATGCTTTGGGGAAATTGTTGGAGGAAGGTGCTGGGTGGAGTACTTCTTGAATACTTGAAGGAGATGGGCATGGCACATGGGATTTTTTTTTCCTGTCCATCTGCTGAGCCAAACTCCAGTCCAGTAGGTGGCAGTAATGCACCTGACTCCCCACAAGAAGAAGAAGAACATCTTCCTCAATATTATGGTAATCTGTCTGTTTGAAGCTCCAGTGCTGTGTATAGATGTTCTTTTTTCAGTGATTTTTGAACAGAGTTTTGCTGTCTTGAGAGAAATATGCTAAACAAAAATATGACCTTTTTGTCTCATTGAACTCTTTGGAAATCAGGCCACTAAACTTCAATTGGGTTCACAGCTGCGTTGGTTTAATAGATTTTCCAAGAAGCCTTGGGAGGAGATGGGTGAGGATAATTAGAATACAGAAGAACTGAGAACTTATAAAAAAAAAATAATAATAACCAAAGGTGTTGGGTATTCTTACAACAACTAAAAGGTACCATGGTAGATATGATTCTTCAAATAATATAATTTGACTATGAAATTCAGAGTCTTATGGAGGACAATGTTCTTTTTTGAGGAACTGACAATTTCTAGTTATATTACCCACTTTGTCAGTCAGCAGAACAGGAATTGCATGAATAAGCATGAGGAGTACACTTTGAGAAGCAGTCTGAAAGAATTCATGACCTGTGTTTTGAGTATGTGCAAGTGTTCACTGAAACAGATTTAATTGTTGCATTTTGTAGTTATTATTTGAAATGAACTTAATGTAAATGCTCAGTGAATATTATTGTTGATGAGGATGTGCTTAATCTGACCAAAAAAGGAGAGGATGTAACATTATTATGTACTTAGGTTAGAGGTCAAGGTCGGGGCTAAGTGTAGGGTTAGGAGTAGTGTTTGGAAAGTATGGCTAGCGTTAGGTGTAGGGTTGAGGTTAGGTTTAGGTAAGAGGATAGGCTTAGGATAGGTTTTGGGGTTTGGTAACGGGTAACTTTACGGTTAGGCTTGGGGTTTGGCAGTTTTGGTTAGGGTTAGGACAGGTGCTGGGGGTAGGTTTAGGAGAAGGGGAAATGGTTGGGGTAAGGGTAAGTTCAGGTTAGCCAAAAAAAAGAAAGAAAATGGAAGGTCAGGAAAAAGAACGACCAGGCCCCAGTCATTAAATACAGTCCTTAAAGTTTTAAGTTTTCACAAAACCCCCTGGTCAAATGCACAAAGTTTCCAAGGTCTTCCTTAAAGATCATCTTAGTTTTGAGTAACAGGGTCCCATGGAACTCAGTATAATTGTTCAAAATTTGTAAGTTTTGTTGATATTCATTGGGTAGTAAATCTGAGAAATGGGCATGCACATAAAGGCATGTAAGAAAGTTATGCAAGTTATTTGCTGGAGGCCCTAGAGGTTTTTTTTAGTTATTGCTGTTTTGCAAGAGTACTGTTATCTGTTGTTGATTCCAACTGAAAGTACTACCTTCTGTGTATGCAGATCTGGATGGAGACTTCTACAGGGATTTGAACAGATTTGAATCCCCAGTTAATAGAATTGGTTTGAGGACCTTAAGTATGTTTACTGCCTGTATTCAGATGTTTGTGTGGTTGTCATATATTTAGCTTCCTTGGTCCAAAGTCTTCCTCCAGTGTTACAGAGGGGCATTGAATAGTCTATGCTAGAGTGTTGTGGCATTCTGGATTCTGTCCCTGCAATTGCAATTTTAGAGCAGAAGAATCAGATTGGACTTTGGTTGGGGGTCTACTCCTTTTCCTTGCCCATTCATCACATCTTCCCTTATATCAGTGATCTACTCCAGAGCATCCATATCAGCTTTTGGAGTGTAGGGACCTATGGGAGTGGAGTTCTGGAATTGAGTTTCTGTGTTAAATGCTTCAGTTTTGTCATCCTATATATATGAAATGTGAATGTCTGCTGTATGGTGAGCCTGTCCCTGTATTGTAATTGGATTGGAACCTTTCACTGTGTTGTTTTTAAGAAGACAGGTCTTTGATAATTTGGAGGTGTCTGATTCCCATTTCCCAGATGTCTGCTCCGATTCGGGTGTAATTTATACAATTGATTAGGGATTATTGTTGGCATCAGGAGAAGTAGCTCTATTATTAGGGGAGTTTTTTACCAGAGACATTTTTGGTATAATTTATTTTTCTAGTACTGTCACTCTGCTTTACCTGATGACTGCACCTACTATGCATAGTGTTCCTGCAAGATGTGCATATTTGTCTACATCTATGTTGCAATTATTATAATACATTGTATTATTATTTTGCACTGTAGTGTTTCTGACAATGTCTAATTTTATGAAATGTGTTATTTTTGTGGTCCATGTCATCCCTACTGGGAGATTGTTTGCACCAGGAAAAAATTAATTGTACAATGTCTAATAGTGGTGCATCATTTGAAAATTATTTAGGTTTTGAATAAACAATGTGCATGCAGCAGAACTGACACAGCTACTTTTAATGAAATGCCAGACGTCATTCCTGCTGATGGTTGCAAACAGCATGGTTTTGTGAACAACACTTCAAGGTAAAATAAAAAAATCTGAAAACAATAAAGACAATTGCTGTGCACTGAAACCTAACTTTTTGGAATATATTATCTATTTTTTTGTTTTATTAAAAGTTAAGTTCCTTGCATTATGATAGTACTGAAATGGTGGACCAACTTTAAAGTGGCATGTAAAATAATAGTATATCTAAAAACATAAGGGGGAGATCAAGAGAATTCATTAGACCAGCGGTGGCCAATCTTATCCGCAAAGGGCCGGTGTGTATGTAGGTTTTTGAGAAACATGTAGGGCAGCTGTTCAAACCCAGGTGTGAGGACTTTTCAGCCAATCAGTCCTCTAATTAGTAATCTAATTAGGGAGTTGCACCGTAAACCCGCATACACACCGGCCCTTTGTGGATAAGATTGTTCACCCCTGCATTAGACACAGGGAGCTAGGAGGGAGCAAAAACGTGGACCGTCTGGGGGTCCCCAAGGACCAGGGTATGAAACACTGCCTTAAACCACTCTTGGAGCTTGATGGGAGACAGAGCACTGAAGTTAGGAATAAAGAGAAGCTGGTGAGCTACTATGTTTTTCAAGAAAGTTTATGTGAGGAACTTTCTTTGAATAACTTTAAGTTGTAAAACATACTTCCATTTACAGATCATACATGACATAATGACAAACAGATTAAAACACCTTTTATAGTCAAATATAATTTAATAACTAAAATAAAACGAGAGATAAATGTATGTGATAACAATAGACAACTGTCCTACCATAAGTGTTTTTTGTCATTTTGAGACCACTTATTGCAAAGAGCAATGTGTGAAGCAGTCTTGTTCACTATAATAGCATCACAAAGACATATTATTAAAATCAGGCAAACTGATGGAACTGAATCTAACAACGTAAGACAAAAATCTTTTATACACAAAGAGGCCAGTTTAATTATTAATGACCCTAACATCATTGTACTGCATTTAAATGAATGAGACAGACTGTACAGTTTATTGTATGAGATTCTCTGTCATTTGACCAGTAAGAAAGGTGAGCATCTGGACTTGTTTCTTCTAAAAGTCCATGGAAATACAATGTTTACTACTAGCAGCTCTTTTGTTGCCATGCATGTAGATCTCGCAAGGGATCTCCTCCAACACACGATCCTCAATGACATTCTCTGCACAGTCATGAGCCTGTTTGTAGACACAACAGCTCTTCTTATAGGTGCTATTGAGTGTCCGCAGGGTTTGTGATTGGGAGAAGTCATTATGGTATAACAGCTCCATGGAGCTAAGGTCGGCCTGGCTTGGCTTAAGGCTGGAAGCCAGTGAGCCGCAGTGGTGCTCATGGATGCATCGTGAGGCTACAGAGTTACGCCGCAGCTTATGGTAGCTCTCCAGGTCATCTGATAGGTCTGCCAGGTCTGAGGACATCTCCTTGTCCCGCAAAGAGAAAAGATTGTAATGAGGTGGGTTAAAAACCTCCTGGAAGCCTGCCTTATTCAATGGAGGCTTGCGGGATAATATTTTTTTGCGTGGTTGCTTCATTTGCACCACAATAGAAATAACAAGCAGCACCAAGACAATGCCAGCCGATAGTCCAATGACAGTCCCACGTGCCCGGATGATCTGATTTAAAAGGCTGCTGGACTTTTCTAATGAAAAAAAAAGTGCATATGTTAAATGAAATAAATGTATGAGTCACATGTAACTTTACACTTCATTTCAATTACTAAAAACTGATGTTTGTGATTAGCATTTAATTAAAAATCTGCAATAGTTTGATTCAACAACAGCAGTAATAGCTTTTCTTGTTAAATACAACAGAAAGAGAAGATGATGCAGCTATCGAGTCCCTTACCTCTGCACTGGTTTTCATCCCATGGATACACACAGTTCTGAACTCCATTGCAAACAAGAGAGTTATTGATGCACATATTGCTGTGGCAAAAAAAAGTATCATCTGAACAAGGAGCTGGAAGAAATAAATAGAGATCAGATGTGATGCTGTCAAAAGGTTAAACAAGAAAGGGGATAAAAGTGATAAAATGAATGTTAAGCCACTCTAGAGGTCAGTAACTGTAACACAGCGTATGTAACTAACACAGTTCACATAACTTAAGGAACCACATATTGCCATGAAATTTCACATATTGACGAAACTAACTGTAATAGAATAGAACCACATGACATACATGTGAAAATACAAAACCCGAAGATTACGGAACAGTATGCCAGTTTATGTATGGGATGCCAAGCTGGTCTTTAAATCTCAGTTTATTACTCTAGTCCTTCTTACCCACTCCCTAAAACACAACACACTGTAATTACTGGTGCAGGCATTGTGGTACATGTAAATTCTTACGTTCAACAAATGAAGTGAAAAGCATCCGGAATCGACTGAGTCGACTGTTCTCATCCGCCCACATGCGGACCACAGCCACACCGTTGTCCAGCATGATATCGTTGGCGATAGTGCTGCAGAACTTGGCCTTCAGGTTTTCAATGGCACTGCTACCATCATACACTGCCACAAAATTTTTCTTGCACTCGTTTGAGTGTTCCATCTGGTACTCCATAAAACGAAGATAGATCTGCAGAATAGGGGGTGGAAATATTCAGGTAATCCATTTTTATTTTAAAAAATTGCAAGGCAAAGTGAAAGCAATGTATTATGATAAGATACTTTATTGTCATTGAAATTTTGGCAACAGTCCTCAAAATTGCAAACAAAATATTGCGTGAGACATTGAGCATTTCATACAATACACAATTTTTATTGAGTGATGCCTTGATGACTGAAAAATGTTTGACATTTTTCAGTCATCCCTGACATCTCAGAAAGGTAGACATAAAACACATAAAAAAAAACATGCTTCTTTGTAGAGAAGAGTGCCAAGCTGTTGTGCTTCAACTCTCTGCCATCTTGTACATGAAAGTGACCAAGCGCTTGGCACTGTACCCTAACTTGGAGAGTCACAACTATTTCACATATCTCCTTCAAGTATTCAAGTATAAGGTCAGTATTTAGTTCATAATCTCCTTTATGACAGCATGTAAGTAAATGCAAGTAATCAGATGCTATTGGCCATTGCTGATTTACTGGTTAATCGCCCTGAACCATCTACAATAATGGAAAAAACGTAGATTCTGAAATGCACAAACGTTCCACAAGTAAACATAACACATCTAATCCATACAATTTTAACCAAATTAAGAAAACAATACAAACAAAAACAGATTACAGTTCTTTATTATATAAAACCTTAAAAATGTAACAGCAACCGTAACTGTAATTGCAATGCTAACTCCAAAGGCATTACTCTCATACCGAGTCTAACTCAAACACTGACCCCTAAATCAAAGGGGGGAATTATTCTTTCATTAGCTTATCCACAGTAAAACAGTAAAAAAGGCACTCAGCTAAATGGTTTAATTCAGGGTTTAACACAAAGCTCCATGTTAAGTTAAGCCTGATTTCTCTGTCAAATGAAGCTAAACCAGTGTTATAATAAATAAAATCTGCCCAAAACAAAGCAATACAGTCATGTTTCATTATACATTTTAATTGTACTTTCTGTTATATCAAACAAATCACGAATGAATACTAAATGTACAAAAGAACCCCGTCTTCAATATTTTCATATGTACAGAATTCAGATTTGGCGAATATTGAATGGAAAATTAGGCGAATATTGAGAGCAGTGTCATAGAAAGTTAGCTGTACTGCCCCTAAAGAAACAGTGATGATAATCACGCTGACTCAGGGAACAATGCCTGGCCAGTGGCTGCTGTCAGCTTCTAGAAAAACCTCCAGGTAGAAACTGTCACTGCAACAATCTATTCTGTTATAAGTAAAAAGTTTCAGGAGTGCAGTGTTTATTACAAGGCACACAGATGAGGTACTGCTTATTTTAGGATGACCTTCAAGCTCACCTTGGATTTAGGAGGGGCACGCACAGTCCAGATGCAGTCTACTGCACTGCCAGATTTAATCTTTGCTTCCTCTTCTACCTGGCTGGAGTGGATAACTCCATCAAAGCCCCTAAGTTCAAACTGACAATCTGAGAACAGAAAACAAAAGAAGAAAAAAGTAAGAAGAACACTGAGGGAGAACAGAAGTGAAGGATGAGGAAAACACCTACTCTTTATTCTCTGAACATTGTCTAGGGAACTTCAAGGCAGTATGAGGAATCATCATTATTTTAGCTTTTCAATTAGCAAATCACTGCATAGCAGGTTGACCTTGCACCAGTACATTCTTGATAAATAATAATAACAGTGGTTGTGTTTGAATCAACTTACATTGTTATTATTATTCAGAGGTGGATAGACCAAGACTTTATTTCAACCAACCAGTCACAGAAACAGTCACAGAATACTCAACTGGTTGGTTGAAATATAGTCTTGGTCTATCCACCTCTGAATAATAATAACAATGTAAGTTGATTTATATAAATGCATTCATTACCTTTATTAAAAGAAAAATATGTATAGAATACTGGTATAAACACATGAAGCATGAGGGAACTTACCAGGAATTGGGCTAAAGATATCTCCAACGTGTAGACGAAAGTCAGGGTCTAAGATGATATAAAGAAACATTATGACAATACTTTGCACTTAGACAAAGATGTGCAAACAAGCGCATTATATCTATGGTCGTGAAGACCCCTCAAGCTGATCTGTATTGTTGCATACAGAAGATTGCTTAATTAGATAAGTCATTTTCCAAAAGTTTTAAAGCATTTCGCTTGAAGCACAGATGGGACCAGTACACCTTGTTTCATAATTATACCTTTTTAATCACATCAAATTAACTTCATCACAAAAGAATTACAATAGAATAGAATAGAATAGAATAGAAATATTTCTTTTATTCCCAAGGGGAAATTTGGGTAGTCTTTGCATACATACAGACAGGCATATATACTACCCATGTTGTTTTACTATATTCCTATATTTGTACATAAAGTGAAAATTTTATCAATTAGGAATTATGAATCAGTTTACTTATTTACCTGCTATGAAGGCATATTTGACTCGAAAACCGAGCCCTTCCAGTTCCTCATCACTACTGAACTTGATCCACATGAAGCGCCCTGTGGATCTGACCATGCCAGGACTGCTGGGTCCACAGAAGCGGTTGATGAGAGGAGAGAAACCGAAGGGACCATCCCGTACCTCAATGTAGTCGAAGCGGCACTCGAAAGAAGGCTCAATGTAATAGGTCTCATCAAAGGTCAGCTCAATTCTCTGGCGGGGTAGGGCTGTGGGTAGGTAAGCGTTTGGGTCATTCTAACACCAAAGCAATCAAACTAGTGCAAAAAAAAAAATCATTCAACATCCTTCAACAGCTGAAAAGGATTTCACTATTTAAATCATGCTTAAAGTAATTTATTTATTTGTTTGTTTATTAATTCATTTAACATATAATGACAAGTCAAATAACTTGAATGTGAAGGATGTTTATAGAATAATGCAGGTGAAAAAAATAAATAAGGATAATAAGTATTACAATGGAAGATACCAGAAAAAGTGAAAAAAAAAAAAAAACGATATTAATGTAACATTTCAAGGTTGAGTATGTCTGAGGGGAGTTTCAGTGCTTTAATTAAGTGGTTTGAAAACATATGTATATGTTGTTCATAGTGCATGTATGCAAGCACCTCCAAATCTCATGCAAGGCTGTAGGTTTGTTATTAACATTTGTAGGGACCAAATCAGCCTCCAACCTCCTGGCCACCTAAACGCACACAGTATTCCTACAATATTGGTAGGGATATGTCCCTACCACCCACACTCAAATATACGCCCTTGCTACATCCTTCAATTCATCAAATATTTTGTTTTGAGGTCATTGATATAAGAAATGTTGAATAAAGCTAAATGGCCTCATTGGGTTATTTTTGTGTAACAAATCAGATTTGAATAAAGGTGTACTATTTTTTCAACAGCAATTAAGTGTGTACTTTTTAAGTTACATGTCATACAAAATATGTTTGAAGCATAATCACTAACTTTATACATTTTAAAAACAGTGCATTAATTCAAATAGCTAAATTTCTTACTTTGTTACAGCAGTATATTGAAACAGAACTCCATTTTAAAAACTAATTTCCTACAGTTAATTTCAACTTCATTTATATTGTGTTTAATAAAAAATTAACTATAGAATTACAAACTGATTTGGACCACATGCAATCTAATGTCCCCACTGCTTGACCAGATCAAAAGCATGGCTCATCCTCACTACAACAAAAAAGGTGTTGATGTTTCAGGTGTTAAGTGAGTTGATGTCTGAACTCACATCAGGGATTCAGCTGAAACAGCAAAGATGTTTGCTGCACTGATGAGGGCAACCGTGTCCTATGTTACCATTAGAAGGGGCTGTGGTCTCATTATTGGTTAACAGAATCACGTTAGCTAATGTCAAAAGTGTAAAAAAAATTATAAAATTGATCTCTTTGTGCTTTTGTCTTCAAACTCCTCTCCTATGAGCTTTTCTTGTGGTTTATATTCATTCTATAACCCTTTGTGACAGCAGAGCCCTGGAAGATTCATGGTGGTGTTGGCAGTGCAGGGCTTAGAGTAAGCACTGCCTGCCGGGGGTTGGGCAGCGACAATAGCCCAACAACATCCAGATGGCAGTCAATTATTACTGCATGCAGAAGACGATAGACCTGGCTTTCCCTGAAGCAGGGAAGGGGGGAGAAAAGGATTGTTTATCAATATGCATACTTCACTGTTTTTGTGTTCTCGTGTACCCGTTTGATGAAATCTCCCATTGCCTAAGTTCAGTTTCAATACTCAAGAACAGAAGTTCGGAAAAAATCTCTTTCTTGTCCAGCCCCGACTATCAAAGAAGTATCAGTTACATCCTTGCCAACAAGAACAATCCCATGATTCATTGCATCCCATTGCATTCTTGGGAGGCAAGTTAGCAAGAGTGCCCTTGCCAAGAACATAAGAATGTTCCTTACATTTTTGGTATTGATAAACACTCAAGGACACTGTGCAATCTGACCGCAAGATGCAGGCTGGCAGCTGTCAGACTTGACACCCGTCAGACTCACCTTTCGAGATCCTGAACAAGTATAAATTGTGATCAGAAGCCACAACCCCAAAGACTCCTGAGCACTGAGGATGGCGCAACCAGGCCCCTTTGAATTCACCTCTCTTTCCACCACCCTGACTACCTCATACAGGAAAGATAGGTATCTGGGTTTTTGTGCGTTTATTAGTTCCACCTGTTTCTCATTCTTGCAAGATGTATAAACTGGTGTGTTGCATTTTGTTTTGTGTCTCTGACTCACACAATTCCTGTTTTTTTCAATCTCTTACATTAAAATTAATCATGTCTTGGTATGCCATCCTTACCAATGGTCTCACATTTGGTTCACTATATTGGCTGGGATACTTCTTTCATTAATTCAACTATTCTGTTTATTTATTTTTTATTAATCAAAATGAGTTAAGTATGTATAGTCAATGCTATCCCTTTTAAGTATGTATAGTCAATGCTATCCCTTTTAAGTATGTATAGTCCAGTGGTTCCCAAACTTTCTCTGCAGGGCCCCCTTTTCTAGATAGGAACATTATTGAGC
>JAODJU010000018.1:23970581-23988491 GCA_026776725.1 Gnathonemus echidnorhynchus
TAGATAAGATTTTAACAACTCTGAGCTATTAGTTAAGTTCTCCCCAAATGAGCTTGATGGGCCGAATAGCCTCCTCTCGTTTGTAAATTTCTTGTGTTCTTATGCATCTGGAGCTATAAGTCCAGATAAGGAGAGAAACTTCCTGGTGACCTGAGTGTTGGTTTTCTTCCCTTGTACTGTCTACTGAGGCATGGTCAGTGACCAGCACATGTCCAGAGATAAGGTAATGCCCAAGTTTGGTCACTGTGGGACACTCATTTCTGCAGATGTGCCTTAAGTCCAGTCCCAGGCGCTCTTCACCACCGCCTTAGTGAAGCTAACGCTGTTCTGAGACTTGTATTGGAGGTGCCAATCAGGACAAGAAGGTGCAGTTGAAGTTTATGTCTTTTAAGACCAATCCTACTGTGAGGGAACTCTTCAGTGCCCAGAACGCTGTTTCTGCCTTAGTGGTCCAGATTATTGTATCTGGCCAGCCTTTCTTTGTGTGATCTGATAGTGAAGCTGCCAGTGATGAAAATGAGGTGATGATAGTGCTCCACTAACCTGAGTATGGTATACACATGGGCCTTTATTATCAGCTAGGGTGCATTCCAAACCACAGTAATTGTTTTTTTTCTGCAGATTTAGAAGCATATTACACTTTTGGAGCAATTCTTGGGGTTGGCAGTAAGCCCAGCCACTCTCAGGTCATCCAACATCTTCCTCACGCATCTCGCTCTACCCAACACACTAAATGCACTACATCATCTAGATAGACTGCAGTGGCTGCCCAGTGTAACCTCAGGAGGGCTGGGGTCTCATACAACCCAAAAGGAGAGACTGTTTTCTGCAAGTGCCTGCTCTAGCTGTCCAAGAAATACCCTGGGGGCAGGACATCTTCAAGGTCAAGAGTGATGGTGCACCCAGCGTCCACGATGCCCTTGACCCTCTTCCCCTGCAGGAAAAAATGGAACGTGATAAAGGAATATGGGTGAATTCTATATGAACGGAACTGCCACCTTTGCGCACAGGTCAAAACAATTCACAGTTAGAAGATGGATCCATACATGGAAATTTGAAAAACACAGAATGCACAGAAAGAACCTTAATCTTAAATGCTTTGAGGAACAATATTTCAGAAATTCAAGGCAACCAATATAAACTGAACATGACATATTTAATGGAGAATGGAATCAAGACTGCAAATTTAATAAGTAACAGAAGAATTTGTTTTTTTTTTTCAGGCAGTGAAATTCTGAATATGATCTAAGAACCCATTCCTACTTCAATAAAAAATAAGCATTTATAAATCGATTAATCAGGCTGAAGGCTGTTTTTCTGTATTCTCAGGTATGTTTTTTTTTTTTTTTAAATATTGTTTATATTGATTTTTTTTAAAAAGCACCAGTTTTGCATGCAGTTATGACCTTATATTTCTTTGCCCTTATACAGCACAGATATGCAGAGCCACCCACTCAAAATCTTCGGCCATCCCGAGGTCATCATGACTCTCCAAGTTTCCGCAAATGGGTCTTTAGCGAGTTTTAATACCGTTTTGATAACTATTTTTAAAAGGAGCCTACTGACTAAGCTTTTTGCATGGACTCAAAGTGACTTTCCTGAGTTTGAGCGCTTTCAAAAGCTCATGAAGCAAAGTCTATTTTTATGCGATCTGAGAGATACCAGCAGCAAGCACTTGCTGTCATGGCCTGCTTGTACGATCCTCCTGTGTGCCACGCCCCCCTCATTACCTCATGTGTATTCCTGATTGTTCAGCTATCCCGTGTTATTTCTGAGTGATCCTGTGTATTTAAGTCCATGTCTGAGTCCGTATCCCCAGGTCTGTCATTAACGTTGCTTGTGGGTGAAGTCTGTGTATCGTGAATAAACCCTGTCTGCTCGCATTTATGGCTCCCATTGCCTGCTTTCCTGCACACGCCACAACACTTGCAGCATGTTTGAAACACAACTGAGCTGCACACATGCAAAATTAATATATCTGCAATTTGGGAACCTACTCTTCAGTCTCTGTGGATCTCTGTTAGTTGCATGATACTGCTTAGCATTATAATGTCTAACTAGCGCGGACTGTCATGGCTTTTGGCATTTGTAGCTGTGTCTGTCTTTTTTCAAGAGGTATTTCTGTTTTTGGTCCACTTCTATGGATGTTTACATAAGTGTTTGTGACTAAGTAGGCCTAAATGGCTGTATAAAAATGGCTTCATGAGGTAATTATTGCTCTGATCATTTGCAGTATCTCAGCCTTAGGATTTGGATATGAGGAATGTTGTGAATAAGCTACTGTAATTGCAACACTCCACCATTTTTTATATAAAAGGGTTTCATGTACTTTCTCAGTTGTGCACCACAAACAAGGGCAATCACTATTAGATAGAAACAAATCTCAAGTTTAGCTTATTATAATGTGATTCACTGCAACTATTTCAAAGCTCAAATGGACATTAACTATAGTGTACAGAAATTGCTAGAACACTAAATGCTTATCACTAAAATGCTAGTATATGAATGCTATTGAAATGGGCAATGTAGGTTAATGTAAATATTTTTCATATGAATCGATTGCCTATATAAATTTATCAAGAATTGTTCACCGAGTCATCAGAAGTTATACATATCAGAAGTGGTGTATTGTGAAACTTAGCTTTTAAGGTATCTCCTTCCTTTGCAAATTATATTTAACACTGCAATCTCAAACTGGGTAAGCAGTTATAGAGGATTGATGGATGGTTATATATACATTTTTAAATTTAATTCATTGCACAATTTATCCTGCGACCCTGTACAGGACAAGCGGGTATAGAAAACAGGCCTGTAGCCAGAAATAAATTTCATGGGGAGTCTGGCACCGCCACCAGTACATTTTTCCAATTGGGGGGAGGGGGCTCAGTTCAGTTCACTAAAGGGGGGCTGCAGTAAATTTCAAGATGGGTTCAAACTTATAATTTTACTCCCTGGCTGTGTGCATGATGGCACATTAATGGTTTATAAACCTCCACTGCATATGCAGAGAGTCTGTTATCTGACCCATGTGAGCTTCCCCATGTCTCTCTTACATTCATTTACGTTATATGGAGTCTCTAAAATGCTCAAAGGGTATGGCTGTGTCTGTATTAGTGTGTGTATGTGTATGTGTGCACGGGCATGTATATATTACATTTTGAAACCAAATGTCCCCACAATGTGACAAAACCTGTTATTTTGACATTGTGGGGACCACTTTTTGGATTTGAACTGGATACTGCACACCAGGCACCATTATTACATGTGTCATTTCATCATAACTGGTAAATAATGGTTAATGCTTATAATAATGCTTAATAATAGTGTTTGGAATTTTTTTATTGACTTGCTTCAGAAAGTTCAATCTGTAGACATTTTAATGAGAGGGAGCACCAACCTTACACTCTAAACAGGAGCTGCTCAAGACAGAGATTTCTAATTAGAATCAGGTCACACTTTACTTGAGGGGACATGAATAATGTAGTAGTACATACTTAATTAACGCATTAACCAGTAACTAAGTGTTAGTTCCATACTGATCCCATGCTTGTTCATCATTAATCAATGACAGTTCTTGTACTCCATTCAGGCACTATATTACTTAACAGTTAACTAATTAGTTAACAATGGTAAAACTTCACTTGAGGGAGTGAAGAATTATTTAGCTCATTTACTGCTCAAGAACAAATCATGAACTAATATAGGTTTCCCCATGAAGGGGAAAACTTCTGGAAATGACTCATGTCCTCTAAAATGGGACATCCAATAAATTGCAGTTATTTTAATCCTAATACATCAGACTATTGTAAAGTGCTGCACTCAGGGAACACAAATTACATACTTTCTTCCCTATAACAGGTTCAAAATGCATCAGTAAGACTTGTAACTACAAAGAATGAATATAACCATATTTATCATATTTTCATGTTTTTCCACAGGCTCTGGGTTAAGTACAGGACAGACTTAAAAATTGTTATTACACACAAGACACATACAAGACAATAAAAGGCCAAAGGTGTTATGAAGGCAAGAAGACGGACACTGACGCGGGTCCACTGTAAGTATCACTGTTTATTTAATATTCTCCACAAAGAAGTCAGAGGAACCCGGGGCTTAGCCCGAAACTGTAACCGAAACTCAGGTGGGGAGGTTGGGTGATCGGCGTCAGTACAGATGGGGGACAGGCAGAAAACACAGTCGGAAATCCAGGCAGGGGTCGGGCGATTGGCATCGGTCCAGAAGGGGGACAGGCAGAAACTCGGAGTCTAGGAAACGTAGCAGAAGTCAAGACACAGATAGACACACGCCGGGGAAAACGCTCAAACTCAGGGCACACCATGAAGATCTCGCACCGATCGGAGAGCAGAGTTGCCTGATATAGGGAAACCGAAACCAGGGAAAACAAGACACAGCTGGGAGAGGAGAGTCCAGAACGGGAGCAACCGGTACGGCCAGAAAAACTTGCTGACAGGATGCAGAACCTCGGGGAAGCCCTATTAATCGAAACCCCCAGAGGGGCGTTGCTGAGATGACGATGGGGATTCCTCAGTGCTATCCATAACACAAAGGTATATATGCAATCCTGAACATACAGGCCTTCTTGAAAAAATGCAGTTAAATCAAAAGACTGCTGGAAGTAGAGATTTAAATCATAGGACTGCAGGTTTATAGAAGAGTATACCAGCACATGTGAGGGATCACCCCTTGGTCTTAGATATTTAATTCTAGACCGATTACCTGCTATAATTAAGGCTGCTGGTAGAATTTTACATTTATTTATTTATCAGACATTTTTATCCAAAGTGACCATTGACAAAGCAGGGTCAGACAGTCCTTGGAATAATTTGGGTTAATGACCTTGCTCAGGGGCCCAACAGTGAAATCACTCTACTGACCACGGGATTTGAACTGATAATGGGCACAGAATCCTAACCTACAGTGCCACGTGCCACATGCTACCCCGCTGTTGTTTTTGTTTCTTTGTCATTGCCTTTGAAGATCACCTATCAGCATCTGCACTGACTTACTCTGTCACTCTCTTCTCTGTATGGCTGAATGTCCTGTACATTGAGTGGACATCAACAAAGTTCATTCCATGTACACAGCAGACCACAGAAAGAGCTATTGGTCAGCAGTGACTTACAGAGGGTGTAATAGAAGATAGCACTTTACAAACATAAACACTTTATAAACATAAACACATAAAAACTTCCCAGCCTATTTATCATTAGTGTGCTCAGGTGGGGTTGGGCACAGGGTATTAATAATAATAATAATAATAATAATGTTATATTGCTAGGCAGTATGCATTTTACTGAAATGGAATGATGATAAAGCATCATATTAAAAATACAGAAAGGACATCTGCTTTTGTTCCCATTTGAGCTTCCTGTTTAACCCGAAATTCTGTGGTTAATAAAAATTTGTTTTAATAGTGTGTGACATTTGAAGCTATGTATAAACAAGCCCATCTGCTATTCTATTAAAATAGAAGTGTGATGATTAGTATTGACCTTTCTGTAATACCTTTTTCTTTCTTTGTAATTTGCCAATGTGAATAGTGCCACCATGTGAGAGGGAAAAATAGAAAGAAGGCTTCAAATTCACATACACAAAATATCCATAATCATTATATATTCATAAATGATAATAATCTCCAACAGGCAGAACAGGTAAGAGCAAATTACTGCTCTGATCACTGTTAATCATGAAATACTATATTCACATTCAACGCAAAGTCACACATTAGTATTGATCCAAGATCCCAGGCTCATGGGAGTTTTACTTACACAAAAATGTTCTTGTGAAGACAGAAAGAAAAATGCAACTAGAGGAGGCAGGATCAATACATCTGATTGGGTATCTCTCTGAACCAATCATTTTTCCTTCTGCCCTCAGAGCATTTTTGTGAAAGTAAAATCCCCACGAGCACATCCCAATGACATTTGAATATTTTGACAGAGACACAGAATATTAGTCATGTGCAGTAAACAATATCTAGAACTGCAGTAAATACAGTAATGTTTTAAAAAAAATATTGTTGGAAAAAAAAGGTAGAAGGAAGGAAGGAAGGAAGAGGAAAATGGCAGGGATTACCACAGCACATAAACATAACTACATCATAAGACACAATATATAAATATATATGATATACAAGGAAAGACCATTGACAAAAAAAGTGTAATATACAGGGTGTTTAAGTAATATATAGTCACAGATTGTGGATTCATATGACCCAGTAAAAATTTGTGGGAGCCCTTGCGGGTCGCTGTGAGAGCTTTAGCAACTGAGATTTAGGGATTTCCATTGGTCTCATCTCAGGATTTCGGGACAAAGACTGCCCTTATGATTATGATAACCTGAGCATTTATTTGCAAGGAATGTTAAAATGCATAGCTGTGTAACAGTTTCACCAGATTCAGAAATTATTTTGTGAATGTCATTCACTGTTGCATGCTGATTGTAGCCTTTTGGGAGTGCCAACTCTGACATCTTCATGTTGGTCACGGTCATGGTTCAAACAGGCGTGCGTGAAATATTGTGCGTGAAAGGAAATTATCAGGTATATAAGATATGCATTTGATACTAGATCCACTTCTAAATACTTTGAAGAAACCATTTTTTCCAATATTTCTTTTAAATTCACCATGTCTATAGAGTGCAGGTGGAAACCTACACAGCACAGAGAGAACATACAACCCCCCCCCCCCCCACACACACACACACACAGTAACATGGGGAGAACTCATACTCCCAACCCTGAAGGTGTGAGGCAACAGTGCTCAAGCCATTAAGGTGCCCAAAAATCTATCATTTTCAAAAAATCTAAAATGATTAATGCTCTCAAACCATTTTAGTGATTTACTTTTGAAAACGACATGTCGTCTCTGAAAGCTATAGTAGAGATATTAATTTTCTTCTTTGTCGCTTCATCAACATTTTTCCCTTTCAACTTCAAATACTTACAGAGAGCTTTCAGACAGATGATCTTCCGTCATCAAAGGCTTTCAATGGTATCACTTCCAATTAAACACACCGGCAGCATTTGTAGGAACTGAATAACAGACAAAGCGATGGATGCCTTTCATCCCAAGGTGGACCATTCATTTTAATATCCTGCTTCTCTTTGTATTTTGAAGTAAACACCAATATTACAGAATAAAGTATGACTGAGACAAATTCTTCTTCACCTTTACTGAAGCTAGCAGAGGGGCCTTTATCCTTCAATATGAGAGACACATGAAAGAACAGCCTCAACTTTGGGCCTCTTCTATAAGGGAGAATGTTGTGACCCCTCCACCCCTTGTTGGAATCATAACCTTAAAGATGCTAGAATTGGCTGTTGCCTAAGAAAACGGGTTCAGTGACATTTTATTATTTCCCTGTAATTTAAAATAGTCCTTATTGCCATCCGGGACTGAGCCGCTTAGGAAAACTTGCTGCTGTGGTCCAAGTTGCATTGAAATATTTGCGTTGTTCAACCACCTAAGGAAAAGAAGCAACAAAGACACTAAGATGTTAAATCAAAATATATGCATAAGTGAAACAGTGCTTATTTACACAACAGTCTTCCATTATGCAACAGGCACATGAAAAGATATGTTATTAATTATACAAATGAAAGAGTGTCCGTTTACCTTTACAAGTTCCTTGTTGAATTAGCATATTATATATTATTTTTCTCAATATTTATGTAGTACATGGAGTACTTTTCTGCTGTGGAGTATGTCATTACAAAATATTACAACAAGCCATAAAACTCTGGATCATTATTCTAGGACTCCTACAAATGAAGAAAAAATTTTTCTCACTGGGGAATATGAGCAGATGTACCCCAATTTTCCATTCTAAATAATACATTCTGTTCATTATTCTGAGAGTAATTCTGTCATGACCAGAATTCAGAGTGTTCAGTTAAAACATATTTATTTACTTTCAAAACAAAAACATGACCAAAACAGGGGATCTTGAACTGGGTTGTTTATACACGATGCCAGGTTTTCAACCTGATGGGACCTGAGATTATTGGACAGCACACTGCAGGAACCAGGTGACCAGTGGGACCTGGGGATGCTGACTGTATGGTTTGCCCAAAATGAGGTGTACAGCAGTGGGAAAACTGGGAACAGAAACCGGGACACAGAAACCAGGAAATGCGATTGAAACAGAAAGACAAGACAACCACAAGAAACCTCAAACAAGATGCTGGTTCAACAGCATGCCAGCTGTGGAATTATGGGAAACTTCAGACCACAAACCTGGAAACAAGACCGGTGCAAAGAACCAAAAACTAATATTGAGATGCCAGCAACCCAATAAAACCCCACATACCTCGTAAAACATGTTAAACCCAGCGCCACAAACCTGGAAACGAGACTCCAAAAAGAATCAAGCGCTGAAACTTACTTGAAATTGATACTCAGAGAGTACTGATGAGACCAAGCCCTGGTCAAAGCTCACTGCTCAGTCCAAATAAGATTTGGAGCCAGCTACTTATGATTTAGAGCAAGGTTGTACAGACCTTCTTCTGTTCCACAACTGAAGGTGCAGATGTAACAAATACTACAGTGTGAGGGGTTAAAATAAAGAAATAAATGCAGTAAAATAATATATACTGTGTAATTAAAAAGGAAAGAACTTGATTGAACAGAAGCAATCTTTGATGAATACCTAACTTTCCTTGTGTCTTCAACATGATACATCTGAAGACTAATAAACATTAATGTTAAGGTTTGATCTTGGGGAAAAAAATGTTTATACAAGATGAAAAAATCAAACACAGGAAATGTTGGCGTGGTCTCTCCACAGTGTGTTTAAACCCAAACTCATTAGATCATAGTGTATGGCTCAGTGGGCTAAGCCTGTGTGCCTGTTATCAGAAGGTCACCGGTTCAAACTCAGTCTCAATCTTTGAGCAAGGCCCTTAACCCCCAGCTCCCTGGGCACCGCTACGGGTGGCTGCCCTTTTCAGACAACTTACTCTACAAAAAAGAGCAAGTTGAGAGAAGCGTAAAGACAATTTCCCCACAGGTATCAATAAAGTATCAATTATTATCATGAAACATTAGACCAAAGTTGTATGTATGAACCATAAAGAAGAGGTGATGAGGTAATGGAGGCCTGTGGTAGTCAAAGGAGGGTAAAATGTAGTGACTGCAGATGACAAGTTCTGGAACAAAAAAAAATCATAGTGAGGAGTAATCATCACAGTGTTAACTGCTCTGAGGTTTCCATGTCAGTAATATAGGGTTGCCAGATCTCACACATCTGGCATGATACTCACGCTTTCAGACTCTCACACCCACAAAAGAAATCTTAAGACAAATCTATATTATTCCATTATAAACCTAAAATGAACTATATCAAAAGCATTGGGGCAATTTGCAAACCCTACAGACTATTTATAAGGCAATAAAAACTGTTTCATACATGTAAATGTGTGCACAGACTAATCTCGAATTGAAAATCTCACACCAGCCATCTAATCAATGTTGGCAACCCTGATAATGGCTATCTGATTAACTCATTTGCAAGCATAAAAACTGAATACTTATATGTAACATGTTTGTTTAGTAAGGCTTTTGTATGGTGTTTCCCTTTGGTGTCTGTGGACCTACCAGCATACTTAGTTGTAGCCCCATTCCTCTCATTTTTCAGTAAGTGCATGTAGGTGAATCATTTTAAAAGCTTATCTAGTACAGTGTGAAAGAGCACAATTAAAATTTCTGACATTTGCGAATCTTTTGGTAGAATGGGTATGCCACGGAGGCCATTTGTGTTGCTTGCAGCTTCATTCAATGGAAATAAGTAAGATTAATACGAGGTTTGCTGTAAACAAAAACAAATATTTCATTAAAATGAATGCACTCCCAATAATATTGGAAAATATAGATTCAAAGTGTCATGTATAGAAAAGTCATATATTTATTTAGGTGGGCACATAATTCTTAGTTTCCAAGAACAATATAGGGCAAAATTAATAACAGGTGAAGCTTAGGTCCTAAGGAATGCTTACTGACTAGAGAACCCAGAGTGTTGGATGGTTTACTTCACTTTCTAATAATACCATCCACTGTCCATCCACTCCTTCCTCCATCATTTATACTCACTGCTATGATTCAGGGTCATGGGGGGGGGGGGGGGTCCTTGAGCCTATGGCTGCAAAGCAGGGTTTGGGTTTGGGCACCAATCATTCATGCCAATGGGTAATTTGGTAACTCCAATTAACTTCAGCTTCAGCATGTTTTTGGACTGTGGGGGGAAAACTGGTAACCACTATGCCACCCTCATCATGCACAATTTTCTTTATTTCTGTATGTAATTTTATATGGGGAAAATGGTCTTTTGTTTTTTGTTTTTTATTTTGAGGGTTCACTTCTGTAATTGCCATGCAACATATTTCCTCAAGACCTTTTACTGTATTTCTTTACTTTGAAGAGACAAAAACATTGGGGTGGATCTTGTGGAATTTGTAGCAAGCCGTTTTGGATACAGAATTCTTTTGATCCTCAGTAACAAAAAACATGCATATAAAATGAATTCACAAACACAAAAAAAAAAAACGTTTTTTTAAACCTTTTTTTGTTTTGTTTTTAGGATTAATGTTCAGCCCATAAATTTAATGCTAATTAAGATTCAGACAGAGCGTGTGTGTATTTTGAGCAGTGCTTTTAAAAGCGGGCAACAATTTGCTTTAATGCACAGCCAAACCCTACTGGGGATAATAAAATAAATGCTGTGAATTGAACTGCTGCCTGACATTTGGATGAGATTTGGCAGGTAGAAACTCTCAAATCAATAAGACTTGTGATTAATATGAAGGACCATCCTTCTTCACGATTCCTGCTTCTTTCAGAGGACACCAGGAGGAGAATTTAAAAGCAAGAGAAAGCGCCTCATAAAATATAGATCATTTGTGTTTTAAAAAGAGTGATCTTCATATGAAAGACACCCTCAGCTTTAAAACAGAATGATAGAATGCATGTAATATAATGTGAAAATATAAACACAAGTTTAAAATATATTAAATTGAAATTTTATGGCAATTATTTTCATTAAAATATATTCATTCATTCAACTGCCACAAGCATTTATCCTTTAGAGCATCCAGGTAAGTCAGAAGCTTATCACAGGAAGTATGGAACATGAGACAGTGGATATTATGAGCAGGATGCGATTTGATCGCATGTCTTATAGTCACACACAATTTAAAGGCTTGGACACACCAACTAAAACCTCCAAGGAAACAAGTACATATGAACAATGTTGCCATAATGATGCTTTGTCCAGAAGCGACTTTTAAAAACAAGCTTCCTCCCCAGTAGAGTAGGCAATCAAGAATAATAGACCACAACAAGCAGATCAAGAAGACAGACGGAAAAGAAATGGTAAGAGAAATAAAAAGAAGTAGTTTTAGCAACTTCAAATGAAAGTTTCTTCTACCCAGAGGGGTGTATTTTAATATTTCTTTTCCCATTATCATTTTTGTTTTCTTGTTGTCAGACCTCCTAGAAGGCAGAGCCGGATAGAACTGGTTTCATCTGGTTTTGTCGGACCGTTTGTGTCACTGTGTGACACCAGGCAATACAGCAGCATAACATTAATTGAGAACATTTCTAATACTTGACAGAGCTGCAGAACAGGACCACACTTTCATGCTAAGTGCTTAGTAGTTTTTGTGTGTCATTAAACAGAACAGTGTTTCTTTGATTGACAGCACTTATCTCCTGAAAAAGTCCCATACTGAGCTCTGTTAATCCTAGATGCATGACACAAACAAGTTCAAGACTAAGCATCATCTGGAGAAGCTACACCTCTGAAA
Organism: Gnathonemus echidnorhynchus; assembly: GCA_026776725.1. NCBI lineage: Eukaryota > Metazoa > Chordata > Actinopteri > Osteoglossiformes > Mormyridae > Gnathonemus > Gnathonemus echidnorhynchus. The sequence continues at coordinate 23,982,403 of JAODJU010000018.1, forward strand.
AATATCATGAAATTTTCTTTTACCTTTCCTTTAAGAACACTGCCAAGGTCAGGGGAATATTGAAGAATTCCAATTAACCTTTTGAATCATTGAAGCAATAGGTTCTTTGAAAAAAGCCTGGCAAGGATTACAGATCATACAGGAAGCTAAATTCACTGACACATTAGGTATTCTGAAGGTTGCACACACAAAACACAGAACTGTGTATGTTACAGATGGTCGGTTGGGGAAGGGAAGGCCAAATGACCCATCACTCACCACCTAGGACACTGCATAACCAACATACTCTTGCTGTATTCTGAGATCTTCCACTGTACATTGAGGGAAAAAAGCAATGCACTGAAACCATACTGATATACGTCCTAACAAGGAGTGTACAGCAGTCTGTTTTTCTGCTGACAGGATGCTTAAGACCGCAGTTTGTCACAAAGTGTGTGCAGACAAGGCAATGGCAAGCTGGGAGGTAGTCTCACAGCTAGGTATGCAACATTAGTTAGCAAGCTAAATGGGGTATTTGCAATAAGCATATATGCTATTCCATAAGAAACACTCAATATTTTGCAAGGATGTAATTAAACCCCATGTTCATTTATGCACTCTTAATCAAATCAAGTTGGTGAACTACAGGTATACCTTTAATCAGGGGCGTATAGAGAGGCGGAGTCCCAGGGCCACTGGCCCCCGTTGAAAGCTGATTGCTGCCCAGAATGTCCCCTCCCATGCCAGTCACCCATTAAAAACCTATTGGCTAATGATAATATTGCCCCTTTATATGAATTATGGCCCCTCTTACAACCCTCTATCTTAAAAAAAAAAATTATAGAATCACTCCTACCTTTAGTATTCAGGATTGGCAGAATGGGAGCCAACTGGGCATGGCCAGCTGTTGTCTTGGTGTCATGTGGATATGTGGTTATTGTCTTATGAGTTAAATACATCTCTCGTAACTGGTGGAATGAAAAACGCTGGAGCAGGCATCAGGGCAAACAAAAGTATGTTTAATTAAATGGACTGAACAGAACTGAAAACAAACAAATGAAGACACTACATCAGAACTGGGGAACCACAGGACTGGGAAGCACTTAAATACATGACTCATGAGGGAGCAGACAAGAGGCAGCTGAGAGTGATTAACATGAGTGCAGGAACGAGAGGTAAGGCAAATGAACACCAGGTGTGGTTTGTTAGGGTCGCACCAGGGAGGAGACAAGAGGGTCAGGCAGACATGGTGGGCAGGATGCGACAACATCAGAATACATTTTCCATATTATTTATCCAACTTAAAATACAGTGCTCCAAAATTGCTTATTTTATGGTTGAGTAACAGCAGTCAAAATACTGAATTTCATTTTTTAACATTAATTTCATTTTGTGCTGTGAAAGCAACCTCTAATCTGACCTTTCCTTTGAGACCTCAGTGATAATAACCGAGAGCTTTTCCAACAGCCCTGAGGTACCTTGGAGGGACAGATTTTTGATCCCTTCAAAGATGCTCCACCTCCATGCTCTTGCAGCCGGGATCCTTTTGCAGCAGCTTTCACACAAGCTGAATCTCGAGAGGCAAGACAGGTGGTGAGCTCACACTGGATCTTTATTAGCAAGGTTAAACTGGGCATAAAAAGCCTTCAGCTCATCTAGAAGGGAAATTTCAGTGCCAGTAACTATTGTGACTATTTCTGGAGGTTTAAAGGAGGCGTAGAAACAACAAAAAAATGAAATACATTTTTATCACAGTGGTCTAACTGATCATATTTTCACATTGCACACTTCTGTGCCTTTAGTAAGCATGGGTAGGGAGGTTTTCTAGCTAGTTTGTTAATGATCTATAAACATCAAATATTAATTATTTTGATATGCAATATACAATAAGAAAATAAATAACAAAATGTGATTCATTAAAAATTACATTTCTTCTTCATATTGCACCATTCCCTGCATGGCTGCCCCTTAGTACTTAACAACATACCAAACTCCGCCATTATTTGTATTTTCTGTATTTGTTTAATGTTATCTTGTTTGATGTTCCCTTCAGGAAGTTAAATGGTGGTTTACAAAAAAATGTTTTGTGTATTGTACCATATTAGTAACAATGCATATCATTCCATTGTATTATTTGAAAGAAATAATAGGATTGTGGTGATTTCTCAAGCAGAGTATTTACTTTAATCATTATCACAGGTGGCTTCAATCATATAACCATTCGGCTTATTTTAAAGGAGAAAAATACTTACTTGGCTGATCTGTGTCATCACACTGAACATGGACAAAAGATGGAAAAGCAGAGAGCTGTCTGATGAGGAAAGGGATAAGGTAATAACTGGCATGGTCAAGGTAAAGGGTGTAACCACATGTGCTTATACTATCAAGTTTAAGGTCCATGAGACCATAGATAACCTCCCTGGACTGTGACAAGGCAGAAAACTCAGTAATGTTATGGGGTTGCCATGCTTCCTCTGGCACCAGCTTCCGTGAATCTGTGCAATGCACAATAAAATCAGAAAATTATCATGGCATTCTAGAGCAAAATATGCTGTCCAGTGTTAGATAGCTCTGGCTCAGTGACAGGCCATGGGTCCTCCAGCAAGATAATGACTCAAAACATACAACTAAGAGCATGATTGAGAATATTTGAAGCGAAACACTAAACTGTCCTGAAGTGACCTTATTTGAATCCAATTGAACATTTAGGGAAAGAGTTGAAACTTGCAATTGGAAGTAGAAACCACATCAAACTTAAGAGAACTGGAGCAATTCAGTGAAGAAGAGAGTTCGCCAACTGGGGAGCCCCCTCAGTAGATTTTGCCAACTGAGGGAGGAAGTAAATTTCAAAGGGAATTCAAATCCATCATTTTACTGTGTGGCTATGTGCCTGCTTGACAAGTGGGGAAGTCTCATTCAGAGCTACAGAAAGCGCTTGATTGCAGTCATTGCCTCAAAAGGGTGTGATACAGAACGTTAGGTTAGGGGTGGAAATAATTTTTTTCATCTGAGTTTCATTTGTTTAATTAAGTCATAAATCAAATTCTATGGACTTTTGCCGATTTCCATTTATTTCATGGAAAATTGTGATTCTTGACAATACTTTTGGCCACATCTGTATGTTATTCATTCTATTGTATACAGTAATCATACATTTTCCTCGTGAGATTGTGACGAGCAGGTGATGTAGCTGCACATGCTCTGTGTGCTGTCTTAACATCAATAAGAGACAGCGTGTGGGAGAAGAGCAGAGTGTGTAATGTGAGAGGTTGTGTGGAATGGGGAGCTGTTGCTGCGGGCCACTTGGTCTAAAAAAACCAGCCCTCAACCCTGCAACAGATCGGTGTGGTGGTAGTTATTCATTCACATACCCGCATACCCCACACCCAGGTTATGAGCCTCTGGAAGTGGGGAGTGTGGCGATAAATCTCCCTTGACCATCCAGAAGGTAATCATCACAAGAAGAATATGATAAGAGCAGCATACTGTCACTGACAAAAATGCAGACTAAGATTCAAATTGTTTGTGAATCAACTCAATAATCACATTTTTCATGATAGAGGCCTGCCATTGAGAACTGAAAACAAACCCTTATCGAAAGTGTCAAAGACAGCGAGAAAAACTGAGCTGATTTCCTTTTCTTTTCACAAATATAGACACAGATGATCTGGTGTTTGGGTGCAGACTTGTTCCATTGCGGATCCTGTAAAATAAAAACATTTTGTTCACCATCTGTCTCTCGGGAAGTAATCAACCTCCAAAAAGTACTTTCAGTGTAATGACTGTTTGGTCTATCAATAGAAGGAAAATCAACTGGAGGTTGATTTTGAAACATGGAAAAGGTTCACCTTTGACCAAGATTTCATTGACCAGATAATTAAAGTAACTGTCAGATCAAAGACTTTCTGATAACCAACACTGTGGGCAGGGTGCTAGATGGTAAACCTTAGAATAATGGGTTTTTGGACAAACCACTGTTGTTTTGTTTCTCTGCAGAAAAAAAAAATCTTTGTTCTTGAGTGATGAATTAATGAACATTCCAGTTACATTGGTGCACTTCATGATATCAAAAAAAGGATCAACTGTATAGTGAAAGATTTAATAAATAAAGTATTTTCTAAGAAAAATCTATTTTAATCTATTTTAATGAAGATTATATAAGAAGCGTAGCATATTTATTTATTATCCTTCATCATAGCTTGTGATCATTATGTGAAGTGTTATACATCTAGGAGATCACTGAAATGCTTCTCTTCATCTGACTGGGGACAATTCAACCCTCACAGTAAAGATGGATTTTTTTCATGTTACGTACAGCTCCTGATTGACAGCTATGCTTCGTCTCCCACTGTGGCAGCTTCAGACTAAGGGCAGTGAGTGAAGTGAGGCAAAAAGCAGGGAATTGATACACCATAAAGTTGTATCAGATTTGGCAGCTTCATATAGCAACTAGATGGCAAAGTGAGTGTATGGTTAAAGGAAATGGGGTATAAATTTGTCTACTGGGAAGTCCTGACTCTCCCTGCCGGCCCCTGGAGGATGGGCTCCCCCTTTGAGTCTGGTCCCTCCCAAGGTTTCTTCCTTCTCGGGAGTTTTTCCTTGCCACTGTCGCCTATGGCTTACTCACTGGGGGCTTTGGGTGGGGATGCTGTAAAGCACTTTGAGACAATGTAATGTTTTGATAATGCACTATACAAAAATTTAATTTGTTGTTGTTGTTGTATAATCAAATGCTTGCGAACACACTGAAACACGCATAAACGTATACTGTGCATACAGCTACTAATGCAAGCAAACATAAACTGTATACAGACCCACCCAAAATGTGAGGCTAGACACATATCCAGCACACATACTGCACATGCAGAAACACGTGATTACCTAAAAAAAGAGCACAGAAATCAAGCTAAATATAAAAATGGTACTGGTACCTGATACTAGACCACCTGATCTAAAATGAAGAAAATGTGAAAATCCGTATGTGGATTTATTAGACCACAGGTATTGCTATGTAGTAAGAAAAATAAATCAAAATAATAATAATAATAATAATAATAATAATAATAATAATAATAATAAATAAATAAATAAATAAATAAATCAGAATAATAATAATAATAATAAATAAACAAAGATACAAAAACTATTTAAATTGCATTAGAACTTTCCAATCATCTTCTTATGAAGAAGCATTTTAAGGAATGCTACATATTATGCCCTAATCTGCAAGGCAGAGTGGGAAAAATTTGCCTGGCAAATCCACTCCTGGCATTGCTGTGCTCTTATGTCATCATGTGTTTCATCCATCACTTGGAGGAGGGTGACCTACTCATTAGGGTGCTGGCTTTCTACCTCTGGGCTGTTAACTGTTTTTATGCCAGAGCAGGAGGTAAGACATGGAAATGAACTGTAAATCTGCAGCTTATATTAATGCTGCCCGATGGTGTTTTTTTTTTTTTTTTTTTTTTTAACTTATGGTGAAACAACATACAACATTTCAATAGCCAAGTCCATTGTAGAAAAACAAAAACAAGAAATTTAGTAAATTTACCAAATGACCTGAACTGTGCGGCATCAGCGATGAACATTGTGATGTAGTCCCGCAGGTTATCTTGGCAGGCTAGATAAAAAATCCAGAACAGACATAACAGTGGGAAATTATTCTTGCTTGGGTTTATGGCACTTATTTGTATCTTATTTGAAATGCTGAAAGCAATATTAACCTTGTTCAAAATTTGCACATAAATTTGCATATATGCATTTATTTCAGAAAGCAAGTTGAAGGGAACATGTACAGAAGAGCAGAATGTCACACCTGCAGCTTCCATTCAGTAACATTGAGTCTGGTCCAGTCACCAGACTGTTAACACCAATTAAGATTGCCCCTAACTCATTCACTTATTTTACTGCTTGTGTATATGTGTATATTAGCACCTTGTTTTCAGTCACCTATTAATGAGAGATTGCATGTCTTATCATACTCGGCATTTGTTTTGTGGCTATCCTGGGGCCTGTACTACAAAGCGGAGTTACTGGCTTATCAGGGTAACTTGTCGGATTTAAGGTACCACAGTTTAAATGGACTTCATATTCGTTCACTTACATTTTGC
>JAODJU010000018.1:24023919-24075476 GCA_026776725.1 Gnathonemus echidnorhynchus
TGTCACGCGCGCAGTCTCACTCGCACAGTCGCTGTCACGCGCGCAGTCTCACTCGCACAGTCGCTGTCACGCGCGCAGTCTCACTCGCACAGTCGCTGTCACGCGCGCATTCTCACTCGCACAGTCGCTGTCACGCGCGCAGTCTCACTCGCACAGTCGCTGTCACTCGCACAGTCGCAGTCGCTGTCACTCGCACAGTCGCTGTCACTCGCACGCTCACACTTGCACACTTTCACTCGCACGCTGTGTCCTTGATAATCCCAGACAGTCATGTAAATATTGACCCTTGGCACATTTCAAGATTCAAGATTTTATTTGTTACATGCACAGCTGCTCTCGAACAGCTTGCAGCAAAATGAAAAACTAGCTTCTTCTTATAACTGTGCAAAAGATAAATAAAGAGGATAAAAACAAAGATTGGATTGTGCATAATTGCATAATTGGGCATGTCCAGGCGTTGAAGTCCGGGTCTGCCCGCCACGGGACAGAAGCTGTTCCCGAGCCTCTGGTTTTAGATGATTAATCCCTGCAATTGTCAATGATCATTTATGCGTGTATATTCTCTTTATGGCTGAAGGGGGTTCGAGGGGAGTGACCATAGCTTAGAGTCATCATCGTCCATGTGACATGCACGATTGGGCTTCCTGTTGGTCTTTTCTCTGGTCTCAATCTGCCTCCTGCTAACCGTAACCTACCCCCGTGTCCGTGCGCCTCCCGTAGGAGCGTGAGTGGGAGCGCGACCCGCGGGAGCGGCAGCGGGAGCGTGACCGGGAGCGGGAGCGGGACCACCGGGAGCGGGAGCGCCGGCAGCGGGAGAGGGAGCGCGAGAGGGAGCGGGAGCGTGAGAAGGAGCGTCAGCGGAGGAAGGAGGAGTGGGAGAGGGACCGCATGAAGCGCGACGAGAAGGAGCGGCCACCGCCGCGCGAGCGCCCCCCCCGGGAGCCGCGCGACAAGAAGGAGGACAAGGACAAGCCCAAGGCCCGCTCGCCCGTCGCCCCCCCACCCAGGTGAGAGGCTGCAGTTCATGCTGGGAAGGATCTGAAGTTCCCCCTGAAATGTAGACGCATGGTGTCGTGGCTGTAGGGACTGTCTGGCTTTGCTCTCTCAGTTCTATATCACTTTGGATATAAGCCTCTGCTAAGTAAGTAAAATGTGAACCGGGGTGTCGGAGCAGCATAACCAGTGCGGTTTGGGACACTGTCAGGGCCGCCCACGTTATCTGGCTCCATTTTCATTTTTTTACGATTCTTATCTCTGTTGCCATAATTCCTGCTTTCTGTGCTGGCTTATGGGGCACTAGATTTTGAGATTTTAACTGAGGATGGGTTGGGTTAACGCCCACTAGTTTTTAGCCCAATGCCTAAACAGTGGTCACATGACCAGTCGGACCCAGGTGAGATTTTGGTGGCCAGGTTGGGGGGGGGGATGTAAATCAGCAGAGTGGGGTTGATCCGAAGCTCTGCAATGGTTAAAGAGGAGTCGGTGTTCCCGATATTCCCCTTTTGGGTCCTGGGGTGGTGCTTGGGATCCATTTGGGATCATCTCAAGCATGTGCCCAACTGGAGAGCGCGAAGGTTTTGGTCACATGACAGCAGGCTTGTAAGGCCGAGTATAATTTGCATGAACCTCATGACCAGCACTTCCAGTGCCAGCTCCTTTTTTTCCTCGTCTTTTCCATCGTGGAAGTAGGTGACTTTATTTTTTTTGTTTGTTTTTCCCGCAGGTGATCAGTCACTGACCTTCCGTGAACTTCCTTAGCAGCTCAGGCTAGCTCTTTGGGGGCGTGTTTATTGGCAGGGACCGTCACTGGATTAATTTGGTGCATGACGACAGCGTCCTCCATTTAGAGGAAGTTCAGCAGCGCTGCTAGTATGAAAACAAAAGTAAAATAAATTCCCTGGGGAAGCCACGAGACGAATTTCTCTCGGCTGTTCCTGATCAGGACTTGGGCCATTCGAGGTGGCTTGGGCAATGGGCCGCGTGGAGCGGGGGCTGGGGGCTGGGGGCTGCCAGACCGAGTGAAATCAGCCCCGATTTGTAGTCTATAGCGCTATGGGAAACGGGGAAGTGGCCCTTGTACCCTGAGGTCTCCTTGCAGTGGAATGCTGATCGATACTGAGCCAGCGAGTTGGTGTGGGGGAGGTCAGGATATTGAGGGAGATGATCCCAGGGATGTATATCAGCCTAAAAAGTGTCTGTAAAGGCTGATTTGAGGAGCTGAGATGCGTGTAGTTTGCCAGCAACGTGAGATTATATCTTCTGGCTGGCCCTCGATGATTTGTCTACCAGACTTAGGCCCTATTCGGACTGGATTACTCTTACCAAGGGAGTCTCGGTATGTAAATTGAAAGGTAATTTGATTGGCTAATTCGGAAGGATAAGAAGCAGGTGGGATTTCCTCAAATTACCAGAGAAAGCGAAGATAAAACGAATCCCATCCGGGTGTTAACGTCATACGTAGCCATACAATGGCTTACAGATTGGGCTACTCAGTAGTACCATACAGCTCTGAACCTACTAAAGACTCAGTAGGGCTGTTTGTGAGACATTTACGTGGAAACTCTCTTTTTCTCTTTTGATGGGAAAGTGTGGTTTACTCAAGACTTGCCTTTATAGATATCGCCTTATTTACAAGATCACAATTTGGACTGAACTTGTATTACTGAAAGAAACCCGTGTTCACTATAGGAGGTCATTTTTACTGTGGCAGATTCGGACTGGATTAAAGTTACGGACCTTGTGTGTAATTGCTTCAATCACATTATGTTTCCAAGTAAAACTGATCCTGTCTGAATAGGCAAATAGGGTTAAACTTTAGGACCCACATTATTCCTTGGTCAGTATGTCAATACCAGGACCAGATTGGTAGTGTTTGTTTGTTTGTCTGTTTGTCTGTCTATTTATTTGTTTGCCATGCTCTCTACGGCCCACTAAAAATGGGCTTGAAAATTTCACCCACTTTCACCCCGGGACGGAGCGAGATGCGATTGCGTAAACTGCCCAGGCACACGGCATTATCTGAATGCTGCGCGTCGTTTGCAGGTCAGATGCTCCACGTGGCATGTGCCAAGAGGTGATAATCATACCAGACATGCGGGCAGCAGGGGGGTCACAGAATCCCAGGGAGGCCCAGCGTTTTTTACCTGCGTGAGGTAATGCCTAAAAATGTGAATAGACCAGTGTGGCTGAGCCGGCCAATACTGCTTATCTAGGCTAAACAACGTAATGACAATGCTGACACTGCTGGAATGTCAATCAGTTTATCTTTTTCCATTCACTTAATTGTGCTGATTCCCTTTCTTAAATATTAGTCACTTAGTAGCGCTGGAAGGGAGGTTCCTGCTCTCAGTTTGTAGGTCGCTGCTCTCAGTTTCTTCCTTAGTCCCAAATAACATGCAGTCCAGTGAATCCAGGGGTCTTTCAGTTGCCAGCGGTGTGTCACTGTGTCCCGTCTTGGGTGTCCCCTGCCGCTCACTCAGGTGTCACGCTTACCAGGCCTGTGTGGGTAAGGTGGATAAGGTATCTGTTCATGTCAGGTTGGCATTTCTGTACTTTTTGTTTTTGTTTTAAATTATTGAGAAATAATAGGGCCTTTGCACTTGTAATATTCTACAAATTGTGTTTGTGTCTCACAAAAGACCCAAATGCTTATACAGCTAAAAGTAGAATGCTCTAGACGAATAACAAAAAATAAGAGCACTTGCTTGTCTTAGGCTTCGTCCACACAGGCGTCTTCACATTGTTTCCGAAAGTGTTTCCATACACACTGAAATGAGCAAAAAATATATGTGACATAACCATTGGAATACGCCGGGTGTGCGAGCATCGACACGGGGTATTAAAGAAAATCTTCGTCTTAAAATCAAGTTCAACTAATTAAGGCCTTGAAATGTCTTAAGTCTCAAATTTAAGTTTACTAGGTCTTAATTTTTTCGAGGTCATAATCATGTTTGAGTCTGATGTTACAAATATTTAATTTAAGTTTAAATGTAACTCTTAATTGACTCGTATGGGGTACCTGACAAAGTCAGTTTAGCTGATTTTGGATTAGTGAATTTTCAGTACAGTAAGTCCCCGGAACATTAGATAACTCGTACTCATGAACAGACTGTTATATTGGAAATTTGAGTTAAATACAATGGTTTGCAATAATCAAGGCACTTCTTTGTCTAATAGACAAAGAGTTTAAAGATGTTTCACAAATAGTGTTTCAATTTATTCCAAACACAAGAATATTAACAGATTGTATAACTATCGCAAACAAATTCTAATGCTGTTGTACCAAAAACATTAATCATTTGGAAGTTGTCTTTGGATTGCTGCTTCTTGCCATGACTTGTCTGGGAAAAAGGTAATTAAATTGTCTTGCATTCAATGCAATGTGAGTGGCTCTACTGGAATGCAGCTGCCCCAGTCTGTAAGTTACTACTTTTCGAGACTAATGGAAAAATTCCATGATTTCAGTGGTTGTTAATGTTATCTCATGAATACCCCTTCTGGTATGCAAGACTTTGATGAAACGAGTCAGTGTTTATCTTAAATCATAATCATAATGTATTTCTTTTATCCTATCCAAACTATTTAATGACTGTTTCTTCAATGTTTTTTTTTTTTTTTTTTTTTTACTGTACTGTGTACCTACACACATAAAAACAGATTTCTCTCCATGTCTGTCTCTAGTACAGTGCCATATGTACTTTAAAAATGATTATGTACTAGAGGTGGGCGATAAATCGATTTTATTGATTAATTCAAATTTACAGTTCAGGACGATGGGTTTTTATGAAAATCCATTTTATTACTTATTTTACACGCGAGCGCCAAAAGCGGAACTAATGCGACGCACCGTTCTTCACGGGTAAACTACTCGTGAACTCTAGCGAATTCACAAACAACACTGCAATGGTTCGGTTTTGCGTCGTTGGACACAGACAAAACAAGTCCTCATTAAATCAAAAATCGGATTTATTGTGAAAAAAATCTGAGATTTTATTTTTAGGACATATCGCCCAGCTCTACTCTTATGTTTAACATGTTTTAGCGTATTTGCAACTGTTTCTTAGGTGTTTTCTAGGCATAAAGGGAAAATACATAATGTTCAGCCGTGGCTAAACATTTTAAGAATGACGCATATTAATTTTCACAAAGTCTTCTGCCTCAGTTTTTATGATGCCGATTTCCATGTAGTCCAGAATGTTATGAAGAGTGATCAGATGAATTGCAATTAATTGCAAAGTCCCTTTTTGCCACTCATTTCCACTGCATCTTAGCGCTGCCGCAAAAGGACCTGCTGACATCATTCCAGTGATTCTCCCGTTAACACAGGTGACAGTGTTGATGAGGACAAGGCTGGAAATTGCTCTGTCCTGCTGATTGGGTTAGAATAGCAGACTTGATGCTTTAATAGGAGGGTGGTGCTTGAAATCATTGTTCTTCCTCTGTTACCCATGGTTACCTGCAAGGAAACACATGCAGTCATTGCTTTGCACAAAAAGGGCTTCACAGACATGGATATTGCTGCTAATAAGATTGCACCTAAATCAACCATTTATCAGATCATCAAGAACTTCAAGGAGAGAGGTTCAATTGTTGCGAAGAAGGCTTCGGGGCGCCCAAGAAGGTCCCGCAAGCGCCAGGACAGTCTCCTAAAGTTGATTCGTCTGTGGGATCGGGGCACCTCCAGTGCAGAGCTTGCTCAGGAATGGCAGCAGGCAGGTGTGAGTGCATCTGCACACACAGTGAGGTGAAGCCTTTTGGGCGATGGCCTGGTGTCAAAAAGGGCAGCAAAGAAGCCACTTCACTCCAAGAAAAACATTAGAGACAGACTGATATTCTGCAAAAGGTACAGGGATTGGACTGCTGAGTATTGGGGTAAAGTCATTTTCTCTGATGAATCCCCTTTCCGATTGTCTGGGGCATCCGGAAAAAATATTGTCTGGAGAAGAAAAAGTGAGCGTTACCATCAGTCCTGTTTCATGCCAACAGTAAAGCATCCTGAGACCATTCATGTGTGGGGTTGCTTCTCAGCCAAGGGAGTGGGCTCACAGTTTTGCCTTAGAACACAGCCATGAATAAAGAATGGTACCAAAACATCCTCAGACAGCAACTTCTCCCAACCATCCAAGAACAGTTTGGTGATGAACGATGCCTTTTCCAGCATGATGGAGCACCCAACATTATGAGTCCATGGCCAGGAGACTCCCCAGACCTTAATCCCATTGAAAACTTGTGGTCAATCCTCAAGAGGCGGGTGGACAAACAAAAACCCAGAAAATCCGACAAACTCCAAGCATTAATTATGAATGAACGGCTGCCATCAGTCAGGATTTTGCCCAGAAATTGATTGACAGGATCACTCTCCTAAAATTGAAACCCCAGTCACATACCCACCCTCTGTTTGTTTGTGATGGATTGAGGAATATTGAATGAGTGTTGAAGGTTGCATGTTAATCTGGCTTTGTAGCATTTGCCTTAGCATTGATAATGTTTGATGCAATTAATGCAAGAGTTTGTTTTTTTGTTTTAATCAACAATCGATGCTATAAGTAGCGTTGGCTGTCTGTAGCCATTGACACACGTTAGCTAGGTATCTTGTCTAAGGTATTATCTTTGAAGCAGTAACCCGTGGGAAAGTGTACATTCAAAAATTCAAGAACCTATTATATCTACCGTTTTTATATGCTTGTAATGTTGGAGAATGCAGCATCGGAAATGGTCAGGGGCAACGGGCAATAAGAAATCCTGAGAAATCTTAGAATGACCCTAGAAATCTCAGAATGCCCCCTTAAAACTGTGATCAAGGGGCAAAAATTGCCCCTCCTCTCCCCAGTTGTGTTCTGTATCCTGTTCTGTGAGCCAGCCTGGACTTTAGCACAAGAACTGACTTACTATTAAAGCTTATGCATACAGAATGATGCAATCACATTCCAGCCGTAGGGGTTGTGGCATGATGATCGCACTGTCTATGACATGACTTATGATTTAATAATAACAATATAATTATTATTATCGATACTTTATTGATCCCCGTGGGGAAATTCTCTTTAAGCTTCCCCCAACATGCTGTCTTTCGGTGAGTGTGAGCTGGACACGAAGGGCAGCCACCTGATGTGGGGGCTGGGGGTTAAGGACCCACAAATGTACACTCACAGGTTTAGCCCACTGCGCCACACGCTGCCCCCCTCAGACGCAATGCTACATCTGCGCCGCTATAGCTAATGCCGACTGAACCTTTGTGATCTCAGGCTAAACAGTGGAAACTGTAACTTCACCATTCCAGCTTGTTCATTCCTAATTTTAATACCTCCTCAGCTGCTGTTTAAAGACAGTGAGACAGGGATGGCATGTTTCAGTTTATTTCAAGCACAAGAATATTAACATATTGTATAACTATCACAGTCAAATTCTAATGCTGTTGTACCAAAAAATGTAATCATTTGGTAAATCCTCTTTGTATTTCTATTTCTTGCCGTGGCACTTTTCCTTGACTGTTCTGGGAAAAAAGTAAAGAAATTTTCTTGTGTTCAATGCAATGTGTGAGGCTCTACTGGAATGCAGCTGCCCCAGTCTGTAAGTTGCTGCTGTGGCCTGTCATGAAGTGCTTGATGCTAAAAAGCGTAAAGTGACAGCTAGCCTAAACAGATACCTCTACAGTATTGCATATTTCTTCATGCGCGTGTTATGCGGGCTTGATTGCAGAAGTATGAACAGCCCCATGTCCGGATTACATGTGCAGAGAAGTTTGCCCAGACCTGTGGTTTGCAAGCACAAGTAGAGGAATCTGTTTTCTCATCCTATGAGGAACACAAATACAGCACCAGTCAATTCTTTTGACACACCCACCCATAGAAAGGTTTACTTGTGCTATTGTCTGCATATCACAATGATTATAAAGACTTCAAACCTATAAAATTACATATGGAAGTATACACTGACCAAAAAAGTATTAAGCAAAAAAAAATTTTTAAATTAATTTTGGTGGGTGAACATTCAGGGATGCTCCTCTCCTCTGTAGATAGGGACTCAGAAGGTTGCCGGTTCAAATCCCGTGGTTGGCAGAGTGATGCCACCATTGGGTCCTTGAGTGAGGCCCTTAACCCCAATTGCTTCAGGGACTGGCTGACCCTGCTTTCTCCTCTACGGCCTCCTGGGATGCGTTTCCAGGTATCTCGAAGGAGTTCCCAATGGTTGCACAGCACTCATTGGTCGCTTTCCCTTCACTCTCTGGTCAGGCTCCTCCAAAACCATTTTTACTGTGTTTAGGTCAGGTGACCAGGGTCATGTGTGTGACACTCTATCACTCTACTTTGTAGGTGACTTGGTGTGTCCAAACTTTTGGCTGACATTGTATAAAGGTGGGAGCAAAGCTTGAGGTCTGAGTGCAGGGTTAGCCAGTTACCCAGCGCCCTTGTAGCAGTTTTCAGGGTGACAGGCCTTGCTCAGTTACTCAGCAGTGATATGATCACCTTGTTATCCTTCTATAATGCTGCCGGTTTCCTGATAAGAGAGATACAAGTTCAGGATGTGTTCTGATCACACATATTTGTGCTTGGTGCCAGTCAAACGTTTAAATCTGTTGATGTGTTATGTACAGTACACACGGTTTCCATTCTATTTTTATGCTTCCTGGGTTACGATGGGATTACGTCATGATAAACCTATTGTAAGGCCAAAAATACCGTAAGGTGAAAATGCATTTTAATACAGTAAACCTAACCTAATGAACATCATAGCCTAACCTACCTTAAACATGCTCAGAACACTTACTTTAGTAAGTTGGGCAAAATCATTAACACAAAGCCTATTTTATACTAGTGTTGAATATGTCATATAATTTATTGAATAATTATAACCATCGTAAAGTCAAAATATTGTAACATGGATCATCGAGACCTGGGGAACGTTTATACAAGACAATACAGTACAGGACAAACAGCAATGCAATACAAGACAAATCAGTGTGATGTAAGAGCGTCTGTAGTCCATAATAATGCTATTTTTGGAATATCTGCGATGCTCCTAAGCGACGTTAGTACATTGATTGCGATTGATCTTGTCCCTGCTATGGATCATGTACAGTCTGAAGGGGTGTGTTTTTTCCTTTTTGTTCGGCTCATTAGGAAAGTACAGCTGGGGAATCTTACATATAACGTTGTTGCAGTTGGTTTGTTTTGGTTATTTTGTTCTTGGCTCAAACGAAGAGAGCTGTTCACGTTTGTTTATATAAAATGACACCCAAGCAATTCTCGCCAGCACAGCATCCATTCAAGCCGATATCCGTTTGCACGATGTGGGCTGGGAGCGGGTTGGGGTTCCTGGCAAGAAAGTGCTGAAATGCCTCCCCTCTTAGCAGGCCGATGGAGCCCCCACCCAAAAAGGAGCTGGGCCCCCTGCTGAAGAGGCCCGATGAATGGAAGGACCCCTGGCGCCGGTCCAAGTCACCTCGGAGACGTGTGGGTATGACCATGTCACCCCTGCGCCGGCGACACCGGCCCTCGGGCTCCTCGGTCTCCCTCTCCAACTCCTCCAGGTACCAGGAGGCCCGGTCCGGCTCCGATCACGCGGGATCCATCCGCTCGTTGCCGGTGCACCTTTCTGAGCCTTCCTCTCCTCCTCCATATGCGTTTGCAGGTCCTCGTCGCGCTCTTCCTCCTACACTGGATCCGGCTCCTCCCGATCACGCTCCCGCTCCTCCTCATTCACCTCCTACTCCAGCCACTCCTCCCAGCACAGCTCTTTGTCTCGGAGTCGGTCCAGGTGAGGCACTTCTGAAGGGTGTCATGTGATCTGTGGTGAAGCGATGTGGGATCCGGGCAGATTTTGGCCGGATGTGTTTTTGTACGCGGGCGTCTTAAACTGTGCTGCTGTTTTCACCTGGCTGTAGATCGAGGTCCTTCTCGTCCTCCCAGTCTCCCTCTCCCGGCCGCGCTGCCCAGAGGAATGCCGCCAAGGTTAAACCGGAGCCAGTTCCTGCGCCCGTCAAAGGGTATGACACAGCGCACACGTGGGGATGAGTGCATGAGTGGGCAGTGGTGGCTTGATGGTTAGGGAAGTGCACTTGTAATTGAAAGATTGCAGGTTCGAATCCCCGACCAGCAAGACACCACTGAGGTACCCTGAGCAAGGTACCGTCCCCAGGCACTGCTCCCCGGGCGCTGAATTAGCTGCCCCCTGCTATGTTACGACGTCACATATGGGTCAAATGCAGAGGTCACATGTGCACAGCACTGTGTGCTGTGCGGTGGTGTGGTGTGTTAACAATGACCACTGATCATCAAATTCTAAAATTCTAATGCATGCGGCTCACGCACACACACACACACACACACACACATGGGGATGAGTACAGGTGTAGGGGCATGAGCACAGATTGCGACGCACTCTCTCTCTCTCTCTCTCACACACACACACACACACACGGGGACGAGTACACGCGTGTACACATGAACATGGGCCCAAACACCAAGGGGGTGGGAGGGTAGCAATGTGGAATGTGCTTTCCTCCTCTCTGAACCCCCTTAACTCTGCCGTGCTGCCCCCACGCAGGGAGAAGGCCCCCACCAAGAAACCGCCCACCCCTCCGCCACCGCAACCGGGCCTTGTGGGAAAACCCCTCAGGCCTGCCACAGAGGGGGCCAAGCCCCCCAACCCCAGGGTGAACCCCCGGGACGGGGGCAAGCCCATCAACCCGCGGGAAGCTGGCAAGTTGACCGTGCCGAGGGAGGGACGCAGAAAGGAGAGGCAGCAGCACAACCCCCCTCGCAGGTAGCCCCGCCCACCCCCTCGCAGGTAGCCCCGCCCACCCCCTCGCAGGTAGCCCCGCCCACCCCCTCCACTGCCCCGCCACAAGCACTTGGCATTTCGGCCTGCCTGGGGAAATCCCCATCTCTCTCATCTTAGTTTGGTTTTTTCCAAGTTTAATATCCTTGTCTGCTCCAATTAACAGGTTTCTGCCTAATTAATCTGTTATATGCGCGATAAGCCGTCGTGATTGGCTGCGGCAGAGGTACCTTTGGTGATTAATATCTTCAGACTTGCTAATCCTGAAGGGCCACGCAAGCGGAAAGCGCCGGGAGTGTCTCGCCACGGGCGCTCATTCCGTCATTATTTGGGTTTTTTTTGTTATAGTAGGGTGAGCTGCCAGTGATCCCCACGTGTCTGTGTGGCGAGACGGTAGGCAGAGGTCGTGGCCTCATTTGTATATTTTCAAAGGAGCTTGTTTACCTGTGCTGGGGGGTGGGGGGGGACCCTCATGGAGCACCGTCCTGCCCATAAAGCAGCTCTGTGCGCCAGCGCATTTACATGTGCCATTGCGACACTGGGATGGCGTGGATTTCGGACAATGGGGTCCACTCAGGCCTTTGCCGGGGGCGTATGGCCCAAAGCATGCTGGGAAAAGGGGCTTTTTGATATACCTCCGATAACGTGAGCGAGTGGGATGTCGCAGAGAGTCTCGCACTTGCATGATTCCCCATTCTGCGGCAAAAGCGCCGGTAGGTTTATGGCACGCGGGCGTAAAATAACCGCGCTTAATATGACCACATGATTATGCAGTGAGTGTCATGGAAAAGCCCACAGAAAAGTTACCCCACCAAAGCCAGGATGTGGTGTCATCCCACACGTGGCGGTAGCAGCAGGGAGGTGGGAACCCCTTTTGTGTGTGTGTGTGTCGCTCTGCTCTGCAGCGCCACCTGTGGCGGCACCAGGGAGTGCACCCCCTCCCCCCCCACAGTTTATTAATTTCCAATTTGATAGTTTAATGCCATTTTTTAAAATCTGGTGGGAGCTGCTGAAGCATTGAGATGTTCGGTGGTCTTTTGAGTCTATGTTCCAATGCCGTGTGAGGAGTTAAACCATCATTGTTTATTGTATGGAGTCGCGGCTTGATGACACGAGCGTCTCCCCGCAGGCGGACAGTGAGCGGCAGTGCCAGTGCCAGTGCTTCCAGCTACTCGGCCTCCAGCTCTCGGTCCCGCTCACCGTCGGGCTCGCACACGCACTCCTCCTCGCCCTCCCTGTCTCATTCCCGCTCCGGATCCCATAAGTCCAGGTAAGACCGGGATGACCTCGCACCGAACGGAACACTCTGGGGTCTCTTCCCTGAACAGGCACGTCTTCTGCGCTCTGCTCCGCCGATTCTCTTCCCTTTTGGACACAACGCTCAGATTGTGTGAATGTCAATCCCGTACTTTCCTTAATTGGGGCTTTTTCTCAGTTTTCTCAGCTTTCTCGGGGAATTCAGGGCTTGTTGAATTAAGCGTTTTCGCTTATCACCTCAGAGTTGACGCTGCAGAAATCAATAGGCATTCTCTGTCCTTCCCAGAATACAGGACAAACAATGAGAGCCGGGCTCTGAGACTTTGCAAAGTATTTTAACAAATGTCAAACTCTCCCCCCCCCCCCGCCACGGCCCTCGCCATGCTGTTCTGTGCTGCTCCGACCCACTGGTGGCCCTCGCAGAAAGTCCAGGTACTTTACCGTGGCTCTCATTTGCTATCGTCTGCTTTCGTTTATGTTTCGTTTTGTTCTACCTGCACTTTAGTTTTGCTCAGTTCTGTTGGAATAGCAGAAGTGACTCGCATCCATCTGGCTTTTCCTGTTTTCGCCCCGCATGTTCGCCCCCCCCCCCGCCACAGGTCCCTGACTGTCAGCAGTGTCTCTTCCGTCTCGTCGGCCTCATCCAGCAGCAGCTCTGTACGAAGCGCCGACTCCGATGACATGTACGCCGACCTGGCCAGCCCGGTCTCGTCGGCCAGCTCTCGCTCGCCCACGCCCGCCAAGGCGCGTAAGGAGAAGGGCCCCCCGCGGGACAAGGGCCCCAACAGAGATCGAGGTACTCCGCCTCGGCCGACCTGTTAGGGTATGAATTACAAACACTTCAACCCTCAACACTTCAATTGCCTTGTGATCTGGACTGGCACACAGGAAAGCCGATGAAGAAGGAAGACCCCTTCAAAGACGACCGAAGGAAGCCAGAGCCCCTGGTCCCTGGACCCAGGCTGCCGGCCTTATCCTCCTCGCAGAAGTCCGGCCCCGGTGGGAAGGCCCACCAGCTGCATGCGCCCCCCATGGCCCCCCCGGGAGCATACGGCTCCCATAAGGATATAAAGCTCACTCTGCTCAACAAGGTGACCACACGTGTGTTTAGGCGCATTTACGGACGCGAGTCTGGTTTGTATGGGACTCGCAAACCCCTTTCATACTGGCACTCCAACCCTTGGATGTGTTGCAGTGTGCAGTGAGCAGTGTGCAGTGTGCACTGCAGGCGACTCACTCTGGACTGAAAATTCTCCCGGTTCTTATCAGTCATCTAAGCGTGACCAAAAGTTCCTTTCTGGCATTGAATTATTTTTTCCATTTATTCTAGCAGCAGACCGACAGGGGTAACAGAAAGCGGTACCTGCCTTCGGACAAGGACCGGCCGACGTCGCCGTTCTCCAAGAGGATAGCTCTGTCACCAGAGAGGGGTTAGTGCCCGTCTCCCTCTGTCGCCTTTCACGGCCGTCCACCTGGAGCCGCCGCACTGAGCTGGCTGCCGGCCTCGTGAGCACAGCATTCACACCTGTGTTCTCGCGCCCCCTCCCAATCCCACCGGGAAACCCCCCCCACCCCCACCCCGTCAGTGAACGAGCGATTGAACATCGCAGCTTGTCCGTGACCCACACTGACGCCATTGTCGTGCTGGTTTCTGGGGATCCTGAAAGTTTTAAAGTCAAAAAATAAGTGAAAATCTTTTTCTCTTTAGGTATTTAATTCTGAGAAGTTGCCCAAAGGCTGAAAGATTCTGATTCATGTCCATAAGCTGAATATCACTGATTATATTTCGATTTGTATTATTTGAGTGCTGTGGATTCGTGTTCCATGCGTTTGTCTCCTCTGCTCTGCCCTGGGCCTCTAATTTTACTTGGCATGCTGCTTACTGACGAGATGCGAAGCTGGCCAGAGCAGGGAGAGAAATACAAATCAGAAAAGAACGAAATTCCGGTTTGCACCCACCCCTATAAGATCCCGTTACCCAGGAAATGGCACAGCTCATTTGCGTGAAGCGGGCCCCCCCTGAGAAGCTGCGATTCTGCACATCGTCTCCTGCTGTACTCTCTGTCACGCATGCACACGCACGCACAGTGGCATTGCGACGGAATCATGGGATGGATTGACCCAGTCACTCAAGATGATCCACAGACTTTGTGGTGAGCATGAAGAATTTTCTTCTTCCAAACTTCACACACCAATTGTATCTCTGTGCAGAAGATATCGCGGGGGTGGTCGTGCTCATCTTCTGCGCAGTGATACGATGTGTGGAGCTCGGTAGAAGAAAAGAGTTCCAATGTTAAACTGCTCACTACCAAGTCTGTGGATTATCTTGAGTAACTGGGTCATGGGTTCTGGTTGAATTACTCAAATGTATTTTTTGGTGCTTTAATCACCACAAAAAATGCCATTTGCTCCCGTCATATTCAAGAGAAGCCTGTAATTTCTACGGCCGATATCTCCAAAACGAGGCATCTCCCAGCAGAACCACCTAGATAGATAGGTAGCAATAAAGTCCTTCTTAAATAAGCCATGCAACCGGCCCAATTGTTGTGTTTGGGGAAATCTGAGCTTATTAGTAATAAAAATTGGTCTCTTCATTAGTAATTCATTAGATACCTTCATTACAAAGGATGTACATGCTGGTTTCCTCATTTCATCTGTCTTCCTCTTCTACCAGGTCGTGACAGGAGGATGCTGGGAAGGCCCCCACTGTCCCCAAGACTGGACCGGTCCCGCGGGCAGGGCCCCCGACCCATGCCCCCCCAGGCAGACAGGTGAGCACCCCACCCCCCTCTGCCGTGCCCAGACACATGGGAATCGCTTCTGTGCATCAAGAGACTTCCATAGAGGGACGACCGCGTATGGTGTCGATTTCGATGTGAATGTCACTGCGCGCAGGTGGTTGGTCATTGTCACCAGAGGATCGGTGCCCAGCTTGTCTTTTGCAGTCAGTGGCAGGTTTGTCATTTACAACCTGCTTTTCAATGCAAACGGCAGAATTAATACACCATGCAGACAGGGTCACATAAGTAAATCCGAGGCATTTTGAAGGTGCTGCGATTGTTGGTGCCTGGTCTGGTGGTCCTAGCATCTCCAAAAGAGCCTCCTTCCTGGGGCGTTCGCACACGACTCTGCGTGGCGTTTACAGAGACTGACGCAATAAACAAAAAAGCCTTTCAGCCAGCAGCAGTCCTGTTACTGAAAACACCTCGTGAATGAGAGGAGTCAGAAGAGAATGGTTAACATTCAACAAGTACAATAATAACAGTTCAGGACAGCGGTGGTGGATTTGAAAATGAAAGTTGGTCGCACATGGTACCATGTTGGTGTCCCTAATTGGTGCATGAGTGCATGTGTCCATGAGTGTGCAGTTAATTAGCCATGGATTTCTCTACTGCCCTGTCACTATATTAAGGTGGGATTCCCCAACAAATTCCCAGCATGGAGAACTGAAAGCAGAGTGTGTGTCTGTGTGTGTGTGTTCTTTCAGCAGGAAGCGGCCTTTGACCCCACCGCCCAAATCCTCCGGCAAAGGCCTAGGGGTCTCCTCGGGAAAGCCCCCCGCCGCTGGCTCTGGCTCCGGCGGGCCGCCCCCACCCAAGTCGGGCAAACCCAGCAGCACGCTGTCCCGTCGGGAGGAGCTGCTGAAGCAGCTGAAGGCGGTTGAGGATGCCATCGCCCGCAAGAGAGCCAAGATCCCCGGGAAGTAGGGCAGCCGTGGGCATTCTCTCCTCGCCTGGGGATTATGCCACCCTGTCCCAGCACTGGCCTTGGCCCTGGGAGCTGTGACTGTTGTCCCAGGAATCTGAAGGCCTTTGTCCCAGGATATAACGGCCTCCCAAACATTTTTTTTGTAGTTTGCCCTCAGAGAGAGGCCTTGAAGATTTTATAAACAGCAAATAGAAAAGGCAGGACAAGGCTGCTTCTTGCCTCTTGTCTGGTTTCAAGCAAACAAAAGATGGTCCCTTTAATAAGATTCCTCTCTTGTTTGTTATTTTTCTATTTTGTCTATTGGACTGTGAACGTGGCGTTCCGTACGTACGTGAAGTCGGCGGTTCTGGAAACTAGTTCTTCAGCCCAAACTGGTTTTCTGCAAGATGATCCCGTATCAGCAGCAGGTTCTGGAGAAATGGCAAACAATCTCTTTTTCTGGACCCTTTTTGTTGGCGACGGTCCCTTTTTAAACCAATAAATTGTACTCTCCTAGTTCTGTGCATTTAGTGTTTTTCTGCGATGTTCATTTTCTTACCGTATAAGATTATAGCAAATGTGATAAGCATCGCTTTCTTAAAGTGTACAATTATAGAGGAGATAATGACTGTGATGTGAAGTATTGCCCCCCCACACCCTTTTTTTTAAAAGGAAAAAAAAAAACTTTATTTGCCATAGCTCTTCCTGAGTAACAATGAATCTCGATTGTGTCTGTCCCACATTTTTAGTTGAGTGTGAGAGAGGTTGTCATTGGGAAATGAAGAGGAGATAGGGTTTGTCTTGCTTTTGTGACATGAAAAGCAACTAAATAAACTATTTTGATAAAGAGAGTCGATTTCATTTTATTCATACTAGAGGGAAATGTCCCGTACTTTGCATTAACCTGTAAGTAGCATTCAGATAATCATGAAAAGTTTTTTTTTTTTTTTTTTTTTTTCTTGCTTGTGTTAGAATTCTGGGGATATTTTTGCATGTTTACTGGTACATGGAGTTGATTGGAGTCATGGTGTTTTATCCAGGAACCTGCTCTCTCCAGTGGTTAGTCACAGGTAAATCACATGTTTATGAGGCAGTCACTCTTCTCCTAGCCGCTGTGGCCAGTCAGCATTGTGTGGCATCTCCTGGTAATGAATACGCTCCCCCTTTCATTTCTGTGGTCCCTGTTTGTCCCGGGAATTCAGCATGACGCTTTTCTGAGACCTTAATTCATACATGTTTAATTACTTTATCTTCAGGAAGAGAGAGGCAGGAGGTAGAAAAGGGAACTACATGTTGTTCTTTGAAATCCCCAGGCACTGGTAAACTATCACACAGGGTCACATGTCGATACTCAACAAAACCCCCAATAAACATTATTAAATTATTATGGATTTTTAACGACTTCTGCCTTTTCAATGTATGGCTGCAGTAATGCCACCAGTTTATGCTGGGATCAAGCAAAGTGTATATTCCCCACTGGTGGTGACATATCATGGGAGTGTTGGTTTTAGGCGTGTGTTGTGTAAAGATACAGCGATGTGGAGGGGAATGTCGAAATTGCCTTCTCTTGGCTGGTCTTGGTTTCCTTTGACGGTTGAAGCCACAGCCATGATATTTTGGAACAAAAAAAAAATCAACTCACTTAGCAGCCCTGAATGTTTTAAAAGAATCTGAAGTAACACCGACCTTAATCACGTTCCTCTGAATGGGGCAGTAACTTTGGCTTTAAGTGTCATTGCAGGTATTTTGATCGATAGGCCTCATTATCTGATGGATTGTCAGAACAAAAGGGTGGTCAGTCATGACTTCTGTACAAGAACTTCGAGGACTCTGGGTCAGCTGGCTAATGCAGAAGTGTGAACCTTTTTATGTCGTGTATGCAAGCCAATCTGATATGTCGGGTTGTGTGGTATTTCCCTAGATAAGGGAAAATGATTATATGTAAATTATGCAAATATGTACGTATGCATGCATGTGTATATATACATACAATATTATAGTATGTATATAATTTTTTTGGCTGTATCTCTGAACTTTCATATTTTGCACTTCATTCCAGCACGAGTTTCTCTGTCCTTTAAGAAACTGAACGTGTAATGTAATTAGTTGCTTTCAGTCCAGAGGTGATGTAATGTAAGCTTATCTTTCATTACGGTATGAGTAATGACACTCAAAAGACTGCAAGACGTATTCTGCCATTATATTCTATATCAGTATTTTTATTTGACGGATGTGTGTCGCTTTGGGCAAAAATAAGTTGGGCAAATAGCGCATTACAAAGATTTGCACCGTCAAGGAATCAACTAGGCGTAAGTGCAGTTAGACTGAGCTTCCAATGTATCTCAGATACAAGTCTAAGCAGGACTGTGTGAAGCACAACAACTTACAGAGCATGAGTCTAGTAAGACGACTTTTCAATGAGCAGAAAGTGCAATATTAAGAATATTGATGGAACAAAGAATTCTATTCTTGCAAGTAAAAGAGCAGATGGGTCTTGAGGTGATTCTTGAAGGTGGAGAGGGAATGTGATGATCAGATATTTAGCGACTCATTTCACCATCGGGAAACCACACAAGAGAACCATCTGGAATGACCTTTTGGATCGTTGACCTAAGAGGGTGAAATGGAACATCAGGAGGTCTTGTGGAGCCTCTTGATGGAGACGGGTACTGTTTGAAGGCTCCGTACACCGACACCAAGGACTTAAGCTCGATGTGAGAACCTGTAGGGAACCAGTGAAGAAACGAGGTGGGTGTGACATAACATTTAGGCTGATTGAGTACCGCTGCAGTTTCAATCACCTGGCGTGATTTGACAGAACAAGCTAGTAGAGAGCGGCAGTAGTCTAGTTTTGAAATATGGACCCGGACTAGATGCTGCGCTGTATATACAGACAAATAAGACCTCATCTTCCTTGATGTTATACGGGGTGAATCTGCAGGAATGGAAGACAGTTGTTCATGTGTTTGGCATACTTCTCCAGTAAAACTTTTATTTTTAATTATTATTTTTAAATAATATTCAGCCATGTGTCATTTCCTCTGCTGTGGACTTGCTTAATTTGGTCCCATCGCAAAACTTTAGCTGAAAGTCGACCTTCACAATACAGTGGCCACAATGTTTCCTGCTGCTAGATGATAATCAGACACAGGAGATGTTTGTTCTTACAAATAATGGAATACCACAATTTCACAGGTTCTCCCGGCCTCCCCTGTTGCAGCATGGGAAATACTGAGGAACTGCAGCGGCGTCTAAATAAGATGCATTTTGCCAGTGACTTAATGAATGGCTTGGACAGTTTCAGGTCACGTAGAAAAGCCCACAAACTAAAAATAATGAGGGGAAAAGAACTTGCGGTTTACTCCCATATGTTCTCAGAAAGAGATCTACTGGATTTCACCTACTCGTATTTTCAAGCAGAACCTCAACAGTGCATATTCCTAATTTGGATGTTTGTAGGTTTCCCCAGGGTGAGAATTTCAGAGGTGACTGCTTTCTTTAATGTTTACCTTTTCTGTGTAGAGTTTAGTAATCTAGTAAAGACCTGATGGGTTTCAGTCATCTTCAGAAGGAGAGCGGTGCTTAGGATGGATTCTGGATTGATTGAGGAGGATGATGTATCAAAATGAAGATTAGAGTGCTGGGCCGTAAGATATTCCAGCCACAACTGCCAGGCAGGCCTGTCGCCTTGTGCCCCTGTGGCTGTTTATACACACAAATGATTAGTTTGTGGGTATAAACTGGTGACAGGTTCTGCACCATGTGCCACGTGACCTATTGCTTATGTCCCCTGGGTTGGAATGTCTGGATCACTGATACTGATGGATGGAGATTTTGTCGATTTTTCCATTCTTTTAAGCTAAGGAGATGCCCATAGGCCAAAAAGTGTTTCATGGGCTGGATTTGACCTTTGTCTGAGACCTCTTGCAGAATCGTGACACCTTTTAGAGGGAACTACTTAGTCTCATCAAAACTAGGTTGTTGCATAATATGTTTGATGTTATGGCCCAGCTTTTGAAACTGCCTTTTGTTATACTTAAAAAAACGAAACCCATATTTAACTGCATAGAACAATCACAACATAAACTGAGAAGTTGTATTGTTTTATGACGAATAAATGCAAGCAGCAACACTTTTCAAAACATTTGGGACAGGCATGTTTACCACAGTGTTGCATCACCTCTTTTACCGACGCACTAAAGGTTTGGGACTGAGGAGACCAGTTTCGAAAGTAAAATGTTGTCCCATTCTTGCCTGATACTGGATTTCATCTGCTTCCCAGTTTGGGGTCTCTTATGCCATATTTTTTGTTTCATGATGCGCCAAATGTTTTCAATGAGTGACAGGTCTGGACTGCAGGTAGGCCACTCTAGCACACAAACTCTTCTACTACGGAGCCATGCTGTTGTAATACCTGCAAAATGTGCTTTGTATTGACTTGCTGAAATATACAAGGCCTTCTCTAAAAAAGTCATAGCCTGGATGGCAGCATATGTTGCTCCAAAACCTGTATATATCATTCAGCATTAATGGTGCCTTCCCAGATGTGCAAGCTACCCAAGGACCCATGGACATTAATACACCCCTATACCATCACGGATGCTGGCTTTGAAAGTGTCCGCTGATAACAAGCTGGATGGTCCCTCTCCTCTTTAGCCCAGAAGATGATTCCCAGAACGAATTTGAGATTTTGATTTGTCAGACCACAGGACAGTTTTCCATTTTGCCTCAGTCCATTGTACAGGAGTTTGGCCCCAAGAACTTGGCGGCATTTCTGCATGTTGTTTAATTATGGTTTCATCTTTGCATGGCAGAATGTCATCCTGCATTTGTGGAAGAAACGACAAACTGTGCTCACAGACAATGGTCTTCGGAAGTGTTCCTGAGCCAATGCAGTGATTTTCACTATGCGATCGTGTCTGTTTTTAATGCAGTGATTTTCACTATGCAATCGTGTTTTTAATGCAGTGCCACCTTTTTATAATATTGGTTTTTGGCCTTGTCCCTTGCATACAGAGATTTTTCCATATTCTCTGAATCTTATTGATATTATGTACCATAGATGATGAATTTCCCAAATTCTTTGCAATATTTCATTGAGGAACATTATTGTTAAATTGTTGCTGTTTGCTCATGCAGTCTTTCACAGAGTGGTGAACCTCTCCCCGTCTTCACTGCACAGACACTACTGACCTGTTGCCAATTAACCAAATTAGTTGTGAGATATTCAAGCAGGTGTTTTGTTTTAGCATTTCACAACTTCTGCAGTCTTTTGTTGCCCCTGTCCCAACTTTTTTGACACGTGTTGCTGGCATCAAATTCAAATTGAGCATATATTTGTCATAATAATATTTCTCAGTCTTGAAGAGGTACAGCTGCCCAAGAAATGATGGCTTAGCACTGGTTGAGGATGAACTTGCATCTGGTTCAAATTCTCAACTGTACATGTGACAACTGGTGATAGAAGTAGAACAAAGATTTTTATTAGACCTGTATTACGGTGGTCATTGATGTAAGACCTAGTCAGTTTGGTGGCTCTCCTTGGCTGGAGCCACTGTAACTTTCCTAATGATGTTACTGAGGAACCTTGGCCCTCTGCTGAAGTGAATGCTATCTTAGGTGGTGGAGACCGGCTGGGATTTGGGTCTCCAACTCTGGTCCTGGAGAACTACCAACCAGTAGGTTTTCTATCCTTCCCGGCTTCTGATGAGCCACACCTGTTCTCAGGTAAATACCAGGAACAGGTATGGCTCATCAGAAGCCAAGTGGGACAGAAAACTGGATAGTAGCTCTCCAGGACTGGAGTTGGAGACCCCTGCTGTAGACCCTGGTGAAATTGCTATATTGTTTTGGCAATTAAATTTGTAGTGATATGACTGGCGGGGGAGGGGATTATGGTAACTATACTGTTAACGTTTACTTTAAGTAGCACATCCTCAGGGGTGTAGGAACATGATTTGGGTTCATTTGTCCCCCCTATAAATAGACATTTGCCTTTAAATTATTAAGTTGTCTCCTTCCCAGTACCAAAGAGTCTCATACACCCTTGCAGATCCTGCACCCCACCTGGAATGTTTTGACACCTGTGACTTTATATGACGTACCTTCCTACAGGTAAAACTGGCTGTAATCAGTTAGTAATGATACTGTATCTAAAGTATTCTCTTATTTACAATGTAACATTTTAACAGTGAATAAATATAAGAAGGTTCCTCTACAGTCACACAGGAATAGAAAAGAAAAAAAGTCTAAATCAATTGGAAACCATAAATCACGGTTAGCCTAGAACACATGCCATTAAGCACAAGGAATGTTCACGGTCAGAAAAATAGGTGCAGCCCTGGTATTGAGCCACACGCAATTGATCACAAGGTATACACTCATTATTGGCAATTAAAGGTGCCATTGTGAAAGTTTTTAGACTGTGACAGAAAAGCGGACTCGTGGAGAAAGGGACGTGGTTGCTTGGATGAATGGAATGTCATATTTTTAAATATGGTACAACTCTGTAAAATGCAATACAGTCGTTAATTTAATTGAAATAATGAAAAACGCAGCATCTTTGTGGAAAATTAAGAATTTTTTGTCTGGGGGTTTTAAATGACTAATGATTATTTTAAACTACTATCAACTACTAGGCCTATCATAAACGCATTGCAGTCTTCAACGTCTTGCTGAAATTTACATACAGCTTTTAAAGACTTATGTTATGTGGTCTTCGAAGAATTCAATGCAGATTGACTTTCTGGACTCGCAGCTGAATGAGGAAAACCGTTTGTATTGAATATTAATCAGTCCACTCACTACACAGGCGAGTGTATTATGTAATTCGGGGCTATAGTGGATTGGGTAGTTTTGTTTGCCTTATGAATTTTTTATCTCTCTCGGTCAATATGTCTCAATTCATTTCAAATTGCAAAACTGGTTTCTGGAGAGAGGCCTGTCATGTTTTTCATGTTTCCCTGCATCACTGCCAAACAACGAAGACGACATACTGCCTGAAAACATTTTTGTGTAGGCGTGCATATGTTGACGAGATGATTTAGGTAAACGAATGGGGATTTGTGTTAGAATAAGATTAAGGAAGATTACGTAGGCTACATATCACTATTACTGGAAATCAATAAACCGGTCTCATAAGTGACCCTGGTGTGTCTGTGTGTGTATCCCCCGTGTTTTTAATACTACAATAATACTCACTTTAAGTACAATGTACTTGAAATATTTGCAACTATGTGAAACTGTATATTAAAATCCACCTTTGCCCACAAGAAAAACATATTTTCCCGCTGTAAAATATTTAAGTGAGAACACTGTAATGCATTCATGATAGTGGTTTAAAAT
This sequence comes from Gnathonemus echidnorhynchus, assembly GCA_026776725.1. Taxonomy (NCBI): domain Eukaryota; kingdom Metazoa; phylum Chordata; class Actinopteri; order Osteoglossiformes; family Mormyridae; genus Gnathonemus; species Gnathonemus echidnorhynchus. The sequence goes on from JAODJU010000018.1 coordinate 24,046,987, forward strand.
CCTTAATCATTTAAAATCAATGTTTATTAATCCAAAGGGACTACATCAGTATCTTAAGGGTAAGTTGTTAGTGATTTTTTTCACTTAGTAGTAGTATCGATGACAAATACTTTGTTAAATAGGGTGAGTATTGTTAAAAACTTGGGAAAATGGGACAGTTAAACTTGGCAGTTAATATATGTGTTTATTGATACTTTTTCTCTTCTATATAGTGTTAAAGGGGCATTATTGTATTTAGAATCGTATCAAGTTGGGACTCAAGATATTGAGGTGATTTTGCACATTTTTTCCAGAAAACAGATTTTCAGAAAGTGTCATTTTAACAATACTCACCCTAGAATGTACGAATCACAACAAAGTATTGTATGACATATTATATATTGTTTGGGATATCTGTTTTAAATGTAAGCTGTAACGTCATTACTTGTAAATACCCTTTGTTAGTGGCCGCGTGTTTTCCTTCATTTTTCATCCGTTATAATTGAGACTATCGAGCCCTGGTCCTATCAGCAGCTACTTTTGCATATATTATATGAGCTTATCTCTCCCGTGTGACATTTCCAGGTGTAAACCTTTGCACTGTAATAATAAATGCATTCCCTCCCACTCCATCGTTTTAGGAAAAGGAAGCACGGAACTGAACTTTTTATTCCTATTTCCTTTTGCAAAGTCGGATTTCCCCAAGGCAGGCTGTCTATAAATATTGTGACGAACGAAAATATGGCACAGAACGAACTAGACGCGTGGATTAACTGTCATCTCCAGCAAGTCCTGTTTAATCAGAAATGTTGAGGGTACGTTAAAGCCCAAGATATTGTACTGCTTATTACAAATTTTAAAATTTTAGATTTTAATTTTAAAATCTTAATTTATTTTACTACGTTACAGCCTACCGCAGCACCTTTTATAACTCATATCTTGTTGCTTAACTCCAAATTATTATCGGCTTTATTTTGCAGGTTTTACTATATATTGTCCTGTTGCTTACTTTAAGTTTGAGCAAGCTGAAAGAAGCAAAGAAGTACAAGGGTTGTTTTACACTGGATGAGATGAAGAACCACGCGAAAAAGTTTTTACGGAAGAGTCTCCGGCTGCCACTGGAGTACGTGGACCACCCTCAGCAGGAGCACCTGGCCAGGCAGTTCTGCTCCAGCTTCAAGCTGCAGCCACTGTCGTCGAGTTACAGCAATCGCTCCATCTCCCCCTGGCGATATAGGTGAGCAAGCTACCCAAACTCGCGGCGCGGCGAAATCGGCCACCGTGACTGTGGCGTGTCAGGGTGTCGGGCATTAAAGTTCACATTCCCTTTTTGCAGAATGGACCACGATGAGGCGCGGTACCCTAGCGGCATCGCTTTCGCGGAATGCCTTTGCGATGGCTGCATCATTAACGGGTCTGAGGACACGAGCTATAACTCTGTAGTAGTGAAGCAGACGCGCATGGTCTTGAAAAGAATCCAGTGTCGCCAAAATCCCGACAGATATTCATTTGAGAGCATGTTTCTGGATGTACCCGTGGCTTGTACCTGCGTCATACCACCACAATGATCTTTTATAGAATCGTTTTTTTGTTGTTGTTAACAAGGAAACAACCTCTAGGGACTTTTCTTGTAGTATGATGTGTTCATTTTAAATACACTAAAACTGTTAATACAATTACTATAGTTATTTTTGTTAACTTTAATATTTTACGAATCCACGTTTTACATGGGTTTTAAGGACTGCACAACCAATTGTCTACTTGTTGTTGTCAACTGTTTGGAGAAAGGTCCTATTATATTTTATTATTACAATTTCTCCATCATTTGAGTTAAGTTATTTGACAAAATCGCAAAAATGACTGTGTTGTGCCTGGCATTTTTAATTATTATTATTGTTATTTTTATTTTTTTTACAAATTGTAATAATGTTTCGTGTGAGTATTTATTTTTACTGTGAATACTGTTCAGTAACTGCCTCAGGAAACGAAAAGTGTCAATTCCATTAAGAGTTAAACTCTAGATAAGCTCTGCAAAGGCAGTTGCCATTGTCAGCTCATGGACTACTTTTGCGAATTATTCTCAATGCCTTTATATTAAAATTACAACCAATGCTTATATACAGATATGTTTCAGCTTTGGTTTCCTCGGTGTTTTCTTTCATCTACACACAAATCTTTCCAGCGATTATCCTGGAAAGGGTGTTTTTGAGCAATATAATAAAGATTTACGTGAGACTGTCGTGTGATTTTGTTCGTTTTTGACTCATTCAAAATGGAGTACGTTTCATGACGCTTTTGGCCCCTTCTGATGACGTTAATTTAGTGTATCGCGGACGCGCTGTTGACGTTCTAGTGCTTGGTTCCATGTGGAAATGTTTTGATAAAAATGGCCTCTGCATTTCTGAATGCACTTGGTACCCTAACGAAGCCTATTGGGGGTGAGTAATTATTAAGTGTGATTTATTATAAATGTAGTGTCTTTGAATATCTTTATTTTTAAAGCTTGGCTTCCTATCTGGTTTCAGTTTATGATACGCCACTGTTTTCGAATTCATATCTGCACCAGGTGTAGTCACTTTAAATCTAATATAAACAGACGCATGTTTTCTACACATTGCTGTATAGTATTTTATGTTGTCATAGCTACCTGTCCGATACCTCGGTAGATAACTTTGGGTCTTTTCTATAAGTCAAAGAGATGTGCTTATGAGCAGAATGTCTACACAGCGTGTTATGACCTCATATAACTGTTGTTTGAAAGAAAGTGTTCTGTCCCCTATTTTCCGTACATTTCTTAATAGTAATGGCAGGTATAGGCACTAATAAGTGGTCGTGCCAACTAACAATCCAATGAAGTTGCTAGCTTGTCTATTTTTTTCTAGTCCTTTCTGCCGAGTCGAGGTCTTACTGTAATGACGCGGCAGGCCGTCATCCTCACCTTCCCTCCGCAGAGGCTCACGGTAGCGCGACACATTCCGCACCACACGCGGCTCTGCTGGCTGCCCTTAACTCGAACCTGGCGGAGCTGCAGGACTGCTTGCGGGTGGACCCTGGTCTGCAGGAGGTAGGCGTTCTTTGCCAACAAGTGCGACAGGAGGCAGAATGGTACAGGGACACGGAGGACATCACCTGGAGCTTTGTCCAGGAGTGTCTGCTCCTGATGGTCACCCTGACACGTCACTTGAGGCATCTGCTGGAGTCCTTCCGCCAAGATTGTGCTCCGCTGCATAGCCGGACCCCTGAGGCAGCCCCTCCCCTGCCCCCTGATGTTCTAAGTATCGCTCAGCAACGGACGGTTGGTGCAGCCCTTCAGTTTGTGGTCACACTAGGCCTCTGCCCCTACCTTTCCCCTGGAGTTGGGGTAGCACTGGCACGTAGATCAGCGTTCGGGGCCACGGTGATAGAAGCTGTGAGCTGCACTGTGGCTCCTCCCCCTGACCGCCGACTTCTGGTCACGATCCTCGCCCTGCTTGAGCTGTCAGAGACATCATCCCTGGGGACCCTGCTCCTCACTCGTCACCTGGGTGACATCATGGCCGGTCTCTGCCAGCTGGGCCACCACCCACGCCGGCCTGAAGGGGACACCTCTGAGGCTAACAAGGTACACAGTCCTCTGAATCCCTAACGGGTTTGTCATACTGAAATCGAGCCTTGATGTTTCCTGTCAGCTGGGCAGTCCTTGGTTGCTGTTTGACACATCGGCCTGGGGATGTGCCGAATATGGTGAGACAGGCTTGGTACATTTAATTTTGAATCAACATTGCGGAGTATTTTGCAGCACGTATACGTGGAATTTATGAACGTGATTTTATTCAGGAATAAGAAACAGGACCAAGCGCTTGAAATTTGCTGGCTGCTATGGCTGTTTTTCCGTTTCGATTATATATACATCCTACGATGCTTCCTGCTTTCATTCACCTTGAGTGAATGTAGCCTTGGCCGGGAGGGGTTGATGTCATCAGGTGGTACCTATCGTTCATTGGGTGTTTGGACCCTTATCCACACCCTCCGGATGGTGGGTTGGCAGTGGTGGCTGGGTCACTGCCCATCTTCCCCTCCTGGCTTCCACCTTACCTCCTCTCTCTGAACTGAGAGATCTCTAGTTATTTCTTTGTGAGCTTAGAATGTGTGTTCTCTCTCCCTCACCCTGTCAGATTACTTTGTGTTTCCTATTTTTAATGCCGGAAAATGTACCCATCTAGTAAGGGTTAGTTTTTCCCTTTCTACTTAACATTTTAGTTAATTCATTCTGCCTTGCAATACACACAGTGACATGAAGGGGTTGCTGTTGCATTAGTTGTGACTTTTTGTGTGTCTATAGATGGCGCAAGAAAACCATTTTGCAAACATTTTAAAGCAACAACATACTCATCACTAGACGTGCAACTGTTCACTGTGCCTGTTCAGAGGTGTTTATTTTGAAATAATTTATTTATCCATTAGAATATGCTTTTAAAAATTTCCCTGGATTTATTGACACTGGACTCTGCCATCATCACCTCAAGCCCGGAATGCCCCCATAAACAGACCCTCAGCAAAGGCTCAGCCACCGCGTGACATGTGACATGTGTTGTGAAAGAGGACAAGGTTGTTGAGCTGGAGGGGATTTGTAAGGCATCTGTGTTGAACTGGGGAAGTCCTTTTAAACCATTTGTCTAATTTAACAATTTGGGTTTTTATCTGTCCAATTATTTTCCCTAAATGTACTTCCTGTTGGAACACTTGCATTTTATGTAATTATTTATCATCTTAGCATATTGGTGTAAATGATGACATTTTCATTTAGGAATTATTTGGTTTTCCCACATCCCATCGTACCTTCCGGTGTGAAACACACACAAGCAGGTGGCAGTATAGCCTGGGGTCAAGCCCCTCACCCAGCACCCCTGAAGCAGTGCTCGGGGTTCGGGGCCTTGCTCTTTGACCCAGCAGTGATGTGATCACCATGTTTATTCTTTTGTAATGCTGCTGGTTTGTTGGTAAGAGAGAGAGTTTATTTTATGTTTATGGTCACAAATGTGCTTGTGCTTAAAGATTTAAATCTGCACATGTTATGTACTGTAAATACTTTGTTTTGATTATATTTAATGGGAAGATGGGAAGAGCTATTTTGGAAAGACCTACATGCGCATAATGATCACACTGCTGGGCAGGGGATTCGAACTAGCAACCTTCTGATCATGTGAATTGAGTCCTAACTTGCAGAGTAGTGATTGCCAAGTGAAGTATATGAACCATTTGCTGTTTTTTTTTTTTGACCCCACTAGATGGTGCTCTTGTTCTGCTTTGAGGCATGCTTTGAACACTTTTTTTGAATAGAGAGCACCATCTAGTGGGGTCAGGAAATACAGCAAATGGTTCATGAAGCTTCATTTGGCCATCGCTACTGCAGAGCCGCATTTCAGCTCTCTGGAAATTGCCATGCCATGCCTCTGTTATGTAGATGATTATAGGATGGCTGTGTGTGTTTTATGCTACAGGGCATCACTATGGAAGAACGCTTGGCGTGCCGGAAAGCGCTTCAGAACCTGCTCCAAAAGGTCTACCAGCCAATTGTCATCAAGGAGCTTCTGATCCTTCAAGGAGGACCAAAACAGGTACAGCGGCGAGACGGACGGCTTCCTGTGGATTTCCTTTCAGTCCGTTACGCTGTCATTTGTGAGGCGTTATCCTGCGCTGGTTTGTGAGCCTGTGCGTGAGGAGTGTTCCTCTCTGTGTCTCTTGTAGGCTCAGCCAGCAGCCCCCGGAGGGGGGGCCCCCAGGACCGCCTTGGCCCAGACCCCTCCGTGGCTTCGACGCCTTTGTGGGCAGCTGCTGTCGGAGCGACTAATGCAGCCCAAAGGTGTTCAGGCTGTGGTTAGGGCCATCCTGGAGGGAGCCGGAGGTACGAGCGTGGGAATGGCAGAAAGGTGGCCATATACGTCAAGCGACGTCTGGATAAAACAAAATCAATCTTCAAATGACACTGTCACCTTGTTCGTTCGATGTTATGCCGAAACCCTAGAGGAGGGGTGGGGAACCTGATCCATGGAGGGCCAGTGTGGGTGCAGGTTTTTGGGATGGCCTCTCAATCAGCCAATAATAAAGCAGTAGTTCTCAACTCCAGTCCTGGGGACCCACTGTGATTGGCTGACTGAGAGGCCATCCCAAAAACCCGCACCTGCCCCATGGAACAGGTTCCCCACCCCTGTCCTAGAGGGTGCAGAATGTTTTCCATGCAGCAGATCTACACACAGAGTGCAAATAACTGTTTTGTGTGAGTATGTGTGTCGTTTTCATAAAGGAGGTGACAGCTCTTTAAAAATGGAAGTTACTGTCTTCCTTATAAGCCGCTCTTGGTTAAATACCAGCAGCGACATTAAGAGAGAAGCCAACATTTTAAACGACACTCATGGTCACATGTTAACAAAACGCAAAAATTACACTGTCACAACATTTGCTATTAACAGAAATATACAAATACAAATATAAATTTGCACTATTTTAAGATATGTGCAGTGTGGTGCAGAGTCTTTCAATCACTGTATAATTAGTCCTGCAGACCAACTTCACAGCATCACATTAGTGTCTGTTAATCATGGACAGTGGGATGGAACAAACGAAAAATAAAAAGTTCACTTCAGGGGCCCTGCAGAGGCACAGTGCCAAAACAGTGATCGCCGACATTGTACTGCAAAAACGAAGCCGATTCCTTCGATTTCTTTTGAAGTATACAGCAGGAGCACACTGCATCTTTGTGGGGTTGGTGCGCTTGTTTAAGGGGACGTAATTGCACTGTGGGGGTTTCCTGACAGCTTTATATGTCTGATTCTCCTCGCCGCGTTTGCTTGAGAAACTCAGTTGTGTGTTTTGTGATTTGGACGCCGGGCCAGCAGGGGGCGCCGGTGCAGAAGCAGCAGCATCAGACTGGAGGAAATGTGATGCAGTGGCCAGGGTACTGGCGGCCTGCCCCCAGCAGTCCCTCTCGGCAGAGGCCTACTACAGCCAGGTTTGCCCTCAGGTACGGATGGTCAGCGTTGTCATTCATTCATTTCATTCATAGACAGGAACAAAGCTGGAAAATATGTTTACTTGTGAATCTAAGGTGTGTGAATGTGTGCCTTGGAGTGGACATGTACCCCATCAGGGTGACCCCTGCCTTGTGCCCTGTACTTCCTGGAATAGGCTTCCAACAGTCTGCTTCCCTCTTCTGGGTGAGCTGCCATGGAAGGTGGATGAACCCCTTTCCATCCTGTGTTAGATTATAAGTACGTGAGGTTACACTGTTTGTCTGTCACCGCTCAGGTGCTGGAGTTACTGCACTTCAGAGACAAGCTGACTGCACTGCAGTTCCAGCGAGTGGCCACCAGGGCGGCGCTCACCATGGTCCAGGAGCAGCCCGAGCTTGCCCACCGCTACCTCCTCACGCCCCTCCTCTCCCCTCTGGTCTGCTGTGGGGTGTCTAGTGGTTAGTGATCCGTTTCTAACCGCAATCACTACAAACGGTTGTATGGATTTATTTGCCATACTTGAAACCTCAACTCAGTCATTTATATCCGGATTCTCAAATCTCAGCTTGAAAGGTCTTTACAGAGGAACAAAGCCTTGACTGTATAGGCTGATTTACACTTCTGCATCGAATTGACACTGTAAAGGTTTGGTAGCCATGGACCCTATGATGTCTTCATTATAAGCCACTATTGGTTAAATACCAGCAGCGACATTAAGAGAGAAGCCAACAATTTAAACGACACTCATGGTTACATGTTAACAAAATGTGCCCCAACCCCCCCCCCCAAATTTGACTACACGTCATTGGTGATTGAACCTGAAGCATTAGTTATATCTAACGTCAAATAACTAAACTTATTTAATGTTAGATGTAAATAACGCTTTAGTTTCATTCTCTCTCGCTTCTCCATAATTTGCGCTAAAGTTTGTTGTCGCAGTCTTTTTCTGCTAGCATTAGCTACCTCCATGTACTCTGCACTATGGTGCGTCGCTTGATGAAATTACTTGTGTTAAGTGGCATTGCTGTCCCTTCCTCCTCTTGACGCTTTAGCAGAAGAGACCTTGCATTCTGGCAAAATGCCGTGGCTTTAAGTTTTACCATCCCGAGTTAGCTGTAGAGAACTCACTCACCATGTGAACTGGAGATCTGGTGGTTTTCTGCAGTGTGCACTTTGTTCGGCGTCAGCTGCCTGAGGCAAGCAGAGCGCAGAGAGTGATAATGCAGCATGCAGAATACACTGTGAGCCCTTCACTTTGAGGACACTGGCGTTCCCCTTACAGGACCTTGTTTTGTGCAGAATAGAGCTGAATTATGCTGTTCATAATCAGCAGTTACCACGAGTATTTAAAAATTTAAAAAGTTTTTCCTCCATTAAAAGCTGAGCAAATAAGTGAACGATCAGTGACATTTACGCACACTCACATGTACATTGGGTGTCTATATCTTTATGGGGATTCTCCATTCGTTTGTAGAGCATAACCTTAATCATAATCATAACCATAACCCTAGTCCCAGCTAGGGTTGATTTGGTCCACCTTAACCCCTACCCAGCCCTCACCTTAACCACGAGTAATCAAAAAACACAGGACTTTTGGCATTTTTAGTTTTTTGATTGCAGTCACAGATTTTTATAAAATTGTGGTTTATATTGTGGGGACACGCAGAATGTTTCCACAAGCTAAAAGAGTAACAGGTTTATCACATTGTGGGGGCACTTGGTCACCACAGTGTGGTAAATTCAGACCTGCACACACATACATGCACGCACAGGGTGTTTAGACGTCTGTGGAGATCCTGGCCAATAAGCACGCCTGCTTGTTTAGGTTTCAGCCAATGAACACGCCTGCTTGTTTAGGTTTCAGCCAGTGAACACTCCTGCTTGTTTAGGTTTCAGCCAGTGAACACGCCTGCTTGTTTAGGTTTCAGCCAATGAACACTCCTGCTTGTTTAGGTTTCAGCCAGTAAACACGCCTGCTTGTTTAGGTTTCAGCCAATGAGCGTGCCTGTTTTTTTCTGTGTGTTAGCTGTACGGCCTGCCTCTGTGGAAGAAGGGGTGCTGACGAGCTGTGTCGAGGATGTGTACAAGGTGGGTGCCACCCAAATCGTGACTCGCCGTTCCGCTGACAGGTCTGTGCGCCGTCCTTTGGCCTTGGTGCATCGCAGCTGTCCTGCCCCGTGACTCTGTCTCTTCAGCTGCTCAGGGTGCTGACATTTGAATCTATTCTGCCAGAGCCAGTGAAGTGTCTTTAAGCTGAACAGTAGCGCAAGACAAAGAGTAATGCAATATAGGACAGTACAAGACGGCAGTGCAACACAAACCAGTGCAATACAGAGGCTCCCCGGGTTATGACAGGTTCATTGGAACGTAACCCTATTGTAAGACGAATATATGTTAAGGTGAAAATGCAATGCAGTACACCTAACCTAACAAACATCAAAGCTTAGCCTAGCCTAGCCTACCCTAAAAACATGCTTAAAACACTTACATTAGCCTACAGTTGGGCAAAATCATTAACACATAGCATATTTTATAATAGTGTGTTGAATATCATGTAATTTATTAAATAATCATACCCATCATAAAGTCAAAATATTGTAGCATAGACCATCGTAACCTGGCAAGCGTCTATATAAAACAATTTAATGCCGGTCAAATAGCAGTGCAATACAAGACAAATCAGTGTGATGTACAAATGCGTAAACTGTAAGCAGTAATAAATATGTGCTGTGGTGATAAGGATGTCAATAGACGACAGTATAGTAAAATCAATATTGATAAAGTACAGAAGTGGGATGTTGACAAGGTACAGTGCAGTGCATTGTGGGATAGACGCAGGTCACTGGTTGCTTAGTAACTTTAAGGGACAAGCAAGATTGGCTGATTTATTTCTGCTCGGCTGTTCCAGTTGTAATTGTGTCGCGTGTTTGTAATCCAGAACGTTCCATGCTACCGAACGTTTCGCATGCATAAGCAAACAAGCCTCCGGCAGAAACCTCTACTGTATGCCTGAGGGGGTCTGCTTATCAACCTCAGCCTCCCCCCCCACCCCACGTCTCGGGGAGATGCTCCTTAGCTGTCACATTCCGGGTGAAAAAGGCTGTGGTCCGGAGGGGCAGCTTAAACTTCCACACGCAGACTGTCGCTCAGTGTAACCCCTTATTGCAGACTGCCTCCTCTAGCACTGTCAGGCCCTAACGATGCCTCTCCCCATTCGTACTCAGATCTACGTGGTCGGGAATCGGCCGGGTCCAGCCCTGTTGAAGGCCCTGGAAGAAGGGATTCCTGTCCTCTTCAGTCTGTACTGTTTCACCATGCAGAATGTCTCCCACTTACGGTCAGTTTGTGACCGACAATTCACTTTGTATTTTTCTTTTTCTTTAATTTGTTTGAGAGGATATTAGTCATAATGATATTAATAATACTGTCAATGATGTTATTAACAAAAATATCAGTAATAGAAAAAAGTGGAACTCTTACGACTCAGCTATGGTGTTTACCACCACTCAAACTATGAATTTATGGGGGAGCCCTAAGTTTTGGGGACCCCTGTTGGCCACAAACAGTCACTACACTGGGCGGCAAACCTGTCCCTCATGGGACTGGTTTTTATTCTGGCTTTTGGTGGATATGTATGAATAATGGGCAAAATCTAATCTAAATCTAAAAATCTTCGAATTTTTCTTACAGCAGAAGTATGTTATAAATATTATTGAGACCATAATGGAATGTTGCTGTGGTTACTATTGCTGAGGAAATGGTATAAAATGTTACTCATGAGTATAGAACCTTACTCAGGTTTACTGTCACATTAGAAAGCTTTTATAAGCTGTATAATTATATATTTGAATTTCATGTGGATGGTCAGATATCAAAGGTCATCGATTAAATTATTTATGGTTCAAGTTTTATGGCACTATGGCTGAGTGGGTGGAGTCGTTTCCTCACACCTCTGGAGTTGGGGGTTCGAGTCCCTCCTCCGGAGCGTGTGCAGTTCTCATGTTCTTTCTGTGTCACTTGGGTTTCCTGCTGCAGTCCAAAGACATGCAGTCAGGTTAATTAGCATCTCTTACCTGTACTTTGTAATGTGTGTGTGCCCTGAAAAGGACCGGCATCCCATACAGAGTGCATCCTCGCTCTGTGCTCTTTGCTGCTTGGGAAAGGCTCCGTAGGGATGCTGACCCGATGATGGATGGATGGATGAATGGATGGATGGATGGTTGGTTGGTTGGTTTCAGTTTCAGTTTTTGCCTAAAATCACTGAGAGTCAGGACGTGAGCTCAGCACCTCCGTTGGTGTTGCCGTATGGTGACGGCTCGCTCTCTCTTCTGCAGAGCTCCTTGCCAGGAGATCCTGCTCTGGTACCTGTCACACCTCGATCCTCCGGATGCCCTGGGATGCCTTCGGCGCCTCAGCGGTCTCAGCGGTCCAGGAAGTGTCCTGGCTCCAGGGTTTGAGTTCACGCCCGGAAGTGAGGGCGGAGCTAAGCTCACGCAAAAAGCGACGGACAGGTATGATGTTACTCGTCTGGAACGTGAGTAATGGCTGGTGTAATGTGTATCAACAGGTAAAGATCGAAAATTGGCCCAGGTTAGGCTTAGTTAGTCAGACTGTTTTATTGTGATCCCAAATAATGACACAAAGAATGTCATGTAAGCTCATTCTCTTTAATGGTCCTTAAGATACTTTGGTATCTAATTTAGTGGGTTTTTTGTAGGTAAAATTGAGGGTGAAATTGACCAATGTTTGTGGTCGAACCACTGAAAAAGCTATATTTCAATGGATAATTTAATGACAGAATTGTAGGATAAAATAATGACAAATGTGTATGAAGGCAAAAAGAGTAAGAGATCCTTTATTTAAAAAAATGTTTTCTAATGTGACATTTCTAGATGGAGAAATGCAAAGTTGAATCTGGAGTCTTCTGGCCAGTTTTTTTACGTTCCTCCTGTGCTTACCTGCTCATTTTCAGTGTAAACCACCTCCTTTACAGCATGTCCGCATTTACAGCTAGCTGGCTTAACTGACAGGCAGGCTACCAGCTGTTCCTCCCCGGTCAAATGCATAATTGGTGTCAGCCAATACAAATGCAGCAATGAAGTAAACAGGCATGAAACAGGTTTCATTGGTTAGTACAGAATTTGACCAGCCCCTTTTTGATCATCGCTGCCAAAGCAGTAATGATCTATGACCCAGTCAAGCTCCATATGGTTTTGATTTGGTCCAGTCGGGTATAATTATATGTGGGACCAAGGTGACCGTTTTTTGAGACCTGCCGCTGCTCGCTCACACCTTCCTTACCTCACTCTGATCTCCCTCCATCCCTTCCTCTCCCTCAGTCATGAAGATGATGCTCTCTATGAGAAGGTGTCTGGGGAACAGTGGGCAGTGGACTGTCTGGTCCAGCTGCTGGGTGAGCTGAAGGACAGCGATCTCCCCGGAGACTTCTTCCTGGAGATGCTGAAGGTGCCAACCCCCGAAATGTAGTCCGAGCTGAACGTCAAAGCCAGCCTTCTAGTGTAGCAGTGCTTAAGCTCTTCTGTCTTATGCTGGTATATGCATAATATGTATTCCAGTTGAGTACTCTGTGACTCTTTATGCTCAACTGGTTGGTTAGAACAAAATCTTGGTTTGGATTTTTACTCTCTGGACCTGTAATGTCCACCTCTGGATAGCAGCCCAGGTTAAGTTCCTTCTTGGGGTACTAGAGCGATGTGTGGCTCAACAGGGTAGGATGCTGTGTCTGTAATCGGTAGGTCGCCAGTTCAAACCCCTGGGCTGGCAGTGTCATGTCATTGTCCGGCCCTTGAGCGAGGCCCTTAATTCCCAGTTGTTCCGGAACCTATCTGGCCCTGCTTTCTCAAAAATGTCTGTCGCTTTGGATAAAAGCACAAGCAAATGTTTTTTACATAATGAACATGCAGAAGTCCCTGTTCAAAACTCCAAGCCACCTGCTTCAAAAAAAGAAGAAAAAAAAGAAGAAAAAGAAAGAGTTTTGAATTTAATGAGGTGCTAAGGGTGTGTGCAGAGTGATGAGTCAGAGATGGTGTACAGCCAACAACATGCTTAACAGGGAGAGTTAAGTTTGGCTTGACCATCAGAGTGAAGCTTTCATGGTGACAGAAGACAGGTACATGAAGAGCGAACCAGAGAGTATGTGGAGATTGGCTGATTTCATGTAACGTAGAATCTGGTTTACACTGACTCTTAAGAGCTGTGCTTGCCTCGTCTAAACTCTCTTTTCCAAATTATCTAGAGCACAGAAAAATGTCTCTGATAATGAAAAATGACTCAACTCACGTCTCGCTAACGGTGCATGAATAGGCTTGACTTCAGAGGACAGTCCATTCCTTTCGCACAAATATGGGCAGCCTGTTTCTCAGAAGGAAGCGCTGGGGTGACGCCCCCTATTGAGTGGGGGGTAGAATTGCAGCGTGACTGGCAGTAGTCGCATCGGTCTCCGCGCGTGCGACCCGTACGGGCTCTCAGGAACCGCTGGAGGGCGTCGCCCTCGGTGTGTCTGACCGGCTTGGTTCCGCAGATGGGACTGGGAGAAGCCCTCAGGCACGCAGCGGAAATTACAGGCAGCTGTCATCGGTTGTTTCTTTGAAATGAAACATAGAAGGCGTGTCTCCCAGTGCGGGCCTGTCTACATTATGTTGAATGCAGGTTTCAGACATAATGAATCTGCTTCTCCTGAAATGGGTCACAGGGGTCTGGTGCCGGCACGTCATCCTGACGTCTCAAGGTCCGATTCGAGAGAGCCGTGCTCTCTGCACGTTTAATACGAATGCCTGTAATTGAACTCTAATGACTGGCTGTAGGTGAAATCTGAATACCATCCATCCATGCGTCTTCTGGAGCTGCTTATCCTGTCCAGGGTTTCTCCCCAGCTGCACAGGCCACCGGGGCTTGTTCAGTCTCTGTGTCGGCACAGGCAGGAGGGAACACGGTGGCGTGTGATCCTGGGCAAGCCTGTGATAATCCATCAAATATATAATAGGTCAATTATGCATAATCCATTGATTAAGCTTTAAATCCCTCCATGAACTCACTCTAGGGTAACTTTAAATATGGAGTCATTTTGAAGTGATATTCAGCTTAGTTAAAGTACGAGTTTAAAATATTAATAAAGTATTAAAATATTATTAAAAGCCAAGTCTGGCCCAAAAATGAAACTTCACTTTTGAAGTGATAGTGTAACAGAAAAGCTTATGCTTGTGTGTTTTTAATTCAGGTCAGCAGTTTAATTTTGGATTATTTTGCTCATCCCTCTTTGCTTTGGGCGCCAGAAGCTGTCATAATGCCATGTCTAAATGTTACGGCGTGATAATGTATCGCTGAGATTGTACTGGCCTTCAGTATTTTTAATGTTTTAATTGGACTGGCATCGTGTCCAGGGTGGACCTCAGCCATGTGCCCTGTGCTGCCTGGGTCAGGCTCCATAACCCAGACTGGGATCTACAGTTAGAAGATGGATGGATGGATTGATTGATTTTAGCAGGTGGCCCATTAAGAAAAAAATTATATCTCAAGAAAGTTTCTTTCTTTTTTTGGGGGAGGGATTTGACTGAAGTGTTCTTTGGGTGATGTATTTGTGTCCCCTGACCTGCTTACTACAATATGGTAACTGAAGGCAGCAGGGGCTGAACCTGAGTCGCAGTGACCTGCTTACACAGTTTTTCGAAAGGAAGTTGCACCTTTTCATTTTCTGACGTCACATCGCCCTGAACCCCTGCAGTTTGTGCACCCCTGTGACCTGTAGGGCTTCGTTAACGGTTTATTTGTTTAGCGGGCGCTTTTATCCAAACGACATGCACATTTTTGAAAAGGCAGTGTCAGCCAGTCCCGGTAGCAATGGGGAGTTAAGGGCCTTGCTCCGGGGCCTGACAGTAAATTTGTTATGCCGACCCTGGGATTTGAACCGTTAACCTTCCGATCCTGCCCCGCTGAGCCACGCGCTCCCCGAGCGCCTCACCCACGCAGTCAGCGCTGATCTTTTTTGGTCTGTGAAGCTGATCTGTGTTTTGTCCCGTTGTTGAAATGCCCTTCAGGATCTCACCAGCTGGGCGGAAGAGGAGGAGGAGGAGGAGGATGAGGAGTGCGGGGGCACGTCGGCCATGACGCTGATGGAGCTGGAGCGGCTGCTGTGGGGGCGGGCGGAGACCCGGGCACGGAAGCTGGTGGTCCTGCAGGTTCTGGCTGCAATGTGCCAGGGGATCCCCCACGTTCTGCTGCTCCGCAAGCCAGCGCAGGTCAGCCAGCCAGTGACTGCAGGGCGGCAGCCAGTGACTGCAGGGCGGCAGCCAGCGCCGTGCTGACGCCCCACCCACACGCGAGGCCGCGCTCGCCGCTAATGGCTTTACCCTGCATGAGTTAGCCTGGTGTATTATGGGTAAAAAGCCTCATGCAGCAGAAGGCTGATTTTCTGAAAAGCAGGGCTGTGTGTCACATGACAGGATATGTGTGTTTGTTACCCTATCGAGGAGCTCATCTCCTTCTTATCTGTGTTAATAAAAGGATTCCTTTAAGTAGAAAGATTTAAATACCTTCCCCTTTCTCTTTTTTAAAGTTCTTCTGTGAGTTATCTTAAATTACCTGCCCGAGAGAGTTCTGTTCCCTTATTAACAAGAATGAGGGCATTATGAATTAGACCTGTCAGTTTTGTGCTCTATTAAGGTTAGAAACGTGTGATTTGTCTGGACTTTCGCTTAATTAGTCTTGTCTTGAGACAAGTCTTGTCTTTCATTAACTGCCCTCTACGTCTGTAAGTTTAGCTCTGAGAGAGAGCTGGCAGCTCTGTGCTACACATCCCTTACAATTCTGTGGCCTATTTGTACTGTTTTCAGATATAACTCCACAACCAGCATGTCTGTGTGTGTGCGTGTGTGCTTGTGTGTTTCTGTGTGCGCGTGCGTGCATGTGTGTGTGCCCACCTGGATTTGAAGACAGGATTTGCTATCTTATGTTGTAGCATCTAGGTTAAAACCACTTTTTCACGTTGTGTATGTTTGTGTCTGTGTGCTTATGTGTCTGTATCTGTGTGTATGTGTATCTGTGTGTGTGTGTGTGTGTGTGTGTGTGTGTGTGTGTCATGCTCTCCCCCAGGTGCTGAGGTTCGTGGAGGCCATGCTGCAGAGGGCCTGTTCAGGCCTGACACCAGGCTCCCTGGGGCCTGTGGAGGACCAGACGCTCAGCATGGCTATGGGTCTGGTGGCCACCATGCTGACTGGGGCTGTGAAGGTGCGTATGGAGCCTCTCGCCTCGCTCGTTAACCTACATCCGCTGGGGCGTGTTGCCCTGAGCTGCCCCAACACGATGGCTGCGAGCTTCTGCACCTTTCTCACGTTTAACTCCCCACGCAGTCCTTTCAGTCACAGCACACTTAGGTCGTGATTGATAGCTGACCTGGAATGCAACGATGCTGCAATTTCCATTTACATAGTACAAGTACATTGGAATTCTTTAGTCTTTGCATATCCCATCACGCTCTCCTTTGAGACACTGACACATTTATATGGGTGAGGACATAGCTTGGGCTTTCTGAGCACTGGGTCAGCCGTTCTTCCGGCACCCCTGGAGAAGTTATCCCAGAGCCTTGATTGAGGTCCAATAGAGATGTAACTATATTTCCAAAGACAGTATTTAAACCTACTGATCACAGCCACAAAGGTACAACCCGCTGAGCCACACACTGCCCCCTTGTGTACCCTAAATATAATGCAGGGTTGACATGGTATGACCTTGTCCTTGGATATTAAGTGTCCTTCAGATTCCTTGTCTAAATGGCTTAATTTGAGGGAATGATGGTACTTCTCTCTAGTCCTCTTAATCTTCTCCACATGATATCCGCATTGAGGTTGAGATGAGCGATCACACTGCTTTAAGGCTGTAGTTCTGGGATCTCGGCCAGATGGCGGGAGAGTTTAATCTAGCTGTGCGGTTTCAGGTGAGGGTGGGGCTGGGCGTGATGCGGGGCGGGTACTGCTGGTCACCCCCGTACTTTGGGGTGTTTGAACAAGAGCCCGGCCACGTTCCCGGACCTCGTCAGAACCCTTTGTGAGTCACATCATCTGGGCGTCTGATTTACGATGCCCTAGGTGATGCATGATGATTGCGTTACATATGATTAGATTTGAATCAGCTTTATTGCCATTTTGCAAAGTACAACTAAACAAGATGAGATGATGCTGCTGCATGCCCCCCCTGCAGCTCGGTGCCAGCGACCTCGCCCTCGCATCCTGCCTGCTACAGCCTCTGGAGCTCATCTGCCAGCGGCACGCTGATCCGGTCATCCGCGAGCTGGCCTCCGACCTGCAGGTGGCGCTGGCCACACGTGGAGCCTTCTGTCCCGACACAGTGACTCAGGCTGCCCGTCGGCATGGACCTCAGGCCGGCACGGACACGCCAGCAAGTCCGAATAGCCTAAGCGAAGCCTCTACGGAGAAGTGTGCTACCGCATCCGTTAGCCACACCGCTCCTGACTCCCAGAGAGACCCCTGTGTGACCTTTGACCCCAACGGCTGTGCCAGGCCTGGTCACCGAGTCGCAGCTGTGCCAGATTCTGGGTCACTGTCAGATCAACTCAGCTCCAGTGGGCCCCGTGTCCCACTGTCCAGTCGGACCTTCTCGGAGTGCCTTCTGGAAGCATGTGACCCTGACGTTCCGACCCGAGCCTCGGCTCTGCGGACTCTGGCCCGGGCGATCCGGGAGCGAGACCCAGAGGCCCTGCGCTTTCAAGAAAAAGTCCTGATGGTAGGGACTGACACTGAACGATATTGGAAAAACATATTTGAAATTTTTCCAGTGAATATTGTGTTATTTATAAAACAAAGCAGGAAAATTTCACAGGTTCACTTTGGCTAGTTTATTATCATCTAACAATAGTCTGTCAGGTAAGTCGATGAGTTGTCATTAGTTGTTCCAACACACACAAAGCAGCACCGACAAATCACTCGCATACAGAATATTTTTACACAGAGGCAGACAAATATCTCTTGGTGATCAGTTCTTGTTTGCTTTTCTTCTCCTCACTCGTTTTTACTACAAATTTGCCACATGAATGATTGACCAAAATCATTATGATTGTCTCACAGACTGCATGCCGAGCTTATGAAAAAACAGTGGCAGGAACGATCTTTAATATCGCTAAGTTTTGTTTCGTATGACTGAGTAGAAAGGTTTTAGCAAAACGTAACTATGGTCTCAACCCAGCTGACTGCGTCGGTCCATGCGAGGTGACGTTGCGTCTGCAGAATATGCAGTGTTGATATTAACGTTGCACATGGTGCAGGCCGAGCAGAGACTGAAATCTGCTTTGTGCATATGGGGAGATTCCGGAAAGTTCTCTTTCTGACAGCTTGGAGGACACAGCGGGCCAAAGGGATACAGGATCATTGGCTGCCTTGTGACTTGGGTGCTTTGATAGCTATTTTTAATGTGTGTCTCGCGGCTCTTACGGGTGGCTGGGCTCGAGCCGGAGGCCGGGCCGGTGCTTTGATCTCCAGCTCCGCGTTTTTCTACCGCACTGCCCTTGAAGTGTCTTCCACGCGCCATTGGCTGTCTGTCATCCACAGAGCTCTTCTATGTGCATGTCTTAACTGACCCTTATTGTGCTTAACTAGGATAATTTGACTGCGATTGCAGAAGGGATCTTGGGTAAAAAATGTGATTACAATGATGTTGGGGTGTGGCAGATTATGTGGTAGCCTGTGAGGGGTAGGGGGCTTTCACAAGTGGGGTTTAAAGGTGGGGGAGGGCCCCCCCCCGGTGTCTCATTTAATATTCCCTGTTATTACTACCCCCTTGGAAGCCCCCCTGCCTGGCACACAGCCTTTGGGATTTTAGAACTATTGAGACTTGTACGGGGGGGAGGGCTGTCTTGGGACACACAGCGCCCTCTTGACAAAAGCGTGCTGCCTTATCAGCACATCATAACATAGCCCACCCCCCCACCCCCCCGGAGCTCTTTGTGCCACAAATATTCCTTTTTGTCTCTCAGTTGGGGGTGTCATCTAACAGTCCCACACTGAACAGTAATTTGAGTCATTTTCCCTCACGAGTTATAACGTTATTTAGCTGTTTAGCCAATTCTTGCGTTAAATAATAACAAACCCTGAGTGTGACATCCATTTGCCTCAAGCCTTAAGTGTTTTGCCTTCTGTCGTACTTTCCAGCTGTTCCTGGAGAATTTGGAGCACGAAGACTCCTTTGTGTATCTGTCAGCCATCCAAGGTAAGATCTGAACGCCGTCAGGCGGGATGACAGCCCCGATGTGTCGCTCTAGGCCCCAGATTAACGTTTGCTAACGAGCCCGTGTCTTTGAAGTGCTGCAGCTGTGTTGCGTGTCATTGTGTCGCATTGGGTCTCGTTACATATGTAGACATCCTGCGTTTGAAATGTATATGGTCGAGACAGACTAAAAGTGTATTTGTGGTTGCGGCGTTCATCTAATTTGTGGAATGATGGATTGCGTCTGTCTCGTATTTTGCTGTCCTATTGTTTCTTCGCGATACTTTGACTTCTGGGCCTGTTATTTAAGTGTTGTGCTTTATGGATGGTATATATTTGTCATGTGACTTCTTGTTGACTTTTGTCTTGCAGTCCATAAGGGAGAGGCAGTTGTGCAGTATGTAATCTTGGATTAAAGTTTGTCTTCTTCATCTTGACCATTAATGTAAATGAATGGGATTCTAAAAAGGAAATGGGGGGGATGGATGTTGAGGTGTGGCTGACCTGTTGCCTAAGGTGTCAGGATAGACCCCATGCCGCAGCTCGGAGAGTCCTTGCAGTTTCCGTGCTGAGGTCCAGTCCTATTTATTTCCACTTTGTTTATTTGGCAGATGTTTTATCCAAAGTGACATGCAGTTGAGACAGCAGACTCAGACAGTCCCTGGTGTAACTGGGTGGTTTAAGGGCCTCGCTCAGCGGCCCAACGCGGAAATGACACTGTCACCCTGGGGTTTGAACTGCCAACCTTCCGATCACAGACACAGGACCCTGAGCTGCTGAGCCACACGTCAGAGTCCCCAACCCTGCGCATTCATGTTTTTTAAAGGAAAATAAAATATGTCTGTCCACTTTTCTTAGGAATGCATTTTCCATGAATAGACACTAATTCATCAACCCCGATTCCCCAAAATTAGCTTCTCCGCTCTGTAGCAGTTTCCCCGTATCAGAGCCGTTGGTGCGAGTCCAGCGAGGTAATCGAAACCTAAAAAGTTACTAAAACAAACAAACAGGCAAGTGCCCACTCGTCTCTGCTGCCGGTTCTCAGCAAAGACGGATCCAGAGAACTCCATGTTGAATTTCAGCTGAATTTCATTGCTATTTCCAAAGTGATACACATTTATTGGGAAAGCAGAACCTAGCAGTCCCTTGAAAATTACAATTAAGAGCTTTGTTCTCTGAAAACAACTGGGATTTGAACCGGTAACCTTCTGCTTATAAGCTTATGACCTATTCCACTGAGCCGCACAGTAATCACCATTTTATTCAAGGGAAGGTTCAACTAGATTAATAATATGGATTACATTTCGGCAAGCATTTCTGCATAGTCCTGTAGTTTGTAAGTTTAAGGTACATGTGGTGACTGTTTACCTCTCGCTGAGTGTGCAGGTTGGTAGAGTGTGTGTGGTCTGTGTTTGCGTACACACCTCTGAGGGAGAGGCACTTTGCTCGTTACCTGTGCTGTTTTTGTTTTGTACTCTTCCTAATTATTAATTATATGTCAGGTTTATGTTGATATCAGTTAAACACAAATTACATGAGCAGTAAAAAGAGAAAAGAGTGCAGGAGAAGGTCGAATGAATCAATCAGTCACTCTTATTGGCCTGTGTGAATAAATTAGTGTTATGGATGGATGGTTGGATGGATGACAGTCTGTCCAAGTTCAAGGACCCCAGTATTCCACTGTATACCTGAGGGTCTGTGTCTCTCCTGGAGACCTGGATGGGCAGGCTGGCCTCCTCACTTGCCTCCTCCTGTTGTATGTTAATTAATGAAGCCTGAACAGACATGCCCCTCGTTCACAGGCCGGCCGGGAGGCACAGAGGTCCTGCTGCAGTGAATCTGTGGCACCAGGCTTTCCTTGTAATATGACTCACTCTCCCTCATCTGTTTAATCCTGAGTCACTGTGGCTCCTTGGGAAAACTTTCCCTTCTGAATGAGCCTCCAGGAGATGTCCTGACAGGACGGGCGGCTTTGATCTGCTGCCAGGACGTGGAGTTCCCTGTGCTCGTTTTGGCAGGATGCGGTCGTCCATTTTGTTTGCTCCCCGCAGGGTTTTGGAGGTGACGCTCCTTCCCTCACTTTCCCCATCTTCAGGTCTGGCTGAGCTAGCTGACGCCTTCCCAGATAGGATCCTGCAGAAGCTGCTGGAGGAATACCAGTCCGGCCCCTATCCGGGCCCCTCCACCGGGCCCCCGAGGTCCCTGGAGACGCGCCTGAAAGTGGGCGAGGTGCTGATGAGAGCCAGCCGCGCTCTGGGTGGGTGTCCAGTTCTCGGCCCACAAACCACAACGATCCAAGATTGGGCCTGTGTCGGTCTGACATGGGCCAGGTCACGTCGCCCTGTGGCTAATCGGCGACGTGGTGATGAGGTGTCCTGGGAAAGCGTGTAGACTGTAGCCTTTCCGCAGAAAAGCGGCATTATGGTGATGCAACATCAAACTAGATGGTGGCATTATGTGATGCATGTCCGTGCTGTGGGGAATTTCTGTGAAAGTTCTGAAAGTCGCCGAGTCACCAGGGAGACAATACCGCTGTTTCATGGGCCCCTACGGCGGGGCTGCGGAAGGCGAAGGGAAAGTCTTGTGTGTCATACACTAATTTGTTTGTTTTGGAGCGGGGTCTCTTCTGAGCTTCCCTTAAAATTCAGTTCCTCCCCTCCTGACTAACATCTCACACCTGTTCTCTGCTAAACACATGAGGGTATCTTCATAAGATAAGTCCTCCGAGTGATATGATGATGAGGAGGCTTACCTGTGACCGTGCAGGATTAAAAAGCAGAGCTTAAAAATACCAAGTATGAAGTAAAAGACAAAAAGGATAAAAAGGTGAGGTAACTAAAGAGGGGGTGTGCGTGTGCAGAAGAGTGCATGCAGGGTGCATTGCGAAACACTAATTACATTAATAAAGGTTAATACCCCATATTAATCCGCTGCTCGCGTCACGCACACGCAGCCCGGTATCTCTGCAGCTCCCTGCCTCCCGTCGTCACACACGTGCCCCCGGGGGGGGGGGGGGTTCATGGCCACCCCATCGGGCTTTGCCCCCCCCATCTGCGCTGTCTGTCACATCGCCCCCGCCCCCCCCCAGCCTGGTAACGGTCGCCACGGCGACACTTGGCAGGTATCCACAGGGATCTACACAGGCTAATTATTTTTCCCCTTAACCCATTAACCGTCCCGGATGTGTCGCTGAGTTATTTCAGGAGCAGTGCTTCAAGCGGCACTCCTGAGATTCAAACCCAAAACCTCCCGGTCACAGGCTGACCCCTCGCGTTCTGCCATGGCCTTTTGAGTCGTGCCAGCAGATCCAGCATTCTGCTGGTCCCCGGATTAGCATTTATTAGTATTAGCATTAGCGGTGCCGTTCGTGTGAAGAGGAAGATGATGGCCTTCTATACGTGAGATTGACCTCCCTCCCCTCCTCTCTCTTCAGGTGACCTGGCTCCTCACCATGGCCAGCCCCTGATTGGAGCCTTTCTGCAGGGCACAAGGGACACGGACAGCACGGTCCGCACCAGCAGCCTGTCCAACCTGGGGGAGCTCTGCCAGAGGCTGCACTTCTCTCTGGGCCCATTGGCTCAGGAGGTGAGAGGCGGGACCATTGACAGTCAGCCAATCCGTCAGCCCGTTAATGACCACTGAGCCTATTTATTGGCTGCTCAGTGGCCCTTTCCCACGGTCTGTCTCTGTACATTAATATTTAAGATTTCTGTGCGTGTTTAGTGTCATCGCTTCATTTGAAAATGTATTAATTTGACACGTTTTAACCACCGTGCCACCTGCTGCTAGATTGCTATCATAGATTAAATCTGTGCCTACCTACCTACCAGTTTATATCAGATGATAGTTTTGTTTTTTTTTTTGCTGTAAAATTTTTCCAGGAACAGAGAGCATGATATCCTGCTGGTATTTTACATGTAATCCTGTTGAGCAGTCAGTAGACCACAAGCCCTTCAGGGGGCTACGTGTAACTTTGTCCTGACCTAGGTGCTGACTCACCAACCATCCAAACCAAGGGTGATTCTTGGATTTTTGATGGTGGGGGGGCATAAGCGGGACCATACTTCATAGTGGGGGGCCAGCCTTATCACATGAGCCAAGACCAATTGGGGGGTTATGGGCTTCGCTCAGGGTCCCAATGGTGAAATCACTGGGATTTGAACCGGCAACCTTCTGATCACGGTCTCCCCATCCTAATCCTCTGAGTCTCACATCATCTGCTGGGACTCTGGGGTGTGGGTGGGGAACTAAAAGGAGTTTGAAGAGAAAAGGTCCTCTGAGGTTCTGGGGGGCGAGGGAGGAAGACGCGCTTAACACCTCCCCTGCCCGAGTCTCTTCCATGTTGCAGTCAGCGGCTTCTCCAGTCTTCAGACCCCCCTCCCCCAGTGCTGGTGCTGCAATCAGCTTTTCAGGCACATCTTTTTCATCTGTGGCCCCCGCCCCCCTCCATCACACACAAATACACTTCAGTCTAACCTCAGTCAGAGTCGATAGGCAGAATCCGGAGCCGCAGAATTAAACGTGCTGCGTGTGTGATTTGTCGGGCGGAGGTGGTTGCTTTAAAATAAAGTTGCCTTGTCAAGACTTCCTGTTTGCCGCGAGTTTCTGTCGAGCGCTCCCTTGATTAGTGACTGGCTATTCACGAGTGGAGAGGTCAGCAACATTCTAATCTGCCCAGGTCGATCTCCAATGGGGCGACCTTGCAGGCCCGCACGCCGTCCGTCCCTTCAGCCAGTCACCCGCCTGTCTCTCTCCCTCTACGTCCAGCTCAGCTCCTGTCTCACCGCTCTGATAAAGACCGAGAAGGAGAGTGAGGTGCGCAGGGCTGCTGTCCACGTCATCGCTGTGCTCCTGCGAGGCCTGAGTGAGAAGACCACGCAGGTCAGGTGCCACGTTCCATGCAAGACCTTTGAGGAGCAAATTTCCAAAACTCACTCAGTCCATTGTTTGTTGTCGCTGAGATAAGGCCGCTGATGACATAAAGTCAGGCTTCCTCACAATATGTTACAGTATTGGGAACCAAAACTCATTCAGTCCTCTTGTAATCCAGCAAAGAACTGGATTAAACTTTCAAACGTATTCTTGTTTCATAAATGTGTCCGACTGCAAAAGTACCATCACACCTTGTCCATCTGTGTTGTCGTCTCTCTTAAATGATGTTGCAGCTGCTATCTGTCATTTTCTTCACCGCCACTTCAGTGCTTATCACTGCCATGATTTACCAAATCAGTAGTATGTAACGTGCTCTGGGAACCAAATTTAATAAACATTTGGGTGCACTGAATTTTTACAGATCCCTAGCTTTTGGGTGTCACAATATCTTTAATATTTTATGCATGATCTGCTTACCAAATTGTGGGTGTAAGTAATCGTCTGTGTAGTACCAAAAATCCATTATCCAGACAAATGTTTCACCCATCATCTAAAGCCCTGGTGATTATTGAGCATGTGGCATATAATCGCGATTATATCGCGATGTGATATCATGCAGCCCTACTATGGACTGAGTTTTGGAAATTAGCTCTTTGATTTCTAGCTGATTCGGTTGACTTCCCTGACATGCCTCGGGGTTGCCTAGGTGATCTCCTGCCTCTCTCTTTCCACAGTGGAAAAGACTAAGTCAAAGAAATATTTGAGGTATATATTCATCTGCTGTCAAGAACTGCATATTCAGTCAGGCTCACTGTGAAATTGAACCCAGGGGTGGATTCATACATAGGCCGTCCTTGGCTACAGCCTAGGGCCTCGGTAAACATCAGGGCCCCTCCCTGCCTCAGGAAGAATGGGACAGCCGATGTCAGCCCAGGGCTCCCAGATAAGTTAATCTGCTCTTGAACCCACCCCATCAGCTCACACAATGTAGGGCAACTCTTTCAGGAGACACTAGTCCATCACAGTTTCATAAGATCAGAAATTTTTTTTTTTTCTTGTAATTTTTTAAAATGCACCGAGTTTTTCCCCTGAGACCGGACTGGAATGAACTCCATTAATGTGGCCCACATCCGTTGCCCGCTTCTGCATCTTGTCGACTGCGTCCTGGAGGGAAATCCACAGGCTGATCGGGAGTGGGCATAAGTGGGTATAAGGGGGTATAAGGGGGTATAAGTGGGACGAAGATACATTTGAAGGCTGGATTTGTAGTGTGAACTGGAATTTAACAGAAAGGTAAAAGTGGAGCTGTAAAGTCTTCCTGTAATTAGGATGAAATATTCCCATACCACCCTGGAGCGACTCTCCCCAGTCAAGGGAGTCTTCCCCAGTTCACAAACCCCACACCAGTTAGTCATTTCCCACATCCCAATTCGCTTAGTGCCCCTCTGACTAAAATCAGCTGTGATCAGATCAGGCCTTCATATCCCATAATTCTTTGCTCCTGTTGCATCCGTGTTGTGTATCGTCGCAGACACATGGATGTGGCGGTGTTTCCACACAGCACTACATCCCGTCATTTTGGTCTGTGAACTTACCTCTGGAGGCTGTGGGTGGCAGTTGGAGGAGTTTCTCTGCTAGATCATAGCATTGCCTCAGCAGGTCGGGGCGTTTATTGCATTACCTGGAAGCAAGTGGCTGTGGGCGTCGTCCGAGTCGTCAGTATTCTGCCACATCCTGCCGCTGCTCCCCTCTGCCTTATACGCGCGTTTGTAAACTTGCCAGCTGTGTCAGCTTGTTAAGCGTGGGAGAATGGGCAAGTTACTGCAGGCTAGAAGGAAGTCGAGGAGAATGACTGCTTTTCTGTCAGCAGAGTCTTTCGTGCCTTTTGGGTAGGAGTGCAGGTAGGACTGTAAGCTTAAAGGAGGTCGATTAGGTCAGTTGCACAACTGGACGGGTCAAAAGTCTTTGTGGAGCTCCATCCAATCAATATTCAGTATGGTACACTCGCATTACCAGATTCCCACCCCCTCCTCCTGAACTCTCTAACATTGGGTGTCTGGCCAAGTAAAAGGAAGTCTGGTAGGAGGAACAAAAGTGATGTATGGCAATGTGGAGGGAAAATTCTAGGTTCCTTGGGAAAGACTGGGATCTCCGTGCTGGTGCCAGAGCTGGCATGGAAGGTGGGGGAATTCCTGTCCCATTCCCATGTGCTTCCTTATAGGGGGGCTGCAGCCACAGCTCATTCCTTACTGGGTGTTTCCCTTTGGACTTGATATCACTGGACTTGCTTCTCCTCTTGCAAACATCTTTTTTTTTGCGCTTCAGTCTCCTGTCTTGTTCTCTGGTCTTGTACCGTTGATGTCCCTAGCCGATATCAAAGATCAGAATTGGGGCTGATCCGGGCATTTTTTTAATTGACCGGCATCGACTACCGCAGCCTGATCCAAAGCCCGATCTATCTAATTTCCTGCATCTGCCTAATTTACACAAGTTGCACTGATCATCCGGTCCCGTCACTCGCTGCAGTACCGCCTTAGGCACATGGCTTGAAGCTATAAATTACCGAAACATCGGCTGAGTGGAAACTCAGAGCAGCCCAGCAGCTTCCTGCAGTGTTTGCAGTGCCGTTTGCAGTGCCGTCCTTTGAGGAGGAGGTAGCAGCAGTGTCGCTTACAACAGATCTAATTAGGCACTAATTAGGACAATGTAATACCACAAGGCTTATTCAGAAGAAGAATGTACCAACACCTGCTATATGTGTATGTACCTTAAAATATTTATTAAAAGATCGGATCAGGACACGGAATTGGCCGATATGAATATTGAATGGATCCGATTGGACCAGGACATCCGTATCTTGTACTTTCATCCTCTTTTCAGCTTCTCCGGAAAGAAGATGTCATGGCATGTGAGCGTTTGGCTCCACTCGTGTCTCCCTTTAATTAGACGGCTGCTTCCAGGTGTTAGTGGATCCAGGGCTGAGGACGTCTTCGCTGTGGCTTTGTGAGGGAATGAATCCATGGTCTGTATAGCTTCCCCTCTCAGCATGACTTTAATAGCCCCTTCTTGGTAAATATATGTCAGATTAAGGAATTAGGCCACATTTGCAAATATTGTGACTTATTTAGGTCATGTGGGGGACTTGCTGGATACCGGGAGTTAATTTGAGCACACAGCTGTTTTTTATAGTACAGCACATTTTCAAAAGTTACACTCAGCTTTAGCATATTTTTTTTTTTCCAGAGAGATTAGAAGAAGAAATAAATGAAAATTCCAGTATTGGGGAAAGACTGAAGATTATTCCATGACCTCTTTAAAGGAAGAGATGGAAATATTCTCCAGGAAGTCTCTGTTAAAGTGCAAATGAACCGTCATAAACGGTGCAATAAGTGAAGGCTGTGGGACAGTTTTTGTGGTCAGGTGATCGGACTGGGGTGCATGTTTTCATGTTCCCGGTCAGAAGAGGTAGTTCTCAAATTTACGAGCTAATTCATTGAAAATTATCGCTTGTTAATCAAGAACCGCTAAAGCAGGGGTATTTTCCCATAGAAATGTTATAAAAATTACTTCGGTTCCAGCCAAAAAAAGTTATTGTAATTTTTTTGACAAATAAAGTAAACATAAATGTTTTATTAGAGGTCACATTAAATGAAAAATATATGCACATTTAACCAAAAACACTCTTGAAGCAAAACAAAAAATACTTCTTTGCTAAAATTGTAACACTCACAATTGATTTTGGTCACTTTCATTTTGATCACTTTGATTGCTCAGAAACAGTCCGTAAAACAAACCTGGTATTTAACGGGATCAGGGTGGGTTGTGAAATGTAGTTGTACAAATTAGGCACCATCGTAAAATACGTATGACGTGTAAGGTACAAATCGGGCATGCACAGTCGTATTTCACAAAGCAAAGTTATCTGAAAACTTTCTTGGGCCACGGACAGTGTTTTTTGGCAGCGCACATTGAGTTATGTGCAAATAAAATATATATATATAAATATATATATATGAATGAAAAATGGTGAAATTTCTAATACAGAATGGGCTCTGTGAAGCAGGCTGCTTTGAAAAAGTTGTAGAAGGTTTGAGGAGCAAAGACTCCAGGTTGGGCCCATAGAGTATCTGGGCTGATCAGAAGAGGGGACTCAGTCTCACCAGGCTTCATTTAAAGCTCCCTCAGCTGCAGAAGCATCCTGTTTCTTTGTGAATTTTTATTTTCCAGTGTGGTTTGGGAAAACGCATTAATATTCATGAGAGAAGCTACCAGATTGGCCGGTAAATGCCTTAGAGCAGGGGTGGCCAATCTTATCCGCAAAGGGCCGGTGTGTATGCGGGTCTTTGGGATAACCTGTAGGTCAGCTGTTCAAAGCCAGGTGTGAGGACTCCTCAGCCAATCAGTCCTCTAATTAGTAAT
>JAODJU010000018.1:24082088-24106468 GCA_026776725.1 Gnathonemus echidnorhynchus
AGTGATTCAAAACCATGTTAACATTTATATACCTGTAAATGCATGCAGAGGTACAGATAGATCAGGCGTTAAGATGCTGCAGTGCACTGATCTGTCATAGCTATGGACTGTCTGAACAAGGGGGGGCATGGAGGGGGCATAAAGTTAAAAAGATATAAGCTCAGATATAAGCTCTGCCACACACACACACACACACACTTGATATGTAATACTCAGTGAGTAACCAATCAATTATTCAATTATCATCTGCTTACTGAAAAATTACATTGTTTCAAAAAACATGGATAGAATTCAGGCATTCATTGATACTGTTTTCTGGTTTAGCGTATATTTAACCCCGTTTTTGAATTGTTCATCACTGCATTCTTACACATGCTTAAAAGTTATCCAGGTTCTTTGATATGGCTGATATGGCATTGTCCTCTTGGGTTTATTAGTGTAAATGCAGCCAGCAGGGAGACATGGGAATTGTGGTCCAGCGGGTCACAGGAGACTCCAGTCCTGGCTCTGCACCCTCGGTGTGCGTGCCCTTGATCAAACCCGGCCTTTTGAGGTCCTCTTTCCTACTGAAATGAGGCATAAATGAATATAGAAACAGTTTGTAGATCCAAGACTTTTTTCTCAAGCAGTGAGGATCAGAACTTCTCCAGCTAAATGTAACCGAGACCTTTTTAGGTGCATCTTTGAGGAGATTATTTAGAATATTTATTTATAGTATTTTTAGAGCACTATTTACATTTAAAAGCAAAAGCAGTCCATCAGGAAACATTTTGGAGAAAAATTTGGTGGACTTTCTGGGTAAGTTTTGGACACTTAATGAAAGTTCCTTGTTGGACACGTGGGGGCTGAGTGAGTTTTGGTTCCCTGACTTTAGGTGATTGGTGGTTTCATCTCAAGGACAAACAAACCAATGAGCAGGAGGCATTTCTCTTAGTTCTCCGTTTAGCCTGTATCCGGTTCTCTCACTCCTCCTGTTCTCTCCCCGTCCCTCACTCCTGCCAGATGCCCTCTCGCTGCGGGACGGCCCTTCGGATCGTGGGCACCACCCTCTTTGCCACCGTGGTCCTCCTGGGCATCCTGCTGGCCTACGTGACGGGCTACCAGTTCATCCACACGGAACAGCACTACCTCTCCTTCGGGCTGTACGGCGCCATCCTGGCCCTGCACCTCTTCCTGCAGAGCCTCTTCGCCTACCTGGAGCACCGGCGCATGCGCAGCCCGGTCCAGCCGCAGCACCTGCGCCGCATGGTGGCACTCTGCATCGCCGCCTACCAGGAGGACCCCGACTATCTGCGCAAGTGCCTGCGCAGCGTGCGGCGCATCTCCTTCCCCGGCCTGAAGGTGGTGCTGGTGGTGGACGGCAACCGGCCTGAGGACGCCTACATGATGGACATCTTCCAGGAGGTGATGGGCTCGGAGGACACGGGCAGCGTGGTGTGGAAGGGCAACTACCACACGGCGGAGGGAGCGCAGACGGAGGAGGTGGCCCGCGTGGTGGCGGTGGTGCGGGGGTGCCGCAACTCCTGCATCATGCAAGAGTGGGGAGGAAAGAGGGAAGTGATGTACACAGCCTTCAAAGCCTTGGGGGACACGGTGGACTACATACAGGTGAGTCCGACCTTCTGCCACACTGCACAGCTGCCCCCTGTCCCCGATACAGCCAGTGACCACACTGCACAGCTGCCCCCTGTCCCCGATACAGCCAGTGACCACACTGCAGAGCTGCCCCCTGTCCCCGATACAGCCAGTGACCACACTGCACAGCTGCCGCCTGTCCCCGATACAGCCAGTGATATGGAGGATTTCTGCCCACGTGTCAGACATCTATGGGCTTGTAGTCTTGTTACAGTAAAAGTTACTGAGAATATTTAGCCAAGAATCAGAATCTGGATCTTCATTACCACGTGACTCAGGCCGGGGGAAATTTTTGTTGGCATTGCTACTGCTGGAGACACGGCGACAATAGACAACCAGTGCCAGAGTGGCTGATCAGGAGAATGGGGAGGATTTGCTGGGACCCGAGCCTGGGCTGGTCTGGGAGGTGGCATTCCCAGGCTCAAATTCAGTTCTGCTGCAGCCCTGCAGACAACTAACAATTAGGGCGTAACACAGACAGAGAATAAGTGCACGACACAAGACACATCATCAAACCGTCCATCTGTCCATCATCCATCATACCATCAACAGGACAGTGCGAAACGGGGGGGCTGGACACAAGGGTTTATATACATAGTGCAGCGTGTATGTAATCCGCTACTAAAGAACAATCTAGAGTGAGCCTGCTCTATGAATGGGGCTTTCTCTCCAACGACACAGCAGCGTTTTGTAAATATAGTAAATAAGCATGCTACTGTAATAGGATTTCCTGTACGGCCTCTAAGTGGCTCGGGGTCCCAGCCAGCAGCCAATCAGTGTGAGGCACTGGGATCTATACAGCTGAATCGTTAAACGTTATTATAGGCAGTTAGAGGACAGCTAAGCATATTGTCTGTCTGGGAACAACTGCACTCCTGGAGCAATGACAAGCAGAGTCCTTTCACAGAATTACCTTTGTATGGGTCTTTTTTACACACGTCCACAGCTCCAGAAACGCTTGGTGACTGTTTTTGTCCTACCCGAGTGACTGCCCCCCCCCCCCACCTGTGCTAAGCTCCAGCTGCAGCTGCAGATCAAAGCAGCTCCACATTCCTCCAGATGTGCCTGGGAGGACGCTTTGTAAGTCAGCGATCCACGACGCACCCTTTCCTCAGATGTCTGTGCACCCATTCAGTTGTAGAAACTCATTGCCAGATGAAAGCCTTGAATCCTTGAGGGAAAAAAAAAAAGCAAAAAGATCCAGAAAAGATGATAGCGAAGCTGGTGGAGGAGACGTTGTCTCTTTCATGTTAGGTAGGATAGAAGTCTGTGGAAAGTGGTTGAGATTAATTAAGGGGTGCTGTTGGAGGTCTGGGAAGGAGCTCCATACTGACATGCCTGCTGGAGATATTAAAGGGTCCTGTCTGTCAGCAGCCCTGCTGTGCTGCAGTCTTATTGCTGTCAGGCGAGATGACAGACAGCTGTCTGTCAGTCAGCAGCACCTCGCTGTTCACATCTGTGATGATGCCTTAATTTGCCATTAATTTGCCATTTGCACAAGGATGAGAAGGATGAGAAGAGGTCCATGGAATTCTTTAGCTATCCTTGAAGACACACCTATAGAGATGGAGTGTCGAGTGATCGGAGGATCGTCGGCCCGGGTCACCACGCTCCCTCTGACCCTCCCGGGCTGACAGGACGTTTGCGACTCTCATGTTCCTCTTTGGCTCTTTGGGACAGGAATTCTGTCCGTCTGCCAGACAGGCTGTGGCGAGCCCTTTACCTTAAAGACTGATACACTCTGCCGACAGACTCTGACTCCCCACTTTTCCTAAATCATATTGACTAGGGCACTAATAATCTGGGTCTTTAGGTTTTTTTTCTGCTCTTTTTGTCTTAAAGTGTCTGAGAACCATTTTCAGTATCAGCAGGACAGTGTAGCCCTCCACTAGCCAGATGTTTATGTTCTCTGAATGCTCTTAATGTTGTTCTTCTCATCATCAGATGGTCTTAAAAGGTTCTTGCTATGTTCTGCAGCTCTCACTCCAGTCCTGCTTACACCTGTACCTGGGATTCATTGGAAGCTCAGTCTAGCTGCACTTACGCCTATTTGACTCCTTGACCGCACATATCATTGTAACGTGCCGTCTGCCTCATTTGAGCGTCGCTTTGGACAGAAGTGCCTGGTAAAAAAAAAACAAATGGAAACGTAGTTGGGTTTTCAGAACCACTCAGGTGCGGCTCCTTTGGCAGGTGTGTGATTCGGACACGGTGCTGGACCCTGCCTGCACCATTGAGATGCTCAAGATATTACAGGAGGACCCACAGGTGGGGGGAGTGGGGGGCGACGTCCAGGTGGGTTTTCTCTACCTTTTTTATTCTGCTTCATGTTGTTAATTATATGCATCTTCATTAGCTGTTTGGATGCATTTTAGTCCTTGACATCGTTATGTGCTGTTGGATTCTACATTGGTGACATGTTCTATATTCTCTATCCTGGTAGATCCTCAACAAATACGACTCGTGGATCTCCTTCCTGAGCAGCGTGCGATACTGGATGGCCTTCAACGTGGAGCGCGCGTGCCAGTCCTACTTCGGCTGCGTGCAGTGCATCAGCGGACCCCTGGGCATGTACCGCAACTCCCTGCTCCAGCAGTTCCTGGAGCCCTGGTACCACCAGACCTTCCTGGGCACCAAGTGCAGCTTTGGCGACGACCGCCACCTGACCAACCGTGTGCTGAGCCTAGGCTACAAGACGAAGTTCACCGCCCGCGCGCAGTGCCAGACAGAGACGCCCACGCGATACCTGCGCTGGCTTAACCAGCAGACTCGTTGGAGCAAGTCCTACTTCCGCGAGTGGCTCTACAACGCCCTCTGGTTCCACAAGCACAGCCTATGGATGACATATGAGTCAGTGGTAACCGGCTTCTTCCCCTTCTTCCTCGTTGCCACGGTGATCCACCTGTTTTACCGCGGGAGGCTCTGGAACATCCTCCTGTTCCTGTTGACGGTGCAGCTGGTGGGAATGGTAAAGGCCACTTACGCTTGCTTCCTGCGCGGAAGCCTGGTTATGATCTTCATGTCCATCTATGCCCTGCTCTACATGTCCAGCCTGCTCCCCGCCAAGATCTTCGCCCTGCTCACCATCAACAAGGCCGGCTGGGGCACCTCCGGGCGCAAAAAGATCGTGGTGAACTTCATCGGCGCCGTGCCCGTCACGGTGTGGGCACTGGTGCTGCTGGGAGGCATGGCCTACACCATTTACTGTGAGACGCAGGACCCACTGAATGAGACGGAGAAGGCCCTCCTCATCTCCGGAGCCATCTTGTACGGCTGTTATTGGATCATCCTCCTGGTGCTCTACTTAGCCATTGTGGCCAAACGATGTAACAAGAGGGAGGAACAGTATCACCTGCCTTACGCCGAGGCCTGAGGGCACGTGGCCACGCCCCCCCAGGTGCTCCCGAGTCACATGACAGGAAACATAGCCTCTCCTTCCCATGGTGCTACAACTCCTGCCATATCAGGCCTCATTTGGTGCCCAAGGCAGCTGTGGCTTCGTGGCAATTGCTAAAATCGGTCTGGAGGATCCACTTTGGCTATGGGTTAATTCACTGGACGTTTTTCCCCTTGGGGTCTTACTGCTGCCTGTACAGATTTTATCAGCTACACCGCAGTCTCTGGCACATATCTCAGAGCGGGAAGAGCGTGATGTTAAATCCTCATCTTCCTCACCTTTATCTCGCCCTGTAACAAGTCTTAGACTTTGACTGCGAAAGGGACCATTGCTGAAAGTTTTAAATGTTTAGCGACGAGTAAAATAGCCCAAAAGCTCAAAAGGCAAAAATCGGTGACCAGCCCTTTTTTGCCAGGCAGAATGGTGCAGTCACATAGGTTACCTGGACGCAAGCTGTACTTAAGATAGGAAATTTCCCGAAGAACTCATTTCAGTCTTTCTCTCAGCCAGGTCATAATTTATTCTACAGGTGCACTTTTTGAAATCTCAACATCTAGCTGACAATCGAAATGGGTATTAACTCCCTTTGAACTTCCAAAAACTGATGAAACACAGCGGTGAATTTCATCCACAGGCTAGATGAATAGAGGTGAAGGTCACTGTGAAAGCCATTTGCATTGAGCTCATTGCAAAGGCTAGCTAGCCTCTTTACAAAGCGCTGAAACTTTTAAAACTTTTTAACACACAAAATTTAACATGGGACATTTTTTTTAGAGTGCTTCCTAGACAAAGTATTTCTCAGAGTCTCTGTACCAACAAACCACAGACTCTCCTGGACATACCTGATGTGCAGTGAAAGGATGGTGCAATATCGGCTATGTGCAGTGTCATACAGTGTGCTGGAACAACTGCCCACCCCTGCAGGCAGCTCCACTGGGACCCCAACAGTAACGCAACATGCAGTGCTAAGTAGCCCCCAGCTCTCCTCAGAGACTCAACTCCATCATACCCTTTGGATAACTATGGAGACACTTTGGTGCTGGAAACCCTGATCACGAGAGAGTGATTTCACCTGTGACTTTTCATTTTATTTCAGAATGACAACCAAAGACAGACAAATTGATGTTCAAATGGGTTAGGTATTGCTACAGTAACTATTAATAATGTTGCTACCATCTTAATTTTCATATACCAGTATTGGATAGTTAGTTAAGATAGTTGTAACTTTGTTTACCATGACACAAGGAGCACAGTTAAATAGATCCCCTAAATATCAGCATAGATGATGAAACAGTTTTATGAATTCTCTAACAAGGTAAATGCATGAGTTTACCAGACAGATAATTTAACATTTAAGCTCAAATACTAAATAACTACATTTTTATTGTACATTTTTTGTTTTGAAAAGAAAATCTGCTTGTGGAAAAGCAGGTAAAAGATGAAGAAAATATCTTCATTTCAGAGCATGATTTGTTTCAATGTGTTTGGTTTTTGTTACTTTTTTATTTAATGTATTTTCCTTGTAAATCAAAAAATTCAGTAAAAGTATCATTGTATGTATCTCTCACAAACATACACAAAGGTCCTAATGGTGAGTATCCTTCAGAAGATCTTTCTGGAAACCTGTGTCCACAGATCATGCTAACCTGTCCCATGACCAACATCATGTTTACAAATACACACACAAACATTTTGTGCATTGTTACACTTTGTTGCACTAATTTGTAGTGTTTTTTTTTTTTGTCAGTGCTTAAGGAGTAGAACCCTCAGTACGTAACTCCATAGCAAGCCTTAACGAGGACAGAACGAAAGGCAGAGGTAGTGCTATATGGAGCATGAAGCATTTGGCACCAGAGTCTATAGTCGTAGCGAACAAATGAATCAGCTCTTTCAGGTGCACAGTTTCTCCTGGGCACCTACTGCTTACATGGGCTAGATTTGACTTCTCCAGTTACATCTCTGTGAGGACGGCAGGAGTTTTGGGGGGGGGGGGTGGGGGTTGTCCCCGTAGTGAGCCTAAACTCAGAGCTGCTCTCAGCCTCATTCTGGACGAAAGCTGGAACACTGTGAACGGACGACCATCTGATCTCTCATAATAATCTGGGCGCTTTTAATGAAATCTAGATGAGTCTCCTGCTGGCCTGCTTATCTTCTGCAGCAGTGGCTAAGAGACTAAGTGTGTTGGGGGGCATTTGAGATGAACGTGGTGAGGTGGACGCAGTGTGTCGGTTTGCAGTGTTTCTGTGATGAATGTTCTATTATAGCGAACACCTGCTCTTGGGGAAAGTACTATTTTTTGCTCATTCAGTGTATTTTACAGCCTCATCATTTTATCCTTCCCCTGGTTGGCTGTGTGCTCGCGTTAGGTTTCTCCTTTTAATAGATCCTGGAAGAGTCTCCCCAAATACACCAAAAGCCATCAGAGCAGAAGCCATGGAGATATATTATGGGGTTACTGATACAGTTTCATACTGAGCAGTTTGCTGCATTCTTGTGGCTTTCAGCAGGTGGCCCCACTGAGCTTGATGTTACTTCGTGCTTTTCAAGAATGACTCTTTGTTTTGGTAAAATGGTCAAACTACTGGAGAGCGAGCCAGTCAAATGCAGCGGCTATTACCGAACCCTTCCTTGAAGTTTCACTTACCGCCTCAACATGCCTTCTTATAGAGTCTGAAGTGCATTTTAACAGCTCTTACAAACGTCTGTTTGTATTATTTTCCTGCTGAAATTTTTAAACTCTTGGCTTCATTTCCAGTGTGTCAGGATCACAGATTCTGGGCCGCTTTTTATCGCTCTGATTTTGGGATTTGCGGCGTCCATAGTAACTCCATCCTGTGTCCCCCTGCCCCCCTGTGTCGGATACAGGCTGCTTGTATGCTCTACTGTCCCTTTTTAACAGCACTGTGGCACTTTTGTGCCACCAGATACAAACAGGAGTCTGACTTTACACCATTTCAGCACAGACACACAATGCAGGTTTACAATAGGGACACAACTCAACCTGACACTGTATGGGAATAGATATATTTTTTTATTACAATATTTTAATGATATTTGTCTATTTAAAGCTATTTGTGACGATGGGGCAGAGTAGTTGATCTGAAATATGTAAAATGTATTTTGGCTTAAAGATGCAATTTTTTATTTGCTTGGGAATTATAAATGACATGTATTTAAATATATATGTACTGAGGTATATATTTAAATATATATGAAACATTTTTACATGAATAAATTTGAACTGAAATGGTGTTTATTTTTGCAAACCTTTTAATTCTCTTTATGAAATAAGGAATATACAATATTTTTATTGAATAAACTTCTCTGAATGCAGTGTTTTAGTATATATTTCCTCACATTATTTTACCACCTTTACCACCTTTACAGTGTACAAAAGTACAGTAGATAATAAACTACTAGGAAGTCCTCAGAAATATGTGGAGAAAGCCAACAATAAACTTCACTCTTATCAATCCCGCTCATTTGGCCACCTCATCACTTCCACATTTGGTGTTACAGACATAAATTCTTATATTTCTGTCATGTACCAAGTGTCCAAAACTATCATCAGGTTCACCACAGCTGTTCTACATGGATGTTAAATTTCACCCCCAGCTCAATTAATTAGTTAAGGAATGTAGGGTAAACATAGCTTTGAGTTGTCCTTCACCAGATAGTTCTTGCACAATTTGAAGTGTGTTTTGGGTCTTTATCTTGCTAAAGAATTGAACACTGCCCAATCAGCCATGATCGTGATGAAATAGCATGCCAGGGAAATATGTAGTGATAACGATGTGCTTATGAGGAGCCGCTAGACATTTTGGGGTCTCCCACTCAGACCAATGCAATTATGTTCCAAAATTTTCATTCATTTCAACTACCCATCCCATGAGCGCCCCTACTCAAGGCAGCTAGACCCAAAAGTTTGACTCACTAACAAGCCAACTCTTTTTAACAGGCAACTTTATACAGTTTAGGAATTGATAATGAAAGAGCAAATTTCCTAAATGTACTCAGTCCACTGGATAGTTTTTTTTTGTGGAGTTTTGGAAATGTAATGAAAGTTCTTTATTGGGTTACATGAGGACTGATTGAATTTTCGTTCTCTATACTGTAACATAATGTGGAAGTCTGACTTTGGGTCATGTCAACAGCAATAAATGGACTGAGTTTTGGAAATTTACTCATCAATTTTAGTTTCAAACTTGTGATTGGTGCTGGATTTAATGTTAAAATAAAAGAAAAGGGAACCCATCTTTCATCTTTCAAACAACTATCTGATAGCCCCAGGCAGGGGTAACGACATCCATCCATCCATTCAAGCAGCACAAGGTACAATGAAATGTAATTCTTATATACCACAGTGAGAAAATACCCAGCCCGTCCGTTATATTGGTGTCACTCCTACTATACATACATATGAGAACGTTTTCCCCGACAGCAATATGCGAGTAACCCAAGCACACTCCATTTCCCATCATGCCCTAGTCTTCCATACGCAGGCAAACCGCGGCTTTCATTTCCGGGTGGAAGGTCATCCACGTGGTGCTCTACAGAATTTAGCGTGCAGGACTTTTATAGTATGGGAATCAGTTTGTAACAAAATAAGGTGATTAACTGGAAAAGTTGAAGATTAAGGTATTCAGTGGTTATATGGTGTTACAGTCGATATTTGCGATATGTATAAACGTTTATAGATCAGTCAAACGATTTTTTTATTTAGCATATAGTTCGTGAAGTAGCTGGCCAGCAACTAGTTATGCCAGCGTAGTATGTATTTAGCTGTATAAGTGATATATCTGCTAGATGTTTTGAAATACTAACGCAAATAGCTTCTTAATAGACATAATCAGCTATCATGTGATCTTCGTTCTGCGAATATAGATGTAAAATATTTACTCTTAACTTGTCTTAGTTTTGTGATCGACGGATTCCTACCGTCTGTTACCACGCTTTATAAATATGTATGCCTTATTTTTTTAAGTATGGGGGAGTTTAAAGTACATCGCGTCCGATTCTTCGACTACATGCCGTCGGGGATCCGATGTATGGCGTTTAACCAGAGGACGGAGAGACTTGCTCTAGCGAGGCTTGACGGCACGGTGGAGATATTCAACTTCTCTGACAGATACTTTCAAGAGAAGGTAATGCGATTCCTGCTTGTTATTCCTTAACGTATGATTGCTTTAGTAGAGGCTACGTTATTGGATTTGCTTTTGGTTATATTGCTGTGTCTCCCGGGATCAGCTTCCTTTAGTATCGTGGTTACTGGTATGTTGGTATGTGGGCAGTGGTGGCTTAATGGTTAGGGAAGCGCACTTGTAATTGAAAGATTGCAGGTTCGAATCCCTGACCAGCAAGGCACCACTGAGGTTCCCTGAGCAAGGTACCGTCCCCAAGCACTGCTCCCTGGGTGCTGAATTAACTGCCCTCTGCTATGTCACAGCGTCACATATGGGTTAAATGCAGAGGACACATTTTGTTTTTGTGTGCTGTGGTGTGTCAACAATGACCACTGATCCCTAAATTCTAAATTCAGGTGATTCCAGGGAACGACGCAAGGTCTGTGGAGGCCATATGCTGGGCGGCGAACCGGCTCTTCACCACAGGACTGAACGGAGAAATAACGGAGTATGACCTGGAGAACCTGTGTCCAAAATACTCCGTAGATGCTTTTGGGGGGCCTATTTGGACAGTAGCCTGCAACGCCCTGGGGACACAGTTGGCGGTTAGTGACACCTGCGAACATAATATAAAATGTTGGTATGATACTGTATAATTTTATATTATATATCATGTTTGTATTTTTTCTAATATGTAGCTTTGTTAAATGTTTTCATCCCCAGGTTGGTTGTGAAGATGGATCAGTGAAATTGTTTGAAGTCCTTCCAGAGAACATCCGTTTTGAGAAAAATCTAGATAGACAGAAAGGTAATGTGGGAGCAGATCGGCAGCATTAAGGTTAAGGAAGCAGACGATGAGTGATGCAACATCAAAGTCCTTCAGCAGTGTTGTGGTCTTGTGGGTAATAAGACCCGTTGATGTTTCACTTGTGGATGTTTAGGACGCATCCTGTCTCTGTCATGGCATCTGTCTGGCACACGGATCGTCGCTGGATCGCTCGATGTGATCAACATTTTTGATGTCCAGTCAGGTGAGCCTTTCTGGCATTCTTGGGAGTGCAGAATTTAAATGAAAGATTCTGATTGGGTGTCATTGTCATGAAAATACCGTATGTCAAATGTCATTAAAGTTATGCCATGTGTGAAAGGTATCTCCATTGTGCTTTTTCTGTTTGGTAGTATGCTAAGAACCTTTAGTCTTTTATAGGTATCCCTTAAAACCTAAAGTTTACCTGCCTCTCATTGGCTGAATAATCTTAGAAGGCGGCAATGTGTGACAGCAGTGATGTGATTGGTGTGTCCTCCCAGGTCACATGATGCAGCGGATGTTGGTGGACCGGGGCACGGTGAACTCTCGAACGCGCGAATGCGTGGTCTGGAGCGTGTTCTTCCTGTCCGATTTCACCATCATCAGCGGTGACTCGTCTGGAAAAGTGCAGATGTGGGACAGTCACACGGGTACCCTTAGCAAAGCACACCTGGTCTCCAAGTGGGACGTTCTAGCGCTTTCCCTGTCCCAGGTGAGCATTTTGTCCAGGAATGAGCACAGATACTGTTGCTGCTTCTATGGTGAGACAATTTGTGTGTCCAGGTAGCTGTGTGTGGATGGAAATGTGCAAAGATGTGACCAGTTTACAAATGGCAATATTGCTCTGTTTGAATGCTGTTGCGTTGTTGAAATATTATTATGTTTTATACATGTATTTATACATATATAGATTTTTAATAGTATTTTGCATAGCTCACAATTTGCCAGCTTTTTGTAAATATGGTTCCTTTTTCTGATTGGAAACACTAAAATAAATCTGGCAGTGAAAAAAAGACATTGTGTGGCTCTTTGGGTTATGACGTTGTACCTGTGATCAGAAGGTCGCTGGTTCAATCCCGTGGCCAACAGAGATTGTATTGTTGGCCTT
Organism: Gnathonemus echidnorhynchus; assembly: GCA_026776725.1. Taxonomy (NCBI): domain Eukaryota; kingdom Metazoa; phylum Chordata; class Actinopteri; order Osteoglossiformes; family Mormyridae; genus Gnathonemus; species Gnathonemus echidnorhynchus. The sequence continues at coordinate 24,094,160 of JAODJU010000018.1, forward strand.
TGAGAAGGGCCTTAACACTCAGTTGCTCCAGGGACTGTCTGACCTCGCTTTCTCAAGTAATGGCAATAATGTGACTGAAACTTCTGCATGTTCTGGCCTCTGCTATTTGGGCAGGATGAGAGCAGTCTGCTGGCAGGAACCTCAGAAGGTACCGTGGTGCAGTTCCAGTTCCTCTCGCCCACCTTGGGGGCGAGCGAAAAGGAATGGGTCAGAACCAGAACCTTTAAGCACCACACGCATGATGTACGAGCAGTGGCAGAGATCGGCACTGCAGTCGTGTCTGGAGGTCAGTCTGCGTCTCTGGAGGTATCAGTGGATGAATAGAGTGCTGGACTCCTGGTGAACCTGCCTGCAGTTCTTTTGATGATGGTTTTAGCTGGAAAAACATTCCTTTATAGTTTTTCTGGACTGGTCCCCATTGATCACCTTGCTCAAAGTTTCTACGGCTGAGTCCTCCAGGAACTTTTAGTCTTTTGCTATTACATGACCCACGTATTAAGTACTTGCATATCACTTTAGTGTATAACCCAGGCAAAGTGCAGCTTGGATATTAAAACCCCAAATAAGTTTTACACAGAACACCATAAGCGGGTCTTGTGCATAGCATACATCCATTCATTATCCTTTTTGTAAAACTATAAACATTAAATGCCAACCCACTTCCCACAGGTGTAGACACACAGCTGGTAGTGCGCCCTCTTCTGGACAAGGTGGAAGTAAAGTCTTATGACACTGGGCTGCGTAAGATCCAATTTCCCCACGTAAGTGTCTTGGAAAGTCTGTAATTGGCTATTATGTCTGTTTGACCTAGTATGACTTAATGAAATGAATCGGATAATATCGTTTTTTTGTTTCTTTATAAGCTTCTTGTGGATTAAAGATGGAAACTGTATAATGGGCATTGGTGTGTAATCCAAGTGATGCTTAAAAGCACAGAATAGATTTGTTTTGTAATTATAGAATAAAACCTATAGGGAGAGTCGAATTTCCTGTACTTTGTAATGCATCTGGATAAAAGAGAAGGCATTTACCTTGATTGGATGTGTGTGCTCATGTGATTCTCATCTGTCTCCCAGCGCCCCCTGGTGTCTTGTGCCGCAAAGGGGGGGCTCCTGCTCTTCCAGTTTCCTGTCCAGCTGGAGCTGTGGAGACTGGGGGAGGGTGAAGGCCAGGGTCAGTACTGCTGGGGGGCTGGTTTGGCGGCAGTGTGAATGGAATGGACTTCTGTAATGTATTGGAGCGCGTAGCATAGCCTAAGTCAGTCCTGAAGAGCCCCGTCGTGGGTCTGGTTTTGTTTGCACTCACACCGAGGGCCGTCACTATCCATTATGTCAGTAATCGAGTAAACTACTGATCAATCTGGCCATTTGAGTAATGGTTTATATCTAATATAATATAATATGAACATTGCAATTGGCGTAAGACAAGAACCAAGGACTCTCTGCAGCGTCACACTGAGTCACACATACGGTCGGCTTAGACACTCCAGTTGGCTTAAATTGCATGTTTTTGGACAGTATAAGAAAACCGGAGAATTTGCCGGAAAGCCCCGAAGACACAGGGTGAACATGCAGACTCCACACACGCAAAGCGGCAGTTTCGGAGAACGCTTTAACCTGATTTTTAAACATAATTTAGATAATCTAAAAAAAGAATAATAAATGAAATTGCAAAACTAGCTAAGGTATTTTTATGACACGGTTAAAAATGTTTTAGCGGAACTTGAACTCCCTGCGCTATAATATCTGTACAGAATTGAAGGTAAGAAAAAGCCTGATCTTAATCTAGCTGACTAGCGATGTGAGAATTCCACATGCACAACATGCGATGTTGGCATTAATATTCCAGCCCCATTATATACTGCAGCCATTTTTCAAATTAAGTACTCAATACCCTGCCTTACATAGTGATGTCATTCGGTGCTGCTACCAGTTTTTGGAAAACCAGCACCTTGAAGTACCGTACTTTTGATACTCTCTCGAAGTACCAAAGGTCCATGGTACCTGGTGTGGTGGGATAGAGCCCCGTGAGGCTAAACGGTATATACCTATGGCCTATCTCACGTTATTTGGTGACTCCGTCAAACTTGAATGACGTCTTTTAAGATGTTTTTGCATAGCAGTCGTACTGCTGCAGTATTTAAGTTCTGCTTTTGCATGCTCACAGACGACTGCATTTTCATACCTGCAAAGTGAAGTACTTCCGAAGGACTGATCCTTTTGCGCTCTATATGCACCCTCATCTGCTATACGCCGTCTTCCTTCCGCCATATTGCCGAGTAACTGAGATGGAAAGTATTATTGCTTTTTAATAATTGACTAATTGAGTTTAATCGCGTAATCGTGACGGCTCTACTGTCATCTGAGCGGCTTTAATAGCTTCTGTAAGCACTTCATCGATCCATCTATCAATCAGTCAGTTCTCCTTCTTGTTCGGCGCAGTGTTTTGTTAAATGCCGGGTTGCTGAGCTCCAGGCTGTGAAACGGGACATGAATATAAAGAGACAAATCATTAAGCAGTAACTATAAATATCCATAAATAGTGTACAATTAGGAGTTAAGTGCAAAGAGTCAAATGAGTAAATAAGCCATTATTTACGGATGTAAGCTGTACAATGGTTGTACATATGGGACTGGTATAAGTTGAGTAGGCTGTAATGGGATGTTGGTCACACAGGTCCTAGACACTGTCCCCATTAAGGACCTAAACTGCCTAGGCACAGGTCTAGGTTAGGGTGTGGTTCTTGAGGGCTGAGGTCACCACCACCTGGCTGCAGTTATGGGCCAGGCTGGGGGGGTTCTGTGCTGTGCTGGGAAGCTGCCTGTGTCTGGTCTTGCTTTATATCTCTGACAAGCACAGGTTCTCTGACACACCCAGGTAAATGTGCTGATGGTGATGAGGACTTGGTGGCAGCGACAGTCATATCGATGGTTTAATCTCTCTGCAGGGAAACCTGGGCACAGTTTAATTGTTAAGAGAAAACCTGAGAAGCTTCTGCAGTTGAAGAGAAAGGTATGCATCGATGTGCTGAAGAACATCTCAGTGATCTGTAGTGGTATGGAACAGGTCGGGAGATGGGGGTGTGGCGGGAGGGGGGGGGGCAGTTGTATTTGTTACCCTTCCGTGGGATGGTGAATACATGCATGGTTTTTCGGGGGGAGAGCTGTACATTCGGAAGATGGATCACAGCTCCTGGTAGCAAAGACATGGACTATCTGCGGGTCTCCAAGGACCAGATTGGGAAACGGTGATTTAACCTCCTGAGTCCCGGGCTGTTGTTTGGTGTGCATGTTTTATTTCCTTTAGCTATTTGGGATTAGTAGGACCTCACTATCATAAAAACCAAACATTATTTTTTTGAACAATTAATAGTTTTAAACAAAAAATGATGTCCTAATATGAGGACGTAGGGTCTCAGGAGGTTGTAGAATTGCACAAGTGGAAGATTTGCTGATTTGTCGTTTTTCTTCTTTGGTTGGCCATCACCCTCAGGGTGAAGACCACATCTGCTGCAGTGCCGTCTCGCCCTGCGGGAGCTGGGTGGTCTACTCCACTGTGTCGAACATACGACTCCACCGGCTGCAGTACGACGGCAGCCACATCAGCATCGCCAAGGTGGGCCTGCAACCAGCACCTCGCATATGGAGATGGCTCCTCACTCAGGCATTTGACCACCTCCAACATGCGTAGATGCCTCCTTGCTTACCCATATACCATCGTGCTGTATGACACACGTGTAGGTCAAAACGATAGCATCTCCTACGGGCCTTGACAGTGTCATGTGGTGCACCGTCAGTGACCTCCTGCTGCATTTCCTCCTTCAAAGCATCCATGAGCTCTAGAGCTGAACAGCTTCTTCTAGGTCATGTTTCCATTCGTCCCAACGGACCAACACGGGTTCTTTCTGGAGTGTCCCTAAGGATCTGTGGCATTTTTCCTCATTTTTTTTCAGGCTTGCCCCATTTTTGTATGTTTGAGAGAGCTGGACGTCTTTAACAAGCTGCTATGTTCCTCTAGTCATCATTTTTTATTACCTACCAGAAAAAGACGTATCTAAATATAAACTGAAGGTCGCGATTATAGAGATGCTGATTTTATGATTTGCTCGCAGTTTGCGTAATCACTGTGAACCTATAACAATCTGTAGTTTTATTCACTGTGGAGCTTCATTATTTTCCTGGGTTACTTAACCGCTGTTGGCTTACACATCACCCTGTCCTTGCCCCTGCCAGGTACCCCGGCTCCCCAAGGTCCTACGGTCCGCCCACCAGCTCTGTTTCTCTGCCGATTCCTCCAGGCTATTCGTTGCCTCATCCCGGTCAACGGTTCACGTGATTGCTCTCAGCCAATCAGAGTGCAAGTATTTGCATACATTCAAGTCCAGTTCAGGTGAGCTTTTATTATCGATTCACTCTGAAGGACATCATTAAATATTCCATTTGTACTTCAAATTCTAATATTGTATCTCTACAAATCTGATGCAATTGGGAGTAATGGGCTTGCATTCACCTTTGTTCAGGTTACTATTTGAATAAATCATTCTCATTCTTAGTGCTGCTAAGCAGAAGATGTAATATACAGTGGTTTGGTCACTTTCCCACTGCCCTCGCTGTCAGATTGTCATGGGAGGTGTAAGGATTGAAATAGGCCTGGTCTGTGAATTCGTTGCTGTCCCCTCGTGGCGTCACTGTGGCTGGCTGTAAGCTCCTGGGCGTCTCTCTGTACCGCGTGGTCCTTCTAGGTCATGGGTAGCCATATGCAGCTTTTCCTCATCTCTACCAGGCCAACCTGCAAGGGTCATAGATCCATCAGGTGCTGTGGTGGGGTAGAACAGAGTCTTATACAAGCAAATCAGCCCTTCAGGCTGTAGGGAATCTAGTTTTTTTTTATTGTCACTTATTCCTCAGGTTCCACTGAGCCGATCCACCTTCTGGCGGCCAGCGCGGACGGCAGATGGCTGGCTGCGGCCAATCGAGCTTGTGAGGTGCACGTCTACAACGCACGCAGCCTGAAGGTAATGACCTGAGAACCGCCTCAGTGCTGCCACCCGCAGGGGTGATCAGGTTCTCCATACTTCCTGCTACCTCATTTTTTTTTTGTGATGTCCCAGATCTGTTTCAGTTTTGCTCTCTTGCTAAAATTGTACCCCCCCATGACCCGTGACGCTTCACCTTTTCTTCCAGCCCCACTGCATTGTGCCCTTGTATGGCTCGTGTCCAACCGCAATGGCCATCCATCCGAGCACCAACAACCTACTCATGGTGCATGCAGACCAGCTGGTAGGTGGCGCTGACATTATCAAAGTAATCTGTTGTTCTGTAATCCATCTCCGATATATCTAGCTTTGTATCTGTCTGTCTATGTATCTACCTGGCTGTCTGTGGATCTGTCTGTCTGTGTGTCTGTCTCTCTCATCTACCATCTTGCACATATGTTCTTACCTTTCTGTCTGATAGTAACAGTTTTTTGATAATAGTAGGCAAGTGTGCCATATGCGGGTGGAGTGGTGGGTCAGGCTAGGGATCTGCTAGCAACCAGCAGGTTGCTGGTTTGAATCCCATGAATGCCAGGAGTGATCCTACTCCCTTGGGCCCTTGAGCAAGGCCTTTAACCTGCAGTTGCTTCATCCTGGGTATGACGTTAATCTACATCCAGCCCTGCAAGGAGATCCTCCAACTTCCAGGGAAAATTTAGGGGTTGGTGGCAGGATTGGCTCTCCAGCCACTGGGAAAAAACTTCACACCGTTCCATTCCATTCAAACTAGTGTGGTGCTGAGGTGTCACCCGTCACATGGCTGCACTCGGATTCTCATCCCCGAGGTGGTTCAACGTGTGGTGGGTGTGGCAACACGGTGTATCGACGCGCTCTTCTTACCTCCATGGGTACGGACTTGTGACCATGTGGAATCTCCCTCCCATAGATATTCGAGTACAGCATAGAGGAGAAGCAGTACACAGACTGGAGCCGCAGGGTGCAGAAGGAGGGTCTGCACCGACTCTGGCTGGAGAGGGACACTCCGGTCACTGGTGTGACCTTCAACCCCAGCAACGCTTCCCAGTTCCTCCTGCATGACACGTATATGTTCTGCATCGTGGACCAGCGCCTGGTGAGAGAGCCTTACTGTCTCTGGGTCTGGTACCGGAACGATTAGGAATAATGCAGTGGTTATGTTATTTGTCCCAGTAAACCCTGGGTGTGGCTCAGTGGGTCGGAACCCCGTGCCTGTGATCAGAAGGTTGCTGGTTTGAATCCCAGGGTCGGTAGAGTGATTTCACCATCAGGCTACCGAGCAGGATCCTTAACCCCCACCTGCTGCAGGGACTGGCCGGCCCTACTTTTAGTTTTTAGTTGCATCTGCTAAATAAATAATTGTAGACTCCATGTATCCGTTTCTTGTTCTCTTTCCCCTGCCCCCACCCCACCCCAGCCCCTTCCAGACCAGAAGGCTCAGCTCTATAACCAGCTGACCCTGAAGAGCCTCTCAGAGCCAGATCGGCAGAGTTACTCACACGCCTTCAAGTTCTGCAAGAAATACCAGGTATGCAGGAGTCTGCAATGAGCTGGATGCGTAGCTCTCCTCCGAGTGCAATCTTATCGTTCAGTGGAACCCAAGTTGTGCTTCCATCACTAACTGTCGCGCCCTTTTCAGCCCCTGCTCTGTGTAAGTGTATTGGAGGATGAGTCCATCGTGGTGGTGGAGCGCCCCCTCATGGACATTGCCACCCAGTTGCCAGCTCCAGTAAGACAGAAGAAATTTGCCACATGAGGATTTTCCTTTCCCATGTGTGTCTTCCTCTTCCCTGCGTTCTCCTGCCTCCTCATCCTCCGCAAAGACTAATGTGTTGAATGAAATAATAAATTAAATATTTAGTTAAAAAAAATAACCCCCTCCCTCACTTCCTGTTTTTCTTCAGCATGAATTGTGGCCTGTACTATGAAGCGGGGTTACTGGCTTATCGGGGTAACCTGTCGGATTTAAGGTACCACAGTTTAAATGGACTTCATATTCGTTCACTTACATTTTGCCCAGACTACCTTAAATCCGACAAGTTACCCCGATAAGTCAGTAACCCCGCTTCGCAGTACAGGCCACTGGACACTGATGTGAATGGTTTGGGTAACGGTGGCTTCACAGACTGAGGGGAGGGGTAACTTTTTGGGGGCGGGGCACTGGGGAGGCTTTGCTGTTCGTTAATATCGGATAGCAGCAGGACGCCACGGCTGAGGCTGAGCAGGCACACATACTGCACCCCTGCACTGCAGTCTGTGATTGGCCAGCCCAGGGCAGCGTAGTCGCTGAGAACAAAACACTTTGGCTCTCATTGGGCGACGCCCACAAGCAGTACCTCGTCACGTGAGGGATCCATCCCGCAAACCCTTACCAGGCGTCCCAGCCCTGCCAGAGCTTCCTGGTGTTTCACATACATGGACAACTGCCCCCTGACACCTGCAAATGACACAGTGTTTTGGAAATCCGCCCCCCCACCCCCCATATATACATAAAAAAGCTCTCCACATGGTCATCAGGGCAGCAGAGACCACAATAGGCTGCCCTCTCCCCTCCCTGGAACAAACCTACACCCCCCGATACTGGAAAAAAGCTATGGACATTTTACATGATTCATCACATCCTGGTCACTGTCTGTCTGAGCTTTTGCCATCAGGCAAGAGATACAGAACAATGAAAATCAGGACAAACCGCCTTTTTTCTGTTTTTATCTGAAAGCAATCATGGCCTTAAACTCAAAACAGAACTGCTAATTTTTATATTTCGTAAGTGCAATTTATATATCCAGTGCAATTTTGTATATTTATTCTTTTATCACTCATGCCTCACATTGTCGCCTGCATTTTCTCAATTTCGCTGTCAAATGACAATGATAAAGATTCTTGCTATATATATGTATATATATATATATATATATATATATATATATGTGTGTGTGTGTATGTATATATATATGTGTATATATATATGTGTGTGTGTATATGTATATGTGTATGAAAAATAAATATATACACACACACACTAGTAATACATAGTACAGAAGTCATTTTAAATAAGATAAAATACAAATTCAGTTACAGGCATTTGTTGCCTTTTTGCTTTAGTGCTTTTGTAAACTGTGTGTCAGTCAAAGTGAGTCAAGGGCTCCCTGTATTAGCAGGGTTGAGAGGGGTTTCTTTGGAACCTTTAATGCCACGATAATTTTTTTGGTTCTGAAAGAGATGTCAGGTACCTTTCCCTTCATTCTCCTGACTGCGTCAGAGAGGTGGAGTTACAGGACCTCGCTTAACGGGACGAGCTTAAAACGCCGCTAGACCCGCAATGTTCATATCGGTTATTTGTAACTGCTATGCCTCAACACTAGGGGGCAGTCAGAACCCGAATAATGTAACATTCCGGTAGATAAATATAATTTCATAAATCACAAACTCACACAACAATGAGCCTTCTCCGTAATGCTGCATGTAATTCTACTTAATTACCATTCAGTAAGTAGTTATTTAAATAAGAATAGGCCCTGCAACACTGTCTAATTTGTTGTTTTGATTATAATTCTGCGGGCGTAAGGCGAATAGCGTTGCTTTATCTCCATGGTTAAGAGGCTTATTAAAGCTGAGTGGATTTACACTGTGCCCCTATTTGTTGGCAAAGCAGCACCAATACATAAATTTACCAGTACATTTTTACTCAAGTGCAGATATAATTGATTGTTTTCACCTCCCAAGTTCGCTACGATCGCATTATAAAGTGGCATGCAAATATGCATCATATCCTTTCTTCATTAAACAGTACAACAAAAGTAAATTTGATGCTGAATGCACAAACAAAGAAGCGAATTGCTTTCAGTTTGTACAAATGAATTCGGTGCCGGGTAATTGATGCTGAGGAATGCGTGCAGCTGCGTGACCTGCCTTATGCGGCTGCGCTGAAGGGCCGCGAGGTGTGAGCGCGTGCGCTGTCCGCTTAGGAACGGCGGCCGTTTGCCCTGGAGGTAAGGAGGAGGGGTACAAACCGGCCTAAAACCTAGGCTGGCAGACGGGGGTCTCTGGGGAGGGGGGCTGGAGTTCAAAAATTCGATGGTTATTTATTATATATTTTTAGCTTTCTGCAGTTATAATAATAATAATAACAACAATATTATTATCACAGTTATTAAGATATAATATAGTATATGCATAATATACATTATTATTGTTGTTAATAATAATAATACTAATTATTATTATTATTATTATTGCCTTGAACCTTGGGTCCCTCTGTTTTGCTGGACCTGGGTAGCATGGATATGAGGTAAGTTTACTTATTGTCCTATTATTAAAAGCTGATCTCAGTGTAATTTCATGAAGGAATGAAGCATGACACTTGGATGTTCAAGGAAAACAAGACTCCGATGATGCTATATGTCACTTTACTTGGAATACACTGTTACGGCACCGTTCGCCTGTGTCATGCTGTTGAGGATGGCGGTGTGTGGAGGCAGGCTGTAGTCTGAGAGAAACCCCTAGCCTTTTCACTTCTATGCTGCTGTTTCTGTTTCTGTACCTCATCTTGGGCTCTCAGCTCCCCAAGCCGGGGCTGGTTTAACCCTGACGGCTTTGTGGTGTCTGAGGCAGAATTACGGTTAGCATTAGCATCCCCACAGTGGCCCCTGCCTGTCAGTGTTTTGTATATGGAAGCAGAATCTACACAGAGTCTTTCCTGTGTGCAACTCGACCCCCCCCCCCCCCTTCTGGTACCCTTCAGCTGCCCCAGTGTTTCATCTTGCAGTTCCCCCCGCAAGTATGACACAGGTGATGCAGGTGGCTCTTTGGCGCCCTCTAGGTGAGTGTGTTTTAAATGCACTTGTGTTCCTAAAACTTTGTTGGGCAGCAAAATTGTTCATGGATTTTGGTTTCTTGCATCTTGGATCTGTTAGGTTTGGTCCAGGTTGTTATCTATAATAGAAGAGAAAGAGAGGGCAAATTAAAGCATTTGAACAGTATGTCATTTTCTGGTTGTACTATCTGTCATTTTTTAGCTTTAAATCATAATAAATGAGCCTTTTTCAGTTGTGTATTTGGTGATCGGGACTTTGGAATATTCTGGTAGGTTTGACTGCATCATGAGAGCTTTTAAATATGGTTAAACGATAATTACAGTATATTATTTGTAAAACTGCTCTTGCATGCATTTTAATTCATTATTTGGACATTTAAAATTCTCTTCTATGTTTTCGGTGCTGTTTTAAATATTGCGTTCAGCAGAATGGTCATGTGACCGTTCTTGGTTTGGACACATGATTGCTTGCCGTGACCAGTGCCTTCTCACCTGTCCACCCGCGTCTAGCCCAGATGATTGTGCTGATGTTTCTCAAAGCTTGCCGCGTTATTGGATCTGCTCCCTGCAGAGGTCACAGCGCTGACTGAAGACATCATCAAAACACCACAGACGGAGATGCTAGCTGCCCGCGGTCCGTGCTGCCTTACCTGCGTAGTCCTTGTAGTCTTTGGAGTGCTTGGGTCTCGGGCTGCGGCCGTCTGCATGGGACACAGGGACATGATTGGTCGGTCGAATGAGTGGAGGCTGATTGGTTGGTGACGTGGTCGGCAGGGTTAATGTGAGAGGCTGGCTGACCGGAACTGCCGCGCTGCTTGATGCACTGGCCGCGGTTGGGTATGCCAACTGCCGGTACCCCTGGGTGGATGATGTGGCAGTCGTAGCCCGTGGGGCAGTGCAAGGGCTCGTCGCCATCTTCTGTGGTGCTGCATGCTTCAGCTGGGCGTGACACACACACACAGCCATGCAGCCCTCATTAGCCCAAGTGAGTGTGAACGTATGACATTTGCACTGTAATGTTGCTTTGCACTGTCTGCTCTCTATATGCAGTCTTTCACCTACTGTTTACTAGTATTATTGCACTGAATCGTTAATCATTGTTGTGTAGTGTTTTTTTTTATCCAGTATTTATTTTTCAGTGTTTATTGTTCAGCTGTTCATCGTTTTCACTGTCTGGAGCTCTGCAGAATCACAATTTCACTTTATGTGTGTGAAATGAGAATATAAGAGACTTGACACAAGCTGGGGCCAGAATGGTTCCTGTTTCCCCATTAAAGCCAGTGGTTCCTGTTTCCCCATTAAAGCCAATGGTCCGGTCTGTAAGAAGCACCTTATACCTGATAAGGCTTCTTTTTCTATCAGGATTCCTCTGTCTCAAGCTGAACATACGTTTATTATTATTATTATTATTATTATTATTATCATTATTATTATCAGAGTTGGGTATTCAGGTCCATAGAGTGAAAGTACAGACCGGGTTTTGTTTCAACCACCCAGTTGAATACTCTGTGTCTGTGACTCTTTATGCTCAACTGGTTGGTTGAAAGTGCTCTGATTATTATTATTTTTATATAGGGAGTTGCCCTGTTTTGGTGATGTGACGTCGTACCCTCACCCTGGAGCACTTCCTCCGGTCCGTCCAGCAGCCAGCCGTTGCCTCCTAGCCACCGGGGTTTGGGCTGAACCAGCCAGTCCAGCACTAAGCAGAACACACAGGCAGATTGATACAGAAAGTGTGACCTTTCTGCGACTGCAAGGTCAAGATTCTGTGCAAATGCTGTGGCGGTAATATTGTGCCTATTTCTATACAATGTAACTACAGTTCTGGAAAAAAGAGACCACTCTGTATCTCCATTGTTAAATCTTGGTTAAATCCTGGTCTTGCTGGCAGATGGCTACACTGAGCAGCAGGTTGCTTTCAGGCTCATAGCTTCTAAGACAGCAGTACACAAGACCAAAGTGAACCAGGAGACACTGGGAATGACCAGAAACCAGCCAGGTAGAGAGCAGAAGCAACATTCTAATGCCGGAGATGACTGTTAACTTATCTGATAGTTTTTCATGAATCGGTGGATGACATCAAGTGACCTTCAAAAAGAACGGGAAACATTAAGTGCAGGTGTGAAGTGCACTGCTAGGACAGTTTGTGTCAGGCTCCTAGAAGCAGAACTGAAGTCCCATAAAGCAAGGAAGAAGCCCTTCATTAATGAGAAACAGAGAAGAGCCAGGCTGGAGTTAATAAAAAATGAAAGAAAAAAAAATATTTTACACAGATGCATAGGCAAAAAACGAAAAATGAGTGAATCTAAAAATGTTGCTGTGGTCTCTTTATTTTTTCCGGAGCTGTTTTTCCTGCGTTTGTTTCCTAAGCTGAGAAGCCCCGAAGCCTTGTCTTCCACCTTAGCCAGCCAGCCAGCTTCCTCTCCTTGCCATCGCTGGCACGTACTTCCCTCTGGCCGCATTGGGGGGGGGGGGGGGGGGCGAA
>JAODJU010000018.1:24131142-24157457 GCA_026776725.1 Gnathonemus echidnorhynchus
CAGCTCTCGTTCGCCATCTAGTGGCTTGGGGGCCCCAAGCAGCTGCCTGCCCTGCCTGCTGACAAGAAGCGCCTCTGGTCGCCTACCCCGTCTTGCTCTCCATGGCTTGGGGGGTCACAGCACAGGGTCAGCCAATGCACCGCAGCCCTGGAGCTGGGGGTTAAGGCCTATACTCAAGGGCACAGACATATGACCCCCCCCCCCCATGCCCAGTTAGTGAGTAACCTTCGGATTTACCGATAAGACATTTGTTTTTATTTTTTTCTGATTCCCTTTGTAAGGATGAGCTGGACTTGATGTTTCATTGAATCACATAATATTAAATATGAAGGACTGGTGTTGAACGTAACTTTACAGAAACAGACACAGAACAGGTGCAGTAGCAGCATACTGACAGACAGCATACTGACAGATCTGCCCTGCATGTGAGTCATGAGTCTGCAGGGAGGGAGGCGGCCAATCAGCTTTCGCTCAGCGTTGGGGGGAAAAGCATAAGATGAGTCGCAGCTGCAAGATATCAAAGGGGCCTTTAGAGACTCCTATGGGTGTCTGTGGCCTCCAGACCCATCCATGGGTGCTGTAATGGGGGGGAAATTAGGACGATTTCAAGGGCCCGCAAGTGACGGGGGCCCTAAACAATTTGAAACATAATTGGATTGGTCGGGGGTCCAAAATCTCCAGTGGGTCAGGCCTCTAGCAGTGTTTCAGTCTGTATTTCAAAGCATTTACGGTCTTTCATTGCATTATATAGCTTTCAGCCCCCCCCCATAAATATTGCACACATCATTCACACCTATGGACAATCTAGCGACTCCAAACCGCCTCTGCGAGTTTCTGGATCGTGAGGGGAAACTAGAGAACAGCCAATAACATGCGGAGAGCATGCAAGCTCCATACAGGCAGAGACATGGCGGAGACTCGAACCCAGGACCCTGGATGGGGGAGGCGACTGTACCGAGCACAGCAATACCATACTGCCTGTATTAATTACCATGACAATAAAGTCTACCCACATCATATTTAGCATTTTATTTTGCCCTTGATAAAATATAATAGCTTTTCATATTACAGTTATTAACTTCAGCCAATTCAATGTGCCCTTTTGAAAATGGTATAAATTATAGGAAAATGTAGTAACCAACTGGCCACAGCTATTTCCTTATACATAAAATAATTGTGTGTATAAACAGTAATATGGGAATGTTTCCATTAACAAATTAGCCTTGTTAAATTTCCATATTAGCAATTTTGTTAAGGGCAAAGAATGTAATTTTCAGTTTTCTGGCAGTTGGGCTTTGAGGATTAACAATTTCTTGTCTGCATTTATATTACAATTCAGGAACAAATTGATTTGTATTCACCCATTATCTTTTGGCTGTTCTACATTTTTGCCTTCATGATTTTTGATTCTATGTACTATTTCAGTTTATAACCTACACAGCAACAAACCCAACCTTATATTTCAACTAGTAGCAGTCTATAAATAATAGATTATGGCAGTGAAACCTGGCACGGCAAACACAGAAAAAAGAAGGAAGCCTTCAATTTATTTTTCTTGTTCTTGGTCCAATATTGACTTTTGTCTCAAAAGAGTCAATCAGACAATAGGCAGTCAGGTTTGTGAAATGATCTAATTGACCCAGATGGTATTAATCTTTTTAGTGAAATGGTTGCATTCTGTGTATCAATAGCAACAAAACAAAAACCATCCATCCATCCATCCATCCATCCATCCATCCATCCATCTATTTATCTATCTATGAACCCCGAGCTCATGCAGTACAGGGTACAAGGCTGGGGTCCATCCTGGACTGCATGAAAGTCAAAATAAGAACTACAGAAACATACATCAACATATCTGACCTACAGGCTCTGACGTGATGTGGACAGCAGACAGATTGCTCTCATAAATGCAGATTTACAGTGTAAGACTCCTGAGACTCTACATTCCTGTAACTGACCAGTCTGGGGTGGTCAGACCCTGGCGAACCACCAGCACCAACCCCCGTGCACCATCTGAGATAAAAAGCGTGTGCGTGGGGGGCGGTGGGACTTGCCTTGAGCTCCACGTGGGCTTTGACTGGCACTGATTGTCCTTGATACACATTTTCACACTGATGAGCTCCATCTCCGAGAGGCCAACACCCTTCAACTCGCCCTCCCGAATAGTAAATGACTACAGGCATTGAAACTGAGACACATCAATTTTAAAATGTGTCTGAGCATATATAATGTTTGCAAATTTGTTCCTCCTGCTCACTTCTCCTTACGCTGTTAATCCTGTTTCCCCCTTGATATTTTTAATGAGTCATATGGATTAATAAGGTATTAATGTGAGACAAAATATTCGGGAGTTTTGCAGTTTCCGGCTAAAAGCTTTGGATGAAATAACGCTGACAAAATGGCTTCAGACTCTAGGAGAACTTTATTAACATAAATTACTAATTTAAAACAGGCTAGAAACAGCTAACGTGAAATTGTAACCAAAAAAAATCCCAGAATACACCTAATAATGTATTATGTAAAAGAAAATATGTCCTAAATTCCTTAGGGGACATAGGGGATCCTCAAATCCTTAAAAAGCACTGGAAGTAACCAAAAAAAGTGGAACTATGTCATGGGTGAAAATATTATATATATAATATTCTCCATATCTCCTTTGGGCACTTGAGCAAGGCCGTTAACCCCTCTGAGAAATGCCTCAGGGACACCCGATAAATGGCTAACCATGTGCTTGGACCCAAAGTTTCTTATGCAAGTAAAGCATTTAAAAAAAAAAAAAAAATCATTATTTTCTTTCACAGCATGCCACCGTGTGCCATGAACAAAGAGGAGAAAGACATGCGGAGTGGCTGCGTGATTAGCACGAGGTAGGAGACCCTTTTGCTTCCAGAAGCCATGTCGGTGCTCTGTGAGCTGCATGTGCAGAGATGCCTTTCCACTACTGTACCGAGCTGTTTCTGCACCTCTGGCCTTCCTGTTAGCTCTAACAAGTCGGGCTTTACCCCTCTGACCTCTCTCATTAACGAGGTGTTTCCAGCCACAGGACCGCCGCTGACCGAGTGCTTATTTATTACAGACACCAGTGTGTGAAAGTCCTGAGGTGGAGGCTGTTTTTGGGAACCGGGCAGCACAACGTCTGGCACCAGCTATCACGATACCTTCAAAACCACTTAGATCACAAATCACAGCCATTGGAATGTTCAGCCAAGCAGTAACTGAGCCGCTTGACACTGTCTGCATACTTTATGTGTTCAGAGGCAGCCAAATGATTTGTTGTTTGCATTAATAAAGTGACCACTGAGTGCAGGGCTATTCTGAAAAGCACGAAGCCCGTTTTGTTAAGATTTGCTAGAAAATAAGAAAAAACTCTGATTCACTTCACTCAAAACATTACAGATACATGAAAATTTTATTTGATAATGCTGTGTTTTGCTTTTCATAATTTAAGATATCAAAATCTGTATGGAAAAGACAAATGTAATGATTTGCTTAAGTTAAAGTAATGATTCAATTATTGGTTAGGTTAAGCTAATTAGGAACTTGTCTGGAGAAAAAGACCAGCATACCCATGGGGGCACGAGAACCAGGATTAGGAAGTTCTCGATTAGACCACTGAATCTCATGTGGATGTAACATTTAATGGGCTTTTGAGGGCACAAAGAGGCACTCAGGCATTTCAGCAGGCTAATGTCACTGGCACAAAATCGCCATCACTGCATGATTAGACAGCACAAACCATAATGCCAAAACACCATGCTTAAAAAAATCTATACATTTTAATATTACACACAACGTATATAATTATACAAAACATTTAATTTACAAAAGGGTGTTTTAAGTTTACACTGCAACAGAGTGTGATTATCATCCCATTTAACAATTAAGGCTTTGTAAATAATAATTTTTAAATAAATTTTTACTACGCAGATCCTGATGATAAAACAGTTAGATTCACTTCATTTTGAAAAGAATCTTAAATTATAACACAACAGCAAAATGCTGTTATGCATTAGCCCTAAAAGACACTTTAGCTCTGATAGAAGACCCAGGATGGCTTGCTCTGTGGTTTAATGCACTCTGGACGTTGAAGCTAGTAATTTGAGTTCAAATCTCAGTAGAACCTTTACTCACCAGACCCATTCCCCCTTTGGCTCAATAAAGTTCATTGTATCTTAGAAGGCTGACAAACATGTGCTATACAAAAGCATGCTGGAGCAGGCTTTCACTCCACCATCATTCTGAAACATTACAGCCTCGATTTCTGGCCCTTACACCATGGGATTGCCAGTAATGAGATTGTCCTCACTGCTAAAAGGTGAACCAAGGAGGAGCTCCTCAGAGCAGCCGGGCGTGAACCGTCGAGTCGACACCTTGGCCCCGACCACCCAAAGAACCCGCAAAAAGTCCCAAGGGTGATTTCTTGGTGGGCCTTGTTTTCCCACTGTCACGTTGGCCGTGTGGAAACGATTTGCCCGTTTCTGGTGATCCCTCACGTGACACACTCGGGGGACTCTTCACTCTTTGGGGGTGGGGTGTTTCCCTCCCTTCAGCCTGCGATTGATATTTCGTGTCCCCACGTGGTCGGTCCAGCCCCCGCTCCTGGAGCCCCTTATACCCAAGGACTCCGCTGTGTGGCAGCCATCCAGACCCCTTCACCATAATAACGTGAAGTGCCCATAGCCTCAGGTAATAGCAAACGCAACTGAGGACTGGAGAATTTAAATCTAACCAGCAGCTGTTAAACCTTCATTCAATTCTGTATTTTAATTATGGATTTGAAACTCTCATTTGACTTGACATGCAGGTAAAAAAATATCCTGCTCCTTAATGTTAAGAAAAATTATTAAATATGTATTGCAATCTTTTTTAAAGGGGTTTTAACTTTTAAATTTATTTACCAGTCAGTTTTTTGTCTGTAGTATAATTTACATTATTCTGTTGATCATTTAAAATGAATAAAATGATACATGGAACAGCCAGACCAGCATAACTGATTACACCCCAAAAGATTTCTCAGAAAACCGTCCATTTCTCTTTAGAATAAATACATTCTATGGGATCCTATACAAGAAAATATTCCAGAAAATCTGGTTTATTGGTTGCAAATGAGATTTGTCACTACAAAAAACAAAACTGGATTTTTCTTTTTTTAACAAAACGATTTAAGACCACGGTGCAAAGATGAGTTCATCCCAATGAAGGTCGTATAAATAAAACTTAATAAAAAGCTGATTTACAAGAATCCAACAACTGATGAGTCTGTTTAATCATCACACAGGTGGCCATCAGATAACTGAAAATTATGAGTGGGATTTAACAAATAAAATCCCCTCCATTCAATGCTAATGGCACCACATGGAAGAGAAATGTCACAAGACTTAAGAATGGAAGCATTTTTTACACAACAAAGGTCAAGGCTACAAGAAAATTAGTAAAGCTAATCAACCAGAATACAGCAGCGAATGCGATTCAAAAACTCAAAAACGAGGGACTTCTGGTAAGTTCCCTGAAACCTCCAGGCCATCCACGGAAGTCAACACCTCAACATGACGGTTTTGTAATGAGAAGAGTTGAGGAAAATTGCCATGCAAGTTCAGCACAGTTAGCTAAAGCAGTAGAAAACCTGACTGGGGTGACTGTTTCCCGTGAGACAGTGTGGTATATGCTGCAGGAGGGTGGCATGCAAGGGTTTCGCCCACGAAAGAAGCCAATGCCAAAGCCCATGTACAAAAAAGCCAAGATGATGAGACCAAGACATCTTTTCGGAACGGATGGTGGCCAAAATGCATGGCGTCACAAGGGCAAGGAGTACAATGAAAAATGCAAGGTACCCACAGTAAAGCATGGGGGGGGGTGTATGAGCACTGCAAGTGTTGGGGAATTGCAGTTCACTGATGACATCATGAATTCACAGGTATGCTGAAAGAGGAGATGGTGCTATCTCTCCATGCCCTGGGTCACCAGGCACTCCTTCAACATGACAGCGACCCAAGACTTACATCCAACGCAACTGCTGCATTTCTGAGGATGGACAGGATCAAAGTGATGGCCGTAGCATATGTCACCCAACGCCAACCCAACAGAACACCTACATGGAGTTCTGAAAGGACATTCTGAGCATCAATCTCCATCCAGCATCCAGGCTCTGAGACCCCAAGAATGGAGAAAGACAGATGCAGCCGTATGTTGCTAACGTCCGAAATAAATAAGTTCATTCCATGTCTGGAAGAGTTGGTGCTGTTCTTAAAACTCATGGAGACCATACAAAATATCCAATTTGGTGGATTTGGTGGTTTCAGGGTGTATATTCATTTTTGAAACACGTCATTTGAATAAAATTATTTTTTCATCCAGAAATGAAACCAGGTTGTCGACATACCTGGGCTTTCTGTAAGCGATGGGGAACAGTCCAGACTTTCTGTGACAGGTGACAAACTTGGAGCACAGCTGTAAACGTGAAAGCGAAAAAGAGCAGAAGTCTCACCTTCCAGAACCTTCCTGGTCTGCTGGGTAGATTCTGCTGTGCTCAGAGCTGGATCTGCAGGTAAACAGGAAGGCGAGCATTTGACTTAATTAAGGACCATCCACTCCTTAATTGCACTCGTTATCTTTT
Source organism: Gnathonemus echidnorhynchus (assembly GCA_026776725.1). Lineage (NCBI taxonomy): Eukaryota > Metazoa > Chordata > Actinopteri > Osteoglossiformes > Mormyridae > Gnathonemus > Gnathonemus echidnorhynchus. The sequence goes on from JAODJU010000018.1 coordinate 24,137,759, forward strand.
CCTTTGCGCAAGACCTGAAAATGATGTGTCAGAAAAGCTTCAAATCTAAAATCACCAGGGGACTCATAACCATGAAGAAAAAAGTTGGTTTCATATATGTAGAAACAGAGATGTATTGACTTCTCATTTGACATGAAGGAAACCACAGTATAGCAGTATAGAAACAGGATTTCATAACATTTTTGTGACCATCATCAAATTGTGTGAGTGAGGTCACCCAACTGCAGCAAAATTTAAGTGACCTTATACCCATGTCTATCAAGGTTCTTTACACATGGTACACAGGAATATACCGTTTATGTTATTTACTCAAAGCCTGCAATAGAATGAATTCAAGCAGCACAAAAAAACAGTAAAAATATATATGCAACAAAGAGCTAGAAATAATGAAATAAATAAATGAACAAACAAACAAACAGATGCAAGCTGACAAAGGTTTATAGCTTAAAAATCTATCTGAATTGGTGTTTTTTTAAAAAGAATGACTGGGAGCATCTAAAGAGAGAAAAAAGACTTTAACGAGTAATTGGTGTTCCTGGGAATCACTAGAGGAGCAGATTCAGGAGAATGCAGGAGGCAAAAGTGGGCAAGAATAAAGCAATAAAGGAGGTTTAAAGGAGCGATTATGGCAATAAGCCTGCTATAATTATCGGGCAAAATGCTAATGCTGTTAGCATCAGGGCGTCAGAGGCTCCAGCCAAAGGAGATCGTCGTCATCGGAAACCGGACCAGATTGGACCAAGAAAAAAAAGGATTGCAATTTTCGAGAACAAGAACGTGAGAATTGCTTCAACAGAGGGAGAATGGGAGGCGTGTTGTCACAAAGTCGGGAGTGCGGTCGATCTGAGAGGATGAACTCCATCAGAGGACGAGTCTGAGCAGCTTCTTCCGGCTAACAAGCAGCTAGAGACTGATGCTGAAGAAAACGGCGTGACGACTAACTCGATTCTAAGAAATGTAGTCCGCCTCAGTAATAAGGAACACCCAGCTCATAGATAGATAGATAGATAGATAGATAGATAGATAGATAGATAGATAGATGGTTTATTGTCATTGTAAGTACAATGAGATTTAGTTTGGAACAGGATGCACAGTATATTTACAGTTAAATAGGTTCGAGGCATAAATAGAATGGGAGAGTATGTACAATACTCATCATCACATTAATTAATAATCATCATCCCTTTCTTATAGGATTTGAAATTGTAGAAAATGGATGTAATAATACCTCACAGCTACCTATAATTCTAATAAGTAAAAGAGGGTTAGGGATGACATTTCCATTGTAAGAAAGGTTCTCTGTTTTGTAACAGTTTTGTTTTGGGGTCTATCTTTCACTGTACTTGCTATTATTTTACAGTTTTTAAGCCTCACCAGCAAGTCCACATTCATCTTTCATTTCCCCAGCTGCAGGTGTGACTCTGCTACTTGGTCACCAAGCTCTTAATTGTGTGAAGGTAGAGAAAAGCGGGTGAGATGTGGGATGGTCTATAGGCTGGGGTCTGGAACGTCAGCCAGACAGAGTCTGGGTGGTTTCAGCTAGAGCCCAATCACCCTAGAAGTTAAAGGCATTAATACTCCCAGCTGGACCAGCACACCACTCATCTGCTCCATCCAAAAGCACACAAACCCAGAAGGACTTGCATTGCTTCTACTGCCAATACCACTAGAGTTACTGGCCATCCGAGAGCACAGAGCTAAAAGACCGTCTCTCATTACACCATCTTAATGGGTTACCTGGTTTCTGGATCCATGGCTTTTATCCTGGGGCTGGTCACATGACCTGTGATGGGGGAGGCTCAGCTATAAGCAGCAGCGATCCTCACTGTGGCTGATCTGACCCTGGTATGCACATGGGTGGGGGGTAGACCTGTAGAAGTCTGTCTGAAGGACATTAAACCCGCATCAGAAGCTTATTCAGAGTCGGCACTGATAGCTCAGTTAATTAGGAGCCAGGACAGGCTGTCATAGCTCAGAGGGCTGGGGAGGGATGGGGGGGGTTGTTTTTTCCATCCTCACTCTCTGGAGGATAAAGTGAATTCCAGTCATCAAAAGCCCTGAACCTTACTTGCAGACACAGAGGAAACCAGCACACATGCTGAATCAGTGCCTTCAAAATATTAACCTTAGTGTAAAAACAGGTAAATAATATTAATACTGGATAAAATTGCTCTCACCAGGCAAATGGGGGTGTCCCATTACCTATAGGTGATTAAAAATCCATCCATCCATCCACTTTCTATATCCACTTGTCCTACATGGGGTGATGGGGGTCCAGAGCCTCTGGGCATAAGGCAGAGAACAACCAAGGATGGGGCACCAACCTATCACAGGGCACACACACACACAAACACGCCTGCAGACAATCTGGCAACTTCACTCATGTTTTTAGACTGTGCAATGAAATCAGAGGAAACCTAACAATGACATGAGGAGAACATGAAAATGACAGACATGGAGACTCATATTCATATTGAATCATATGATTCAGTATTCATATTCATCAAGGTACATCAACAACAATTTGAAATAGCAAACATCTCATGAAAAATGGCACCCATTCCATCCACCGGGTAGCCTGACAGGTCATTTCACTGCCTCTGCGTGCTGAAGGCCCTGATCTTTGTCTGTCTGCCTCTTGATACATAAACGCGTCATGCCATCCCGCGTTGCTCCATTAGCCTGCAGAACGTCTTGCAGTAATTCTGCTACTGTGGTTCATAAGTCAGCCTCAGCAGCCTCGTTCAGTCACATGCTCCGCGAGTCTGGGCCTCTTCCGCCGCCTCAGCAATTTCTCTTTCGCCATCAATCCTTTGCTGGTTTTCAATGATTAATTGCTACATATACTAACCGACACACGCAATTTGTTTCAAACTTTGTATCACTCATAACCCCTGTGAATTTGGGGGGGAGGGGGGTCATACAATCAATATTGCAAGTCTCAGTTTCTTTCTTCTTCTTTGGTCCATCCTATAGCCTGATGCAATGCGGTGAGACACGGCCTCAACGCAATGCCGATTAGACCTGCCTCACTCCAACGGCGTGACTAAGACATCCAGAATAAAATTAGTCAGCTTAAAAAAAAAAAAATGAACGGAAGCTTTGAGAATTCAGGTGCACACTGGGTGAGCATAACATCTTTGAAATTCCAAAAACTCCTCAAGTGCATCTAAATTTACATTTATTTAGCAGATTTTTTCCAAAGTGGCATTGAGCTGAGAACACAGGGTTAGCCAGCCCCTGGAGCAACTGGGGTGAAGGGTCTCGCACAGGGGCCTTAACGCACAGGGGCCTTAACGCACAGGGGCCCTAACGCACAGGGGCCTTAACGCACAGGGGCCCTAACGCACAGGGGCCCTAACGCACAGGGGCCCTAACGCACAGGGGCCCTAACGCACAGGGGCCTTAACGCACAGGGGCCCTAACGCACAGGGGCCCTAACGCACAGGGGCCTTAACGCACAGGGGCCCTAACGCACAGGGGCCCTAACGCACAGAGCCACACACACCATAGCTTACTACATGATATTTATATTTACTTTATAAAAGATGAATGGAAGCAAATTTACGAATCCAGCTTATAAAACACCAGCGGATGCGTTTACCACCACTCACATCACACATTTGCATGAGGGCCCCTGTAGGCCACAAGCAGAGACTACACTAAATATGAAATAAATTCCTGTCTTATTTAAGAGATGCTGAAACAGTATGTTCTGCTAACAGCCAGCCAGATGTCATCTTCAGACTCTACTTCCTATTTATTTATTTCGTTTTTGAAATATTGGAAGTGGGTCAGGGGCCCTGAACTGGCTTTTTCAGTGGGGGCCCCAGGAAGAAAAACCCACCCCTGCTAGAAACTTTTTTAAAATGATAAATTATTTGTGTGCATCCTGCCCAAATTACTACAGGATTGCTTCGTTCTTGTTTGGTACTAGCATTTAGGAGTACTGTAAGAGCACTACCTAGCTAGACTACGTTAATAATCGTAAACAGCGCTACAGAACTGTTTAGGTAAGCAATACTGTTCAAGACATAGTCATTTTAAGCAGACTTACAGTACTGTGCAAAAGTCTTAGTTAGTCAAAGACAATGTCTACAGCTATTTATTTGGGCAGTAAATGTTATCTTGATCAGAAAAAACTTTATTTAAAATGTAACTTTAGAACATATGTAAATTCACAGTAAAATGATAAAAAGTTACAAGAAATTCTTCCGTCCTCCAAAAAGTTACTGATATCTTGTTGGATGGCTAGATGATCACCGCTTCAGTTCCCAAACCTCTGCTCAGGGGCACCCCAGCCACTCCATGAACTTGTTAAATTTTACCACCAGCTCAAGGAATTAATTAATTGAATTAGTTAAATAACTTAATGAGATATTGATTATCCAAATATGGTGTGCTAGTGGGTGAGTCAATACTGCAAGTCCTGGGGTAAATTTAAGAAAGGTTTTGAAATGACTGAGCCAGAGCACCTTGACAGAAAAAAAAATCATAGTTTTACATCAACACAAAGATCATCTAAACATCATTTTCTTCAACTGTATTCATACAAGACTTTTGCACAGTGCTGCATTTAATCAAACCACTAATTAGCAGAGCTTACAATGCAACATTAATATACAGTACAAGCTATAGATAAATATGCAATCATTATGGAAGAAAGGACACAAAATTTACCCTATAAATCAAGACTGCTGCACAGTGCTTCCAGCCAAGCTGAAGCCAACACACCAAAGCACCCAGCCACATGCACAGTCCTGTTCAGTTACACATCTAATCTGTAAATATCTAACCTGTAAACCTTTGAAAAAAAACTAATTTCAGAAAAAAATAATGCAATAAGGTTAAAATCACTAAACAGTAATTTTAAGAATTGAAAATATTCTGAACAAATATCTGCCCCTCGTGCTCAGGAGATTAAATGTTCAGTCCTGTGAAAGAATTTCTTTGAGTTTGAGTCCTGCATCTCCTTCAAATACAAATATATGGTTAGTTTGAGACCTACAAATTCTACAGTGCGAGAAGATGATTTCACAGCAGAATATTCCTCGTGTCCCAAACACATTGTGCTGATGTGTTTTCCCAGTAATATCCATTTCAAGGCTTTGAAGTGTCATTCTGCAAACCCACATAACATAAAAAGAGTATGAATACACTTAAAAGTGTACCTACAGATGCCCCATAAATGTTTAATATAGCAATTAGTACAAAAGTTCATCTAAACACTAAGTAGACCCCAGACAGCCATTTGTAAATATCCACATAAGATTTCTATACACCTACATATTTAACATTTAATTTAGATGCCATTAATAGGGTTAACAATTCGTTTTTTTAAATGAGTAAACAAATTATAAGACTGTCTTTTCCTGTTCTGTATGAGTCATTGGCTTCCAATTACCTTCACAAACACTGCAGTGTGAGCTGAACAAAACTTTTATAATTTCAGGTAGGGGTGTGGAATTTGACGATATTAGACCATGAACAATTAAAATCTCAACACGACCTGCCACTACGGAGAGACCATTAGTCTCATTCTATGGTGCACATTCTATCAGTTGCAGTTCTACGGCTCACACATGCTTCTGAAGGTGTGAAATTTCTGCATTGTGTTTATGGGAACATTTCAAAGTCAAAGGAAAATTCAGTGACTTGCATATTATGTCCAAATTGAGCCCATCAAGGTTATAGCAAACAGTAGGTAGCTCCCCGCTCCCTTTCGCACCCTCCTCCCAGCATGCAATGCGGAACAAGCAACACATTCAATGTTTGGCAACGTAGCGGAATGGACAGCATGGCGGATCCAAGAAATTATACTGGATTCAGGACATCTTCACGTACACCTTGACATGGTACTTTAAAGGTCTTTTTAATCTTCAGTTCAGCATTTCCAGCATGTGTATCTGAGAAGATAATTTGGCCCCCAGGACAAAAATAAATGAATAAATGGTGCATTATCACTATTTGTATTTAAATAAGCTTGCAAACCACTGAAAAACTGAACCTTGCAGTCATGGACAAGAGTCTGAACCTGGATCTATACTCTGGTTGTGGCTTTTCATTCTATTCAAGCTCTAAATTCAGTTTATTGATCAGGCGAGTCAATAACTTGCATGTTGATGGACCGTACTAGATGAGAATTTACGGACTTGCAAGTTTGTGTTAGTTAATGATTACTTGTAATATTAACAAGACCCATAATGCAAAGTACTTTTGCCCATAAAATGAACTGTATCATAACCTAAGTAATTCAAACATAATAGCCTAAGGACTGAACAAAATAACTGAACAAGCTGAATCATTTGTTTACTCGGTTGTTGATGATGCTTATATGTTCCCGTTTTCTAAACGGACGTGCGATTTGAAACCATTGGTCAGTATGACATAAGTATTTTATAACATACCTATCAAAGTTGGAGAGCAGACAAGCACACACAGAGCTGCCAGCAGACTCAGGCCTTGTTTACTCGTGATTTAAAATGCATCTTAGGTGACCAGATCACAAGCAGACAGCTGAGACACTTCACCATTTGCACCTCTGCCTATCCTGCGTCTTCAAGGTGCCCAGCTGACCACTCGTGTTCAGACTCCCTTACTGCCCCACATGCAGCTACTGCGAAGTGAGTGTCGGAGATGTTTCAGGCGGCACTGGCACTTACGTCACAAAAGATATGCGGTCAAATGCGTCCCCGACCACCTCGGCAAGTGGTCTGAGTGAACAGTGTGTCTTAGTGCTCATTTACACTTGTATTTAGTGCTTATCCGATCACTTAAGATGCATTTTAAACCCAAGTGTAAACAGGGTCTCTGAGTAAGAAACACCAATCATTGACATCATACACTGGAATTAGCAAATCAGTTGTTTTCAAACTTGCAGTTTTCAAATTTACTAATTTACTAAACATCTATTCTCTAGTCTCCACCTCATTGCGCTCTTGACACTTGCACTAATTTAATTAGATTTAAATTAATTAGCTTTATTGACTTATTTTCCGTGCTTCATTATTACCCCAGAGAAGTTCAATGAGTTTTTATTTAGACTTTTCTACTAAAAATGTGCCTGACATTGACATTTGAGGGGCAAACAACATGCATCCCAGTACGTGAGACATCAATGTCACCCAATTGCATTATGCTGCTCGAAGTTCTGAAAGTTTTTTCCTTGACGTGCAAAGCGAGTTCTTTTCACTGCATGGAAAAAACTGCTAAATGATACAGAAAATGTTACGTTAATGGAGGCCATGAAAAAAGTCTGGCATTTACAGTCTATAGCCTCCGATTTTACTGGACAAACTGGGATCTCTGGTGGAGGATATACTGGGAATTTTACTTTACAAAACCAGCAGTATTTAACCCACAGGATAACCCCATGATCTTTGTCAACTAAATCTACATCACATTCATTAGATAGAGCACAGTAAGTTATGTACTAATACGGAACAATGGAACAATGGAAAATACAGTTCAGAACTGAAGTAACTATTTCATATGCCCAAATCGCAACAGTGTGAAATACAATTACGAAGATGAAGGATGAGATGGGACAGTTTTCCAGAACGGCAGCTGGAGATGCAGGCGCTGTAGACCGAAATTAAATCAATTTGGTTCTGGAAACTCAACTGTCTCTATATCTCAAAAATTATTCTAAGAATTTTGAAAAAGGCAGGTAAGCAGGACAGATAGGTTCAAACAAACCAACTGCTCTTACACATTTCAAGCTCCATTCTGGTGAAATATTGGAAAACACTCATTGCTCTTTTGGGACGAGAGTAAAAAAGTTCAGAAGCCTTGAAACGCAGTACCGTGTCGAAAGTGGTCATCTATAAAATATCCACTCGTATGTTTGCATGTGCCCTTCCAAAAAGAAAAAAACAAATACCATTTTTTGCACAACATTTCAGTGATAGTGTACAGCAGGGAAATTGCCAAGGGTCCTGTGTGACCTGGTCTTAGTCATAATGCAATTCAGTTTGGAAGTCGATGTCCAAACCGCTCGATTATGGGATGGTAAAATGCTAGAGGCATTCTTATCACTGGGATTAATTACCATTACATATTTTCAGTCGTTCATTTCAAGGTTCAGCAATACACTGGGGTTGTTCCTGTTGATTTTACCCATTAGCTCTTCGCAAGTACTTTTGCTATATCGAATATGATTAAATATTTTAGAATTCATGCTGGCTACACGGAAAGTGACACTGTTAATCAGAAAACCAGAAGGAAAATCAATTCTCCAAGAACTCCTCTGCACTATACATTAAAAATGAGAACTGCCGCTACTGTCATTATAAAAGAAAGTCATTTTTGATCACAGTCATTTATTTTCAGGTCACTCTCTTTGACCTGCTGTTATGCAAATGCAAAAAAGATTTTAATTAAAAATGTGCAGTGAAAAACCACGGCTGAATTACTGATTATATGAATGCAATGTTTACTTGTTTTGGTGTGTAACTCTAGACAGTACCGATATGCAGTGTCCATGTAGTTCACAAAGGCCAACCATTTTGTACAAGGCACATTAGCTTTTTTTGGATACATTTGTAAATAAAATATGGGGTCTGCAGCATAACCTCGCCTTAACGGCACTGGGGTGTCGGATCGCTCCCCTTTCCCTCCCTACCTTTAGGTTTTACCGCTTGGTTTTTCTGCAGCAATTTCCCAGGCAATCTTGCTTGGCTTGTTTACAAAACAAACAATGTATGTGTGCAGGAACATCTTATATTACCTTATCAGCATTGCCGTTTTATCCTCGCGTCATTTATTGCCCATTACGTTACACGCACAGTATCGATTTATAATTACGGGAAGCGTAAAGGAAATTAACGCTGATTTACTGCTTAATGTACATAAAAGTACAGATCCAGACTCTGGGTGTAGGGCCGATCCCGGAACAGGGATCTCCGCGTTTACCAAACACGGACATGTATGCTGCCTTAATCTCACCCGTTTAAGTCATCATGGATTTTGCAGATATAGCTCATCGTCATTTTGCGATGGCCTGATCGGTCTCGAGCTTGCCTTAAATCTCAGGCTCTACAGATTGACATGAATGTCGGCGGCTTATTGACAGAGCCCCAGCGCACGCGACCGCACGGGGACAACGCACTGATCGTACATCGCTCCAGTTCCTAGTCCCTATACGACCTGTATCCCAATCCAACAGTAATCAATGATGTAGATCAGCTCTACTGCACAAATGAAATAAAATTTAGCTTGATTTCAATAATAAAAAAAAAAACAGTCAACTAAAAAATCTGTAAAATTAAATTAATCTGACTGTAGAAAGATATTTTGTACAACTTCTTCACAAATATGTGTTTTAGCCAATTTTCATTACAACACATATATGTGTATAGGATAGTCTTCACAGAGTATTTCTTCAATCAGGAACGAGGCAAAAAAAAGAGATCCCATAACTCACTCTGGACATGCTGCAGTTCAGTGCAAATTTCACGTGAAGAAGGAGCATCCTGTAGCAAACACTGAGATATGTAAGGGAAAAAGAATCTTGAGGTAAGAATTTATTAGTACTTCATTTATTTCTGTAATTGCGCTGCCTGCTTTCTATTACATTATTCATACTTAAATCGTTTTATTATGTGCCTATATCATTTATGCAAGTTGTGAGTGCTAATATTGTTGCTATTAGCTGCAGGGTAAACTTGTTCATGGCCACCACAGTCTGGGAGAGCTGAAAAGGTATTACTGCAACTGCCCACCAGGTCACTTTTCAAGCCCAGGAAATTTCTGCATTGTGTTCATGGGAGCATTTCAAAGTCAAAGGACAATTCAGTGAATTGCATGTTATGTCCAAAGTGGGCCAATCATGCCTGTACATCAGGAGGAGTGCAATATATCCAAATCCAAAACCCTAATCCTAACAGTGACACCTTTACCCCCTACCCAGCCATAACCTTAACCATAAGTAACCAAACAAAATAAGATATAAATATATAAATTAACATAGAAAATTAAGATACCACTCTATATTTTAAAACAATCTGCATTTGTAAATCCTGGTTTAATCCTGGTCCTGCTGGCAGAAGGCTACACTGAGCAGCAGACTGCTTCCAGGTTCTAAATTTCTAAGACAGCAGTAAACAAGACCAAAGTGAAGCAGGAGACACTGGGAATGACCAGAAACCAGCCGTATAGAGGACAGAAGCAACTTTCTAATGGCAGAGATGACCATTAACTTATCCAACAGTTTGTCATGAATTGGAGGATAACATCAAGTGACCTTCAAAAGGAATGGGAAACGTTAAGTGGTGTGAACTGCACTGCTAGGACAGTTTGTATCAGGTTCCTAGAAGCAGGACTAAAGACCCATAACGCCAGGAAGAAGCCCTTCATTAATGAGAAACAGAATATAAAATTCATAGACACACACCTGTAAATTGAGAAATGAATGAAACAAAAGTGTTGTCGTGGCTTCTGATTTTTCCCCAGAGCTGAATACCTCTATATGTGTAGGACACAATATATGGAAGACAAACTGCTGTTTGATTCATTTGATATTTCCGAATTTCTGAAAGGGGAAAAATAAACTGGCACGGAAGGGTCCTTGCAAAAATGTCTTGTTTGTCAAAGTAGAAAACAAAATCGAGCCTTCCAAACCTAGGAAGGAAAGAAACAGTGGAGATAGCTCAATTATACTCGGCTGCCTTCTAAAGGGATGAACTCTTGCTGTACCACACACAATACAATTGGGAGAAAGTGTGGCTAATGGCCAAAATAACATCGATGGCTGTGGGCCTTTATGACATGCCTATAGAATTTCCATTAATATTTAATTACAAGCTAATATCTATAACATACTGCTTAGAGGTGTGATATTTCTGGGCAGGTTGCTGTTTAGAAAGCCATGTAACTGTCTGTATAACTGTCTATGTAACTGGATGACTCGAACACACATCACACATCAATAGGAATTTAATTTCACCAAAGAGTATTGTAGTAAAGCTAGTAAGGATTCTGCTTTGTGGGTGTTTAATAGTAATTTGTCTTTATCAGATGCTATGTTTTGTTTATTTGGTCAAAATAAATGTTACTTTAGCCAGATTAAAAAGATAAATATACATCTGTAATCAAAAAGATCAAAAAAGACATTTTTGTTGTGTGAGTCACATAAGTACTGCTGAGAACAAAAGTGAAATTCACTGGCTATCTAGCAGTAAATTTTGTTTGCATCAATAGACAAAAGACTTTTTTTGCTGCATATTTATTGTTTCACTTCTTTTACTGGACTATTCTTTGTCCCCCGCTCCCTACAACTGAATTTCTCTGTGTTCCTCGGAAAATATGATTAAAACTTAATTATAAAAACTTGAAACTTGAAGCAAAACAATTTGGTGGGAAAATTCTTTGAAACCTGATTGCTGTAGGCAGTTTGAAACCATTTTGGCACAAGTGTTTTTTTTTTTCTTCCATGTCTAGACGAAACAGCTCAGCTCACCTTTTTCATTGTAAGGGGAAGCAGGGCACTTAATGAAGAAGAAACTGGTCTTAAAAGAATTTCAGTTAATGTCCCAGGAGGCAGCTGGCCATGGTGCCCATTGAGCAAGGAGCTACAGCTCAAGAACAAAGTGGCTTGAGTAGGGATATTTAAATAAGGACTGCAATTATTCTGAGGCTATAGTAGGTAAATGTTTCCAGTTACCATGAGCTAATTCACTAGTGTACTACTAGCTGTCTTCATCAGTTCTGATACAAAGCAAGAATTTCTCTTGTGTCTTCTGTAAGTCTAGCCATCTAGTTAATACGATAACTAGCCAATATCAGGAGCTTCTTATGGGCTTCTTATGTGGACAATTGACTATAGCCAGGATTCTTCTGGCTAAGGTAATTGTCTGCATGAGACATGGGATGACATCAATTGCAGTTTCAATTTGTCTTAAATCCTCGTCTTTCTGCTGTCAGTATTCAAACACTTCTGGGGGGGGGGGGGGCAGGGGGTGCTTTCCACAACCCCAGACAAGGTATTTAGACGTTTTGCCTCTGTTTACACAGGGCAGGCTGTCAACTACAGCTGCCTGTCAGACTATAACCAAGGAAATGGCAGCCTGCAGTACAAATAGCTGCAAACATATATTAACATTTTTTTCTAAAAAGTGCAGTGCAATCCATTTTAACAGCAGTACCACCCAGCCACTGGATCAGTGCCACTGACAGAAAATATGTTCACTCATTTCGAAAGTAATGAATCAAAGTCTACATACTCATGTATGTATTCTACTCCTACTAATACAAATTTGAGTATAAAAAGCCCAAGCATTGACTGACCTTTAAGTATGTCAAGGTGTTTACAGTTTCTTGTTAAAGCCAGACTATAGCACGTTGTTCTACTGAGATCATTTCACATGTGCATTTGCGCATAAAGCACCCTGTAAATTCTCTCCCCAGTGCAAGAGGATCCCTGAACACAAACGTAACACTAACAACAGCTATACGTTTGGCTACAATGCCAGGACTGACTGGCATAAACCATGCAGGGAAGAGCAGGATCTGCTGCTATGTAGAGTCAGGTTTCACTAAGAACAGGAGCCCCGATGTCAGACACCCACCCCCCACCGGCAGAATACGCTCTTATCTTAGTCTGTCCACTCATCCTCTCCATTCCTGCTCAAGGACACACCCACTCATGTTGAGAACTGAGGACAATGACAAATAACCTGAAGATTCAGTTATTCATACCCCCAGAGGGGCTGTGGTGTAGAACTCCACCAAGGGAGCGTTCCCTATTAAGGCAGACAGTAAAATGGGGAGAAACTGTAAGCTGTGTAGACCAAGAGCATCAGCGACGCAACCAAACGTACCTGCTGCGTGGTGGTGGAGGCTCGGCTCTCCTTATTTATGCAGAATGAGCTCATCAGTTCAGTCAGGCCAGCTGGGCTTCGTTAACAGAGGCCTCCACTGGCAGGAGCTTGACTGGAGGCCAGAAGATCACCAAGCCAGACACAGCTGCGATGCCGAGCCTGACGCCAGCTCTCCCCGCGTGTATCTGAACCAAAATCGGAATCACTGCTCACCGAAACCTGAGCTGCCGTCCTCCTATTGTTCTCTCACTCACCTTATTTGATCACCACGCCACCCTGTTTCCCCGTCTCCTCCAGAAGGGCCCCTGGAATGACGCACGTGAATCACCTGCGTGGTAAATGAGGCAGGAGTGTCGGATGGGAATAGACCAAACAGCAGACAGACAGGCAGGGGAGCAGAAGCAAGCTGGATAGGAATGTGGCAACAGCTGTGTAGTTACCGGTGTCTGAATGACTCCAAGTTAAATTGCATTCAATTAAGCTGTGTGTGAATGCTTGTGCAACATGCATACCTGGGGAAAGGGGTGATGGAGAAGCAGGCATCTTGCGTTTAACCTGGGAACTGCAAGGTGTGTGATTTATTAGGTGTAGACTTGGGCTAGCATTTAATAAGGTCCATGGTGATCCCCACTGGGGAATCACTGCAGTGTCCATAGTGTGAGCCGATAATCAGAGAACAGCAACAAACTCTCCAATGAGGGGGAACGTGAGCAGGATCCAGATCTAGCGAATGAACCATGTCAGCCCCCAGTGCTTCTAGAATGTGCCCGTCCTGCATGATTTCAACTATTCTTCCTTCATTCTCTGAAACTGGAAACGACTTTTCAGGCCATTTACTAAAATCCCATAAAATATCACACTATGGAACATAAGTTATGAGAAATTATAGTGTATATTTCAGCGGAGTGCATTCCGAAATTCAGTCTCTGCTTTTTAGAAGTATACTTTTTTATCAAACATTTCTAATACCTGAGCAGTCAGCTGTTAGAAGACGGACGTATGGATAGATGGATGGGTGGGTGGGTTTACCAGTCATTGGTGAGGTAGCAGACTTACGGCTCGATGGTGTCGGAGTTTCTTTAATACATATAAAAAAAGATGTCAAATATGAAAATGATGCTTGTACACGGTGGCGAATATCTCACAAACACGTCATTCCCCAGGAGGGTGCAGCCCTGTCCACGCTCCCACAGGAAACGCCTCATGTGGAACATAATTTGTTTTTGGGACTGACTGCATCCATGAATCTTAAACAGCACCCTGCCGGCACTAGGACACCGGGCCCAGGTCAGAACCGATGTGATCACTGGAATTTGAATAACAGGGGTTCTGGAGGGGTTCTACATTAAACCTGCATGCCACGCCTACATTGTAGCCCTACGTTTCCACCAGTTTCTTTGCCACTCTCCTCCATTCACGTCATCGGCTGACATGCGTCACTCCGTGACTGGCCACCTCCATACCTCTATGCTATTCATGCCGTTGCCCTTTCTCATCCCAGATCTGTTCAGCTACTTATGGGTTTAATGTGGCTTCAAAACCCAGGGTCACCTTCAGTCACTGCCTGGATTCACCCACTTGCCGCTTTTTATTAGTACCAGTTAGATTTACCTGGGCGGTAATGGGCAGGATTTAGCAATTGCACCTACCAGGGGCTGTCGAAGCCTTATTTCTCCTATCACTACATTCAGGTGCTTTGTTGGCATGGATTAAATAGGTAGATTGCGCTGAATTTCAGCCTGTCTCACTCCTACAGTCTCTCAGGTCTCACTCCGCTTCATTGTACTGTATATTTACACTGTTAATTATGCATGTTTATTTCAACGTGAACATGCCTTCGGTTGATGCCTCATCCTGGGTTATTCTCCGGCTTTTGCCCGTGGTTTCCGGGATTGGCTCCAGACCCCCACGACCCTGCATATGACAAGCCGGTATGGAAAATGGATGGATGGAAAATGCCTTTGTGTCAACCAAATGTTTAATGTTTTATTCATTTATCTTAAATCATCAGTGCATTCAAATACAGTAAAATATTATGATATAATGCCATTTATCATTAGTTTAAACCCAATTAATGTTAAGTAAATAAAATACATTTTAAGCAGTCTCACCATCTTTTCATACCTGGATCTAACAAGCAGACCGTACCCAAAGCCCTTTGTGGCACACAATGACTCTGCTTTAATATAATTTGTGCTGAATTAACACTCGGGCCCACAGTCAGACCAAGCAAAGGTCAATAATCACAGTGTGTTAAAGCCGTTTCACCAGCAACATCTTAGCATTTAGTACATGACATGAAAACCGTTCCGTGTGCACTGGGTCCCGTATAATGAACATCACACTGAAATGAAGCTTGTGACCGGGACTTCTGAGGAAAAAAAAAAGAGAGAGAACATTTATGATCCTAAAACTGACCATGACTGATCATCTGCCAAGATGGATTGTTTTTCGGTACCAGTGAGAGGTAGTTCATGCTTCATTCCCACTAATGAATTATGGGTACACAGTGCTAACCGCCAGTGTGCTCCTGTTCTGGGGTGATTTGAGTTTCTTTTTTTTCTTTATACCTTCGTCTTGCCTACCAACCTGGCGGTAAGCAGCACTATTTAGCTTTCGCTTGCCTTGCCTGTGTTTAGACTGGGAGAAATGGTCGCTGAAAGCGCTGCAGTGCTTCTTTGAAAAGAAAACTACTGCACAGGTCGTTTGGGGGGCTGATGTTTATTTATGTTTACTGTGGAGTTTCAGTCAGTCACATCTCTCCCAGTGGAGTCTTTAGAAATACTGTTGAATAGCTGGGTTCAGGATGAAAGGATTACCCACCATCTTTCTGGGATTTTAAGATAAAATACAAATGCAGAACAGCTAAAATTAACCTGTTATGTGTTCGCAGAAACCCGAGGAATGCTCAGAGAGGTGAAGTCCACCAGGTTTTGTTCAGGGCTCTTTATGAACCTCAGGTTTGCATAACTGTCTGGTTTGAAGAAGGAAGCAATTCCGCTCTTGGAATGGGATCAAAATGATCTGGAACAGCGGCTGTCCTGATGTCCTCTGCACAGCTCTAGGCATCAGAAGAAAAGATGCCCTGAAGTCAGTGCAGCATTTTTGAAGGTTCATAACGCTCTAGGAGGGAGACAGAGGTGATTTTTCCCAGTGGCCTCATGTCCATTCTCTACTAGTGGTAGGCAGTCCTGGGAAAAGGCCGTGTCTGCATCGTGGAAGAGCGGTTGGGGAGGGGATAGGAGATGGCTTCTAGATCCATCCATATCCTCGTTCAAAACTGCAGCGGTGCCCGACAAAACCGTCTCCTCCTTCATCTGCCGCTTCTGCTCCAGCTTGAGCTCCTGGTAGGAGCGTGAGAACATGTGGAAGATGGAGGTGGCTGGGAAGGCCATGATGAGGATACCGCTGAGGATGCTGCTCATGGCCACCACCTGGCCAGGGATGCTGTGAGGCACCATGTCTCCATAGCCCACTGTGGTCATGGAGATGATAGCCCACCAGTAGGAGGCGGGGATGCTGCTGAAGTCCTGCGTGCCGGTGATCTCGCTCTCGGCCAGGTGCACCAGAGGTGAGAACAGCGTTACAGCCACGGCAAGGAAGAGCAGCAGCAGGCCGAACTCCCGGATGCTCCTCCGCATGGTCAGCCCCAGCGTCTGCAGGCCCAGTGAGTGGCGAGCCAGCCGCATCACGTACAGGATGCGCAGCGCCCGCAGGATGCGCAGAACCAATCCCAGCTTGTCCAGGTAGCCCCGCCCCCCGCCGGCCCGCTCCGTGTCCAACGGGGAGTCCTCTTCCACCACCAGGGACACATAATAGGGCAGGATGGCCAGGGCATCGATGATGTTGAGAGGCCCGCGGATGAATTCCAGCTTGCTTCGTGCCTGGATGAACCGTAACACGAACTCCAGGGAGAACCACGCCACGCAGGCGGTCTCAATGATGAACATGTGGTAGCACTTCTGAGAACACTCGCCCTGTGAGAGAGAGGTCATGGGGAACACATGAGAAGAGCCGAAGATATCATACAGCAATTCTTTTGGGAAGTTTCTATAAAAATTATATATATATATATATATATATATATATATATGTGTAGCCTTTGTGTTTCTGCTACATTGATGACAAGTAATCTAACAACAGTTGAATAAGGAGTTAAGTTACACTATCTGGTAATGTTCTACAGATGTTCTATCTGGTACAAGGTCGAATAAGTTACACTATCTGGTAATGTTCTACAAAAAAGGTCCATTAACCATACAGTTCCAGGTGCCCTCAGTACATCACAAGAGAGGGAAGCAATTGAGCACTTAGAGTGGAGACACTACAGCATATGCAGCCCGTTGATCTGCCACCTTTTATCCTTCCCGAAATGCTTGTGGCATGTATCTCAGCAATGAACACACCACTGAGAAGCCTGAAGATCCAAACAGAAGACAGGGCATTCTGGAGGAATACTGACTGTATGGTCACCACACTGAGTTGATGGCATCAAATAATAATCAGCAGTAGTGTTTACTACCACTCAAATTACAAAGTTGCATGGGGCCCCTGAAGTTTGGGGCCCCCCTGTTGGCCACAAACAGTCACTACACTAAATATTAAATGAACATGTTCTTTATTTAGGACATGCTAAATCGGCATGTTTTGCTAACCAGCTACATCTCAGTTCAACTCTGCTTTATTTGTAATTATAGTATATACTGTAGAGGTACACATATAACAAGGTTTGTCTTGTGACTCCTAGATCTTCTGACCTTGCTCGCTAGCTATTTAGATTTTGGAACATCGGGGGGGTTTTTTGAAGACCTCTTTACTATACGTTTTTTTGGAAAATGCTGTTTTTGCACATTGCACTTTTTTGGTTAATTGTCTCCATGTAACTTGAATCTATTTTTATTGTGTCTTTTATAGCCCAGTTGTATCTATTTGCTGTTGAAATGCATGCAGTGTCCTCTGGGAACTTTTTTTCCTTTCTCTTCCTTCCTTTTTTCTTCCTATCTTTAATGGTCCAGTTATGACGAACTGGTGAATCTGTATAACTCTCAGCAATACAGAACTGCTTAGCGCTCCTGTATGTAGCCTGGTCAGATTTGAAAATGTGCAGACAGACATCAGGAATGCGACACTATTCTGTCCCCAGAGCCTTAAGGCAGGTTCCTCAAGACTGACATTCCAACCTCTTTCTATTTCCAACGAATTCACTACAGACCGAAGCAGCATCCGGGCTGGATGCAGCTTTCCAGACAAATGTTTGGGAGTGTGTGGATCACTCTGCATCATCTCTGCTCTGCCCTGCAAGGGCAGAACACCAACTCCACTGATACCGAAGCTGAGAAAAGGGAAGCTTTGCCTTGGATTTGGTCTGAATTTAGTAGCTACTGTGATTTTCGCACTCTGTAGTTTTCTTGAAAACCCAACATAGATGAACCGAGATATTTTGTCATGAGATAAAACAGTGCCTAAGAGCTAACTGAATTTTGATAAGTAGTTACCGTGTTTTGCTTTTTTCTGGCAACGCAGGACACTCTGGTGGGGCTGCTGAAGGGTATCAGAAAAAACATCAACGGGCAGAGTTGGGTAATTCAGGTCAAGAGAGTAAAAGTCCAGACCAGGATTTTGTTTCAACCAATGTGAGTACTCCGTGACTGTGACTCTTTATGCTCAACTGGTTGGTTGAAACAAAATCCCGGTCCGGACTTTTACTCTCTGTACCAGAATTATCCAACTCTGTGAATGGGTGACTTAGTGGGTCATGCCCCATTCCTCCACCACCCAGCAAGTTGCTGTGGGAGGCAGCAATGGGGGAAATGAAGTCTCGGTGCCTATGGCAGGTGGGCTTTCCATTCAATATCAACCACCAGGTTTCCCCTAGGTGTCCTGGCATGGATCTCCATTCATTGCTGTGTTGAGAATCTACTGCTTGACAACGCAACATACCAGTACATACCAACTGCTTTTAACACATTTAAGTGTTTTCCTTATTTCCATATTAAGGTTTATGCCTGAGATTTTGATGTTCATATACTCTTGCCCCTGGTTGCACCATTTTCCAAGTTTTTACAGAAGTCAGCATTCTGCTCACAATCCGTGAGAAGTTTCTTCATCCTGAGTGAAACCGAAGTTGTTCAAGGTCCCTGATTCACTCCTTTTTAATGCCTTCAGCAGAAATATCTTGTCCTGGTAAGGGTCACTGGGGGGGGGGGGGGGGGGGGGTGGAGTCTGTCCCTGGCAGCACAGGGCATGAGGCTGGATGGGACGCCAGTTCGGTGCAGGGCACATGCACAAACAAAACAGCTGGCAGTATAGCAGCTGATTGGAAACAGCTATCATAGGCAAACCAAAGTGCCAGCCATGAAAGAAAGAATAAGGGCGGAATCATCATGTATATGTCAATGTTTGACTGTTGCACAATAACACAAGATGCACACACTAGCAAAGCATATTCTGTTTGGCTACCAGAGCCCATTTTTACAGAATTAAATCAATCTCTCTACCTCATGCTACTGAATCTTTATTCATTTGACGCACACCTCCTTCTAGTTCAAAAGTCCATCCTTTGAGATAGGCATCTTAAAATTCAAGCCTTCTATACGCTAGTCTATGCGCTAATCTCCCCCTTTTCCCTCCAGGTTGAATAAATTAAGTTTGGTTTTTGCAGCATAAGGGAGCTGTGTTTAGTTTCATTGACCTTGTGCTTTTCAGGAGTTCAAACCCTGCTTTTTACTGGAAACGATTCAGGCCACTTTTGCTGCAGTATTAAAACCTTCTCAACAGTTTACAAAGGAACTGTGTTGTTTTCTTGTCTGTCTGTCCTGTTATCCTTCTTCATATTTAATTCTTAAATTCTCTTACCCCCCCCCCCCCCCCAAGATGCTTTA